>JAPMOQ010055686.1:1759732-1780041 GCA_026543055.1 Argiope trifasciata
ACATTACAAAAAATAAAATATCCTTAAACATTACAAAAAATAAAATAAACCGAGGAGTACAGTCTCACCCTTTGAGATAGATATGTTCTTAATTCGTTATTTATAAGTCAAACTTATCTTAGGTCATCATTCTTATTCGATAGGTGACTATGAATAATGTCGAATAAAAATGTGTTTTTTCGACATTTTATTCCACTTATGTTAACTATTTTTAATGACTTTGTTTATTAAAAAAAGACATTTTATTAACGATAATTTGGAAACTAAATACAATGATTTAATAGTTAAAATGCAAATTCTCTCTCTCGTGCGCGTTCGTTTAAATTTTCAATCGATAGTAAAATAATTTTTATTCATCCATTCAAGTTCAAATACATTTTTTAACTTTTAGTGCATGTTGCTTGATGTTTAAATAATTATATCTTTTATATATATTAATATTATATATATATTAACTCTTTTAAAATATTAATTCGATAATTAAATTAAATTTATTTTTAATACTTTAAAAATACAGTTTTAGCAGCTAGTGCTGAAAATAAAAATCAACAGGCAGGTTAAGTGCAAAGATTTCATTGTTTTTCAAGTGGAAAAAAATTCGAGTTCAATTCTTGCAAAAATGAATCATTTATTTAATTCTTAATTTTTTTTGATAATTATTTAATAAAAAGTAATTAAATATTTTTTTTTTACTTAAGTAGGAATTGAATTTTAATTTTTTTAAATATTACATTTTTTATTTGTTTGTCTGTGCGATGATCAGTTTTCATAAATATTGAATTTCCCATAGTTAATCTTTAAAATTAAATGGAAGAAGTTTTAACAAAATTGATTGTTCAATTTCGTTCTTTATTGTAAAATCATATCAAATTATTGTAAAATCCTGAAAATTAAAAAAATTTTAAGCCTGAAATCCTGGTTACAGACACAATTATTCTAATTATTCTAATATCAAAAACGATTCAGACTTTTGGAAAAGCAAACGATATATATATAATATTATATAAAGTTTAAATTGCTATGTTCTTTTCTGTAAAATATTAAAAATTCGCGTGTTTTTATTTTTTGGAATATTATTTTTATAAAGTTTTTTAATGTGCACATTTGGAAGGAAAAAATTAATTCACTTCATCACCATTTCCTCTAATTTGTTTTAAGGATGTCAAAAAAGGATTCATCTGGTTTAAAAAATGTCAAATTTTTGAGTTGAAATGAATTGTCACGCGAGTAAAATGAGGCGTTTAAGAGGCCACAAGTTAATAAGGAAATGTATATTTTTATCTAACGCTTTATTGTGTTTGATGGTATGGCAGTTCCATTTTGGAGATTAAATATATTTCATGGCCATTTCGTGATTTACAAAAAGATTGTCGAGCAATTGGAGGACAAGGTCTTTGTTTTTAAAATACTTATTCTATGCTGGCCTCACACGATATTCAGTTGATAATATTCATTTTTATCATATGTTACTTCGTTTTGTGTATCACACTGAACAGAAAAATGTTTAATTGTTAGGTATTTAATAGTCGCTACGTAGAAACAGAATAGTTATTCGTGATTTTTCTTTTTTTTTTTCTACGATTACTTTCTCTAAATAACATTAGCAAAATTATGAAATTTGAAAGAATTTTCTACATACAAGAATTTAAAGTTCCAATCACTTCACAACAAACACAAAAATCGATATCATTTTATTCTACTGATTTCTGCTAAATATGACCCCCAATATAATTGTCAGCACAAAAATTTTATATATCTTATTTAAATTTTTATACAGATTTGATGTGAAAATCAAGTGAATATTTTCTGATGATTATCGACTTCGGCAAAGATTCCGTGCCCTATCTTCTACAAGAATAATTTAAGTGTTGCAATTTTTTTAGTGCTCTATTTAAAAAATTACAGCCATTTGAAGGGGAACTATAATTTCTAAAACAGCTTCTACTAATTTTCATTAAGCTAATTCATCCAAAGTAGTTGATCTAAATATTTTTCAAACGATTTATTTTTCAAAAGATATTATAAAATTTTTAACGTTATAGTTCAGATATTGCAAATATATTAAGGTTTATTCGGCAATGAATTAACAATATTTGTAGTCTGACATCTACTTATAAATTTTGGAGTAAGTCAATGAAAAGAAAAAAAATTGGTATTATAGAGAATTGCTGTAAGTCGAACATTTTTAAATAAATTGCATGATATAAATTTCGTTACGCTCAAAATGCAACGGTTGTCGCAATCAAACTTAAACAAGTTTAAAAATCAAATTTAAACAAGTCTAAAAGACATTCTACCATAATTTTAATGAGCCGTTTTAAAATGATTTTTTTTTAATTTTAAGGAAACAATTTTTTATATAATTATTGATACTTTAAGTAAATTAAGTGCAGTATATTATAAAAAGTTTTTACCAAATTTTGACTATGTAAAATTTTGAGAAAGTTCTGAGCAGAAAATTTTGACCCATAAATAAAATTGCATGGCCGTCCCTTTTAAAAAAAATTAATTTGAAATAATAAAGAAAAATTTACCTTTCCTTGCCTTCCTCAAATCCTTATTCTGTTTGCCAATACTTAATCATGGAGGTTGATTGAGAAAAAATTGTTTATTTTTCGAATTGAAAGGTTGAGTGAAATGCATTCAGTTAGTGACAGCTAATGTATTTGACTTAACAAACTCAAACGGCCTTCGTTTGCTTTTCTATTTTGTATTATAAGAAGTATCCGTCTAGACGAGCTTTTATTCTACTTACAATGTCTCGAATATGATTATCGTAGATTAATTAATGACACTTCTAATAGAAAATCTCATGTACATTGTCTAAGTGCTTAAGAAATTAAAAAATATTATTTGTAGAAATTTTGGAAAAATATTATTTGTAGTGCACTTAGGCGCATAACGTAACTTTAAAAGTTTTTTTTTCTTTGCTGTGGAATCTTCGCTTTCTGTAGCTTTTACGAATTCTCAAATCAAAACTATCACTAAAAGCGGATTAAAGCGAACATGAGCGCACGCACTTACGTACCACATATAAATTAGCTGTAAATCAAATATTAGCAGGTACTTCCAGCTGAACTGAATTAATAATCACCATTAATCTCTACTAATTACAAAAATTAATGTATGTGTAAAAACCACCACGCTTCACACATAGTTTGGAGAGTGGAAATGTGCATCTCCATGTTGTTGTTTCTGATATTTTAATTATCATTTTCATTAATTAAAAATTAATCGAAGTTATGAAACTTTTCTACCATAACATCTGGACTTATTTTGGAATAATGAATGAATTTAATATCAAATAAAATCGCATGAACTGTCATTTGACATCTAACTACGCCATGCTTTACGACGTCCTTTATCCGTTTTTCTATTATGAAATAATCTCTGAGTCATTATATTAATTTGAAGCGGGCCATTTGAAAGTCTTTGATAAAAGTCTGAAAAGAAAAAAAAATCCGAATTTATATGGTAAGCCATTTCCTATTAATATCAATAGAACACAATTTTAAAAATTTCGACAATAAGTGCAATGAAATAATGTATTTCTTTTTTTATTACTTCTATACGAAAACAAAATTTACCCATTGAATTGCTAATTTACATCTTTTGGAACAGTAAATTGGAAAATTCCCATAGCATTCTCATAAGCATGAATGTCCATCATCCGTAGATAAAATCTGAGAAAAAAACAACCTCTTTGGCCTCATTATATTCCTAATTTCCTCCACCGGAAATCTTTATTTTCCAGCATCGGGCAACTCAACTCCAGAATGGAGTTCCCGCTTAAAAGTTCGTTCTTTAAATTTATGCTCATACCCCGCTTGACAAACCGAAAGTAGATGCACTTTTAATGAAAGTATTGAGGCTGTTAGTAAAAGGAATGATTACGCCAAGAAAACTGCTCATCCGCTCCTCTAAGCCATAATAAACATCAACTTAAGGCAAACTGCAAATTTTACACGTGCTTCCCCCGAGTCACAGCCTTCATGCAAATGAGTCTCTAACTTTTAAAACTGTGGCTCGTGCTACGGCTCTGCCATGATTACAGCCTTGCTTCCTGGAATAAATTAATCTTTCTGGTAGGGGCGGGGCTTTATCATTAACGTCATCAAAGTCAAGAAGAATTTAGTTGTTGGAGCAGACGATTATCTGTCAGCGCCTTCGGAAGCGTAAATTTTTATAAATGTTAAATTTGATGTTTCAGTTCAAATTATGCGTTTCTAATTGTAACAAGAGGCAAACGATAATAAAACAAAGTCGGTTTAACGAGCAACTTTGAAGGAATGAAAAGTCGTTAAGTCAGAATTCTTAAAAACGTTACAAGGTTTATTTTTATAGTTAGTGAACCAGAATAGAGAATTCTTAATGACCTGAGTTGAGGAAAGTTGTTTCCGGGGTAAAACAATGTATAAATATTCGAGCAGTGTTTGTTTGAACTCTTCATAAACTTTCTTGAGAATTGTAAATAATGGTTCTCGGAAACAAAGCAGTATTTCATGCTTGTTTATTGAACTTTTAGCACTGTCAGCTATCTTTTTTAACAAAAAATAAGTCTTGTCAATGATCTTATTTTGTGGCAGATATTCGAAATGATTTTTTCAATTCCCTACTATTAGTTCACATTCTTCCTATATATATATACAGAAGCACAAAAAATGGAGAGTGCTCTTTACTTTTACTTGATTAATCCGACTTCCAATATAATTAGCACATTACCGAGAACTGCAAACATATTTTTATTTTTACACATAAAAAATGGTTTAATTTAAAGTAAAAATAAAGTACAGTCAATAAAAAACTTCTAAACTGAACAATTTCAAAAGCATTTTAAATATACATACTCAGATTTTTGCCTCAAAAAATTGAGAGTTCACCTATGAAATTTTTGCAATATCTCACATAAAAATAAAGTATCACTGCTAAGTTGCATGTCTTTTGACTTTCATAATGCTATTGTACAGATTTGATCAACTTTTGATGGTATCTGAAGATATTTTACCCCATTTTTTCTTGCAACACTTGTTTTAAATGGGGTTTTGTTTCTAATTTTGTGTTTTTGAACTAATTTTTCGAGTATGGCCCACAATATATGTTAATATTCAATAGCAATGATGTCGAGGTACTATGCTGATATGTGTAACTGCTGTTTTTAATGAAAAAGACACCATATTTTGATGTTACGTGCACTCTGTTTGTAGTAGTTGTACTGCTGAAAAAGGGAATTTCCAGCTAAACCCAAATTTTTAACTATTTGCTTTAGACTGCTGTGAAATATATCCCAATAAACCATATGCTTTATATTAACATCTATAAGAATTAAATTTCCTACCCCGAGTGAAGCCTTGCAACCTCAAATCATGACGGAGTCACCACCATGTTACATGAATTATTTTGATTCAAAAAGAGCATTAGGCTTTCTCCATACAGTACGTTTGCTTCACTGCCAAAAATAATGAGTTTTCTTTCATTACTTCATTACTCACTTTTTTTCAAAAGTTAATGGTCTTCAATTATGAGTTTTTTGCAAACTTCAACTACTTTAGCTGATGAATGGTTTCTCTCTAATAATGCGACTTTTATATCCAGTTTGTATAATGGTATTTCGCGCAATTTCAGCACCTACATTTTTGCCTACGATTTAAGAAATTTCTGCTGTAAGTTGGATGAACCATATGGTTGCAGATATCTTAAGAAAAGTGTTAAGTTTGGCTTTAGATGGAAATTCCATTTTTCAGCAGTACAACGAACCCAAATAGAGTAAACGTAACATCAAATTATGATAACTTTTTCATTGTAAACAGTTAAACTCACTAACACAGTATCACGACATTTTTGCCATTGAATATTGCCATATATTTTGGGCCATACTTGAAAAAGTGGTTCAAAAACACAAAATTAGAAACGAAGCCCATTTAAAACAAGTGATGAAAGAAAAATGGAGGTAAAATATCATCAAATTTCACCAAAAATTGGTCAAATCGGTATAAAGACGTTTAAGAGGTCATTATAAAAGACAAAAGACATGCACCTTAGGAGTGAAACTTTATATTTATGAGAGATATTGCAAAAATTTCATAGGTTTCAATTTTTTGAGGCAAGAATCTACGTAAACTGATTTAAAATGCTTCTGAAATGCTTTTTTTTTCAGTTTAGAAGTTTTTCGTTGATTATACTTTATTTTTACTTTAAATTAAACCATTTCTCACGTGTCAAAAATAAAAACATGTTTGCACTTCTTGGTAGTGTGCTATTTATATTGGAAGTCGGATTTATCAAGTAAAAGTAAGGTGTACTCTCAATTTTTTCAGCCACTGTATATAATCATCTTGTTCAAATTTTCAGAAGTTAATAAAATACTTTTTATTTATCAATTCAAGTTCAAATACATTTTTTAAAACTTCTGAAAGTTAAAGGCGCTTGATGTTTATATAGTTTTTTTCAAATATTAATTCATTTATTAAATTTAATTACTTGTAATTCATTGCCAAGTCTATCGCCAAGCTAAAAATTTTAATAAGTAATATATAAAACTTGTAGTGGATGATGCTTGCCGTTAATACAGTTTTTTTCAAATATTTAAATAATTAAATTAATTTTTAATACTTTAAACATAATTTTAGCGGTTTGTAATAAAAATTGGAATCAACAGGCAAGTTGCTCAATCAGTAAAATGTGAGGATTTCTATATTTTTCGCGTGAACGTGATGAATCCGAGTTCAATTCTTGTGAAAACTAATGATTTTTTTGATGATAATTTTCTTGAAATTTAATAGAAAGTAACTAAAATAAAACTTTTTCTTCATCGACTTGACTAGGAACTGACTTACAAAAATATTTTGCTAAATGCACTCAACTATATGATTATCTTTATTTTTTAATTTATTTTTTCCATATCTTGCTTTCATTTAATTAATTTTATTTAATAAATGTAATTTATGTAAGATTTTTATAAAATTTAACTATCAAAAAGCCAATGAAAATAACCCGAAAATTTTTTAACCTTAGACTATAATCGATTTTGATAAACAATATTCCTATTATTTTGATAAACAATTTCCTAATTCTTCCACATATCTCAACTTATTCAGTTAAGAATTAAACCAAGTGACTGACGTCATACTTTGAGTGTTTGTCTTTTGAACTCTGAAAACATTATACTTGCGATCAATGTGATATTATTGCTTTTTTTTACCCGAACGTTGACCTGATAATGTATTTGTGTTTAGAGCATTGAAATGAAATCATTTCTTATGACGACAATAACACAGAATTTATCTAGAAGTGTTGGAATCCACCTTTTCTCAAGAAGTTCTCCACCTCATATTTCCTTCTTCATAAATACGTTCTTAGAATAATTTTTTTTTTTCAGTCTTCATGAAATGGAATTTCAACTTTAATTTTTTACACATGATAATCCGAATTTTAAAATTCAATTGGAACGATTTTAGTGGTACAAAGGGAAAATTTTTCATCACTCGTTATTAAAATCTTGGCGTAGCATAGCCAGTTCTGGTTCTTGTGCCATAAAATTCCAAAATCCAATCCAGTTATTAAAAATCAGTTTAAAACTCAATTCATTTTGGTATCGTTATATTTGTAATTTCCATAATAATAATTTTGATTGCATTTTTCAATTATTTTGAATAATACATTAATATCTACATTTAATACATTGTTAATAAAGAAGTAATAAATACTTCATTAGTTAATAAATACACTCTCTCCATGTAATTTATTGGCCAATAAAAACATTGTTCAATACAAACAGTGAGAAAAAAATTGAAAACTTTTTTGTTTTTCGTATTTAAGGTAATTTTTTTTATTTAAATCTTGATGTACAGAAATCTTATATATTGCGCGGTTCGATAATAAAATAATTATTTCTAGGTAGATTCCTATAGGAAGACTACCTTTTGCAAAGGCTCTCATGACAAGACTTCGAGAAAATTTCTGCAGTTCTTTACCAATCATGATCTCCAGGACACAAAATCACCATTCGTTCACAACTTTAAATACGTATAGTCTTTGCCTCTTATTATCTTGTGAACAGAATAGAGTAATTTTGTTTGGATTTTAATTGGCCTGGAATATGTTTTCAGAAATGTAAAAACATCGGATGAGTCTGTAATTGTGCTCTTAATCTGAAAGGAGGTTGAAATTACGCCAACGGTAAGAACTTACAAAAAAAAATTGATAACTGGATTTCATAGTATTTTTAATAATGAATAACGAAAATACTTTAAGAATCAAAAAGTAAAAAGTCATTTAAAAAAACATTTTTTGAAGCAAATTTTTACTAAAGCACTTACAATGAAAAAGGATTTTATTGAAGATCTGTTCAAAAGAAAATGGAAAAAAAATTTATTTGCCGTAAATATTATACCATAAAAATTTCACTTACATCTATAATAAATATAATTAACATTTTAATTCATTTAAAATATTTCTATAAACGTCGCACGATTTTTTTTACTATCATAAAAAATACCTACAATTTAACAACACGTTTTATGTTAGTGTATATATAAAAAAAACCTTCTTTATGTTTATTACTTTGAAATAGCGAAATAATATAAAGATAACATTTAAAATAATTGCTTCTATGAATTTTATTTGATTCCTTTAATTTCAGTTTAGGTGATTTTGACCAGTAAATATGATTATCTTCTTTAGCTGTATTATTTATGACGAATACATAAAACATAATGGGAAATTTAATTGAGTCTTTTTTTTCCATCTACACTCAACAATCATTATACAATGTATATTTCTTTAACCATTCAATGCCAAACTTTTCTTGACTGACAAAAAGAATAAAACTAAAAGAACATGTAGCAAAAAATTTACGATTCTTCTTCACAAGGATTCCAAGCTGCTCCAGCGGTTTATTGACTTTTTGTCCTTCGGGTTTGAATCAATTCAAGGCGTGTTTGACTTGATACTGTGCAAAATATCATCCTACGATTTCTTAACCCCCGCCTTTGCATATGTTGTAAGTTGCCCACCTACCCGAAAACGGACCGCTTCCCACGCTACACGTTTTTTCCTGCCGGAGTAAATTTGTTTTACGTCGATAATTTGCTTCCCTAATGCAAGAAATTGGATCTTTTCAGAAGAAAAGTAGTCAAAGTATTTGACCCAAGAACATGATAAAGTGAAAAAAGGGCATTAAATTGTAATTCTATAATGAAATAATTCTAGGTTTGATAGAAATATAAAAAATATACATATGAAAAAAATGTTGTGGGTTGTCTTTTCTTGCAGCTGCAGTTTGGTAGTTGTTAATCGAGTATCCGCGCTAGAAAATATTTCAGATGACTTTTATGCTTTGAAAATACTTTTGAACTTATTATTTATTAACCACTTTTAGCAATCAGATAATTCGCCAGAATTAATTATCGCTAAAATTTTAAATTAAATATTTATGTATCTTGGTTTCTTATTGGCTTCCTTATCAAAATATATTTAAGCTTCAAATGTCGATAGTCATATAACTCATACTATCAAATCCTCATGCTGTCCTTTTCATTGCACTATGTCTCACTAATTTTCTATTAGTTCCCGTAGAATTTGTGCTTTAAATGAAAATGGAAATAATTTAATTTTAATAAATACAACAAAAAAATTATTATTGAAATCGGGCATTTTTTTAAAAATATATAAATACAGAAAATAGAATCGTCTGGCATTGTACAGAATAATGTTCATTTATGCAATATCTCAAATTATCCAAGAGAATTTTCTCTGATTCCTTCATGAAATTTAGTTTTAAATTTTACTTTCATAAAGATGTAAATGACTTAAATAATGCTACATAATTGTTTCGGTCAATAAATATATTTCAAAATATAAATGCCTAGAGCTGCTGCCATACTTCTACTGCCGCTATATTTTGGCAGTTATTAATCAAGCACTAGAAATTATCAGACGATTTTTATATTTTGTTATTAAAATCAATGGACTTCTATTTTAAAAATTAGACTGGATCTAGAAAATAATTTTGAATTTTTTATAACCACAAATATTATCAAAAGCTGGTTCTCTTTGACAAAATCTTTATACTTATAGGAAGAAATTTTCTCAAATATCTAATGAGATTATAGAACCTGATATATGAACTTCTGTAAGTAAGATATGGATTATAGATTTCTGTTCTAATTATTTTATACTTTGAAAATATGGAAAAGGTGCTTTAACGCAAACCTTTTGCTGAATACACAACTCGACATCTGAAATTGTTCTTGCATAAATTTTTAAATTATAGAGGCTGCTTTAAAAAACGGCAAGAATCTACTTGAAACTGCTTTTAGAGAATTTAAATTCTTATAACGTTGCAAAATTTATAAACTAAAAACTAATTTTCATTTTATTTATTAGCCGATGAATTCACATGCATCAATTATTTTATAAACATAAATGCTCATTTTATTTTCCATCTAAAAATATGTAATTTTGCTGTGTGATCCCAAGTTCTGTTTTTCTTTATCAAGATCAATCGTTAAAATTTCGAAACACCAGAAGCGGTATATTTGACGTGTATCACGTGAAAAAATGTGGGTTTTATTCTTACTCAAAGGATAAATTTAATTCAAACTGAAATTACTTTAAGTTGATTGAAAAAAATTTTCATTCTAAATATCTGGCTGTAGATTTTCGAGAATGAAAACAAAATGTAATCTGAATAGAGAATCAAGTCATTCGTATTAGTAATGAAGCTGATATGTTTAAAAGTTAAACTCATAGAATATGATGACATTTTTCGAAGAAAAAATTTTAAAAAGTTTAAAATTTTGTGGTTTTTAAATTGAATTGCATTTTTTAATTACCTAAAGGCAACTAAGTAAATGACAGTAGTTTTTTTAATAACTATGTTAAAAACATGTTCTTTCTGTTTGGATTGGGAGAATAAGATACATTTTAATATATTAGCAAGATAATGTATTTTTAGCAACAACCTTTTCTGTTTTGCTATTCATCTCAATTTGCCTCCCTAAAATATGCTAAGTAATGCATTAGCTGAAAAAAAAATTGTTCGCTCTAAAGATATAAATCTGCCATTATACTTCAAGCGCCATTTTTGCAGCAGGGTTGCTATATTGGCGATTTTTCTGACCAAAAGTCAGTTTTTTGCCCGAAGAACTTGTCTTTAGAAAAGTTTTATGAAACAAAAAATTTCTTGATATTTTCTTTTATGAAAGAATTTTAGAGCTTATATATAAGAATTAAATATAACTGTTTATTGTCTTCGTTAATTTCATGTTATCTTAATAAATAAGAAAGTTCTTTACAAAAAATTTTACATCATAGTATAACATTTCGCGTTCTTTACAGTCTTCTGTGCAATATTTCTTAAATGTTCATATTTGTGTTCAAGCTATTCAAATTATATCAAATTTTAAAAAAATTAAAAATTTATTCTTTTTTTAAATTTTCTTTCGCCCAAAGCTCTAGTCACTGGCATTTTTAGGTATTTTTCAGTCTTAATCAATCAACATTATAATTATTCTCTTAATTAGTAGACTATCCAATCTAACTTCACATTTTAATATATTTAATTAATCCGCTTTTTAGTAGTGAAGTTTACTTCTATTTTCTTAAATGTTAATTCATTTGGCCTACAGGCTTATTACTTTTTTAATCGACTTCATAGCTGTTCTCCAAGTCCAGTGGTTATAAGCAGCTCTATACTACCTAACCAGAAATCCATGCTGGCTTCGATAGCGTTGCATTTATGTTTGGCCATATGAAAGAGAGTTTTGTTTTATTTCACCGTTAATATTGACATTAATTCAAACACAGATTTTGGAAAATTTCTTTTGAATTACGTTAAAGATACTTTTATAATTATGAAATATTTTTTTAATTGTTGGGATTTACAGCTATGAAAAGTTATTTTTTAAATCATAAAAATCCTTTTAAACATGTTTACACAAATAAATGCATCAATTTTTGAACTAAAATATATTATAAAGATTTATTTCAGGTTCCTTGTATTTCGAAAATAAAAAATATATATGTAATAATAAGCTTTCAGTTGAAACAAACAAATAAAAAAATCTTTAAATGACAATTTGACATTAAAATATGATTAATGGATAGAGTAAGGCAATAAAATTGTTTAGGAATTTCGTTTTAAATAATCACTTGTTAGACAAAGCCAAAGAACGGACATGAATTCAGTTTAGGTGCAGTTTTATAAATAGGACGCTAGGCGTTGACTAGTTAAGGAAATGTTGTGTAGGTAGTTTCTCATAACATATCGCAGAAGTATACATATTTTTGCATTTTGGATTTTAAATGAAATTTTTTCTGCAACATTTACTTTAAACTTAATGACATATGAAGTTAATATTGTGAATTATTTTGCTAGATTTTTAGTGAAATTAAAATTTTTACAAATAATATTTTTAAAGGATTCGATGGTTTGGATGTGGAATTAAGCTATAAAAAAAAACCAAAACTCAGAATTGTAGATTCTTTGAATTTTTGTAATTTTCAGAAAACGTTTCTTAAAAGTGTGAAATTGCTGTAAACTCTTATTTATAACTGCTACAGTTTTTAAAGATTTTTTAATCATATGTAAAAGATATATTAACATAAAAAGGAAAAATAGCAAACTAAAAATTTTGTAAATTCATAAATATCTTTTCATTAAGCAATAAATGTATCTGTAGTATCATTTTCTAAGTAAAAATTCCTCAGAAACATTTTAGTTAATTTGGTTTTGATTTTTAAATTCAGCCAAGATGACCGCGCCATTTAATGCGCCGCTCTATAATCAGAAATTTATTATAATTTCCAAAAAATCATTGGTGCTTTTTGTAACGCTTTGATTCATTCAAAACGGTCATATTTTTTCATGCTTTCATTAATCGTTTCAGTTAAAATACCTATAAATTCTATCGTCAAATTATAATTTTCTGGTATTATTTGGTTTATTATATTCATCAGATTTAAGTTAACAAATGCTAAATAAAATTTTGACTTTATTTTTTTAGACAAGTTGGGCTTTACTTAACTACTTTAGTCCAGCAAACCCTACTTACAATCGCCAAGCGAAAACACATTCCGTGTTTGATTATTCAATGAACTTTCGACTTAATTGTGAAGTCATTTGTATGCCCTGTGGAATATAAAATGAACAGAATTCTCTATGCTTGCAAGTCTGTACGTTAATTTTTTTTGTTACTTATATACATTTTGTTTTGAATTATTTTACCATTCGTTCTTCAATGAGAATATCCAAAAGTTTTTATTCCAGGCATGATATTGCAAATGTAATCAGATAACTATTTCAAACCGAGAATGAAACTTATGCAAGAATTTGTGTTTAACAACAATGATTTGATTTTAAAAGATAAGTTTCTCACGCTTGAGTTAACATGATACTTGGGCTTCGTTCTTAAAATAGATACAATGCTACAACGTTTGATACTATCATCCGATGATTGTTGTGTCGAAATTCAGCAAATTAAAAAAAAGTTTTAAAATTAGATTTATAATTATTTTTAAAAGAAAGCAAATATATATATATTTTTTACTTTATTATCTCTTTAGAAAAAATTAACTTCAAAAACGTTCTTACAAATATGGAAATGGATTCTCAAATCGAATAGTACATTTGTTGTATAAAAAATTCTAATGAGATAGGAATATGGAGAGTAATTTCATAGCGAAATTCTTATACAGTATTATGTTATGTTTCTTAAGAAGACTACTACTATATTTTAAAAAAAATCCAAACATATACAATGGAGTCGTATCCTTTTGTTTGTTACATAGACGTTAATGTTTTGAAATTCGATATAAAGATAGAATCCACTGACTTAAAATTATCATTAGCTGGGAGAAAAATAAGAAAGAAGAAAAATAAGAAAGACTCTAAGTCAGCGGAGTGGATCTCCAAAACATGCTTCGCATACTCTTTAATGACAATGTTATCCCCTAACTTTCAGGAAACAATTGTGGAACTTCAGTAATAGTGATTATTTTCTGAAGTAAGTTAATATTATCCGAAAATTTAGTTTGCGTTTTAAAGGCTTTGTACCAAAATTTCACAAATTGTAATAGCAATTTATGAAATTCCATATCAAATTTTGTATTTTGAGTTATCGTGTGTACAAGCTTTTGAAATTACTGATAGACAGATGGTCAACTTCACGTTGAATTTAACTTAAAATTTGACAGAATTTGCAATTTAATTGTTAAATTTGTGTACCGAATTTAATCCATCTGACTCTCTTCGTTTTGTTATTAACACGTTAACTTTTATTCGAACAATTAGAAAATAAAATTTCTGTGAATGAATTTCAATCAAAATTCGATTCTAATATTCAAATTTGGTGTTAATATCATATATCAAATTTCATCCATCTATCTCGAACCATATTTTGAATTATCTTTACTATACGCAGACGGAGGGACAAATATATTTAAAAATATATTTTTCGAACTCGAATAAGTCTGAAAAGATATTTTGTTAAAATTTCCTGTTCGAATTTTTTGAACTATTATATTGCTTTCAGATTTATTTATTTTGTATTAAACACTATTACTCGCTTCGATTGCATATTAACGCACTGTTTTAAATAAGAATATTTCAAATGGATCTGAATATTCTAATGGATCTGAATGATCTAAAAGCCATTCACGAGTGCTTACTTTTAGAATTGCAGGAAAAACATTTACAGATTTTTAATTATATGCCAAAAAAAAAGTAACTCTGAAAAACAGTTTATTTTACGACATGTTTGTAGAATATTTTTCTGCAAAAAGTATCCATTATTTGACGTTGTACTGTGAAACAAAGTACAGTTATTAAATTTCTTCAAACATCTGTTGATAATTTTCTTCATTTGTCAATTGGATTCAAAATTATGACAAATACTGATATCTCACATTAAATTTTTTTTAAAATGATTGATTACTTTCAATAATTTTATTGAAAGTTTCAATTTCAAAATTCAATCTGTAATTTTTTTTCTTAGCTTCATTTTCTTTTTTATGAAAAATTTATTTGCGTGTTATAAATTTATTGCGAATTTTTTTAGAAAATATCTAGAAATGAATTTTTTTATAACTTAGTCGAATTAAATAAATTAAATAATGTAGGATTTTAAAACTTCTAAAAAGATTGGCAAATACTGAATCCTCCAAAATTGTGCTGTAATTTAATCCTAAAATTGTTTATTCTCCAAATGTTTAATTTCAATATAATTTTCAAACCATTCATTCGACTTAATCGATTAAAATACATGAAAACTGGAATTTCAATAAAGTTAGTAAAGTGAAAGTAAAATGGCGATAATTATTTAAGTGAACCTGCTTCTACTTGGGAAATAATTTTTAATGCTCAACTAAAACCAGACATATTTTGCCTGAGGCATTATGAAACTCGGTGCATTTTTACCAGATGGCAGCACGAGATATCTTTACAGTTAAATGAAGTTCAAGATTTTTGCGAGATGAGTTTTTTGCTATTAAAAGGCGAATTCAAGTCAAACGCTGATTGTCAGATCCGTATTAATTAAACTTCAACACTGTCAGTATGAAAAGGGATATATTTGTTTACGAAAGAAAATATTCTATGAATTTTGTTTGGATATGTATTGATGATGGGTTTTATTTTTTAAAAAAATCTTAATTAGTTGTACCTCTTCAATCTTCCAACTAAGATAAGTAGAAGGCGATTATTGCTGGAAATGTTTTTAAAGATAATTATTGATGAGAGTGTGTCAAAAAGAAATATTTTTTTAATATTTCGTATTCTCTCAATTAAAATAAGCTGATGACAGGAAAGTGGGGCTGAAATATCTGAAAGAATTTGCTTTCACATTTTTTTTAATTTATTTACTAGTCGTCTTCGGAAAATTAGCAAAATTCCGAATATTCACCAGGATTATTGGCTTTCTTAATCTTCGAATAAATCGGCACATCGCAACCTTATGCTCATGAATCAGCTAAATTGTCTGGCATTAAAATCATGTTTAATGCCAGACAATGATATATCCTCTGTATAATGGGTGCATGAACCATTAAAGGAAACCAGTCTCATGACATTATACTGCTATTAAAGATGTAAATGTCTGGTTAATAAATATTGTAATTTTCTTGGTATTCTAACATCTTTTATTCTGTCTTGCAAACTGAAGAGATATTGGAAAGAAATTTATCTTTAACTTTTAACTACGGAAGAAAATTACTTGATTAAATATTTGATTAAAACGATGGATGAATTTCAGAGCAGCATTATAATATGTAGTTGGAAATTAGAAAAAAAAAAAACACCCTCTAATTGCCAAAATTCAGTAATTATTTCTACGAGTTTGAAATTGCCATTAAAAAGATTTATTTAAATTTCAAGCTTCATGAAATTAATTTTGTGAAGTATCAATTTAGGTTATTATCATGTAAAAACGCTAAAATTTGACTTAATTTATAATAAAAATTATATCTCAAATTTCAAAGAAAAAAAAAATTGAAATGTAGATTTGCACTTTGTAAAACTTGCATGTATGCTCCAAATTTGGTAACTGCAAGTAATTTTTGTAGAGCGGCAATTGAGGCATACGCACATTCGTTTTTATTATTAATAGAAAAATTCAGAAAAAATTAAAAACAAACATTTAATTTTAAACTGTTAATTCATTTCTACAAAGAGCAGGGAACAAAGAAATTTCTACAAAGAACAGAGAAAGGATATTTATATATCTTTTAGTGCAAAATCACTAATATATATATTTTTTATATTGACCTCGCGATTTAAAGCAGACCAATTAGTTTTCAGTAAGAAAACATTGAAGATCGATTCATTCCGGCTCGATTATTAAAATAATCAAACGAATTAAAAGTACATTATTTAATCGTATTTGTTTTTTAAGAGAACTGATGCAAATTGGACGAATTTGGAATGAAATTAACCAGTGACATCATGCTACATTTGTCTATTTTCGAAAATCTGTAACATATATGTGAATATGGGATCAGTAGAAAAAAAAAAGGTTATACACACTCACTGCTTAGTTTCTGCAAATTCTAAGCCACTGATGTATTTTTTCTTTATAAAAAAATCCTTTGCTTTTTCCTCACCTTTAATTTGTGCATGCACGCAAATATTAACACGTGATTTGTCTTACAATAACCAATCCTAGATCAAATGGTGCGTTTTGTGTTTCATTATACTTGCAGATAAATGGCGCCGAATGCATAATGAGGAAAATAAAAGCAATGTATTTCATTGCGCTTGCGTTTTAACGACTCGCTGTAAATAGCACGTTTTGACCGCGAGGTGTTAAAATATACATGCATATTTAAAAGGAAGATATTGTGTTACATTTTTATGTTGAAATTATTGAATAAATACATTTTATTCATGTTAAGTATAATAATTATGAAACTAGTGGGAGTGATCTCATCGAAACTTTCATGGGTTTTATCTATTAAAGGTATTATCCCCTTATTTCCCCTCCCCCGCATTAATTGTGAATTCTATGAATGCTCAGGTTTTCATTTTAAGAGTCCCGTAAATGAGCATTTTGTGTTGTATCTTTAGGGCAGAAAACGAATTATGTATAGTGGAAAGGGTTTTTTTCCCGATCGAATGATAGTAAATATTGACACATAACCACAATTTTAACAACAAGATCACATGCTAAATATCATTTGTCTAAGCCATAGGTTCCTAACGTGGGCAATAACGCCCCCATGTGGGCGTTTGAAGCTTTCAGGGGGACGGTAAAAGACCCAGAGAAAATTAGGGGGCGTTGATAATGGCATGAAGGGGAATTAGAAGATTAACCAAATAGTGTACAACAACTTCAAGGAATGATTCCAGGATATTTTAAACATGGACATACAAGACTGGATTTGGGATCATTTTTCCTATGTCAACACAGCAGGATCACCTTTGTTAGAAGAACTAATAAAACTGACGACAATTGAGGATCTAAAAATTTAATTCAAGAATGGCTACCAAGAATTTTGGCTGCAGAAGTCTATTCCGCAACTGCATTCAGGGTTATGGTCGATTGTTCCACGACTTCTGATAGCATTTCCCTCTTCATATTTAACAGAACGTGGATTTAGTGCTGAGGCAACATTGGTAACGAGAAAGAAAAATCGGTGGCGACTCACGATGGTTTTAAAGTGAAATCGAGCCTAATATTAACGATATCCTTAAAATGCATCGAATTCAGCCTTTTCATTAGTTAAGTTAGAAATTCGATGTCTTTAAATTTAATAAAAATACTTTTAATATAATGAAGTATACACTTTGATTGGTCTCTTATGATTTTGATTGATTTATTATGAATTAATTTGTATCACCAAAATCCATGTCTGTCCTTATGACAGGTAAGCTAAAACTTTTATTCCTCTTTTTTTAAATAAACAAGAAATTCATTAGGCTTTCCGACAATATTCTATTAAATTATTTTTTTAATTCTTGTTTTCACCATGGATTATGTACGCTATTATTTATCTGAAGAGTGGCGATATTGAAATATTCATTTGAAAAGGGGGCACCAGTTCAAAAAATGTTGGGAATCTCTGATCTAAGTTGTTGCATTGTCATCATATTTATATGCATGAAGATGCACATATCGACAATCAACTCCTAGCAGATTGAATTGAAAATTTGATAAACTATATTTTGGATGTTAAATCTAAGTATACTAAATTTATCCGTCTACTCTTTAGGTTTTATTATGATACTTGCTGGTACCCAGCGCGTTGCTGCCGCAGAAGAAATAAGTTTGGAAACATAGTTTGAAATTTAAAATAATTGTCTTGTTTAATTAGGAATAATTGAAAGAATATTTAATTTCGTATCGGAAATGAATACATTCATTGAAATTGAGTGATATATAAAGGTGAAGCGTAAATAATATTAATTTTATTTTTTTTAAACTTTTTGATTCTAGAATTTGGAGTTGGCAATATTTTTTTATTTTTCCATCTTCAGCAGAAACAAATAAGTGCAAGAAATAAGAATTCCATCGCAATCGCATGAACGGTACGGTATCGCATAAGAGACATTCATTAATTCCTTTTTATTTATATAAATTACACAATTTTTCTATGCCTAGAATCATCCCATAAGAGCAAAAAATAAGTATTCAAAGTTTCATCGCAATCACATGAACGGTACGGCATCGTATAAGAGACTAACATTCATTTTTATTTATATATATTCACTTGCATTTGGATAGTCAGTCAGATCTCCTGCCAATGGATTTCGTTCAAATTTTATCGAAATTTACAAATTTGCTGTAAAGATACCATACCAAATTCATGTTAAGAATTGCTAATTTTGCTGTGAAATTTCGTAATGGCAAAATCGTTGATTTAAAGGACTGATTTTGAATCACTTTTAATTTAACTATGATAAATTCCAAATATATTTTTTAATGTTACGTTGAGATGTATTTGTGAATAAACTTCTTGTGTTTTATTTTCTCATACACAAAATATAGAGGGAAAAAAATTAAATCACTTGAGTCCCAATTGAGAAACGATTGATCCTCAATCTTTACTCTATTGGATTAGTAATAAATTGAATTATAATGTTTTTACTATCGAATTTGGTGTAAAACATGTAAGAATGAGATACAAATTCACATAAAAAATCGTATTTTATACTCTCTAAAGATTGATGATTTATTAAGGATTCTGATTGAACTGTTCACTTTATGAAAATTTCATTTTTGTTATTTTCATATATTTCTTTTGCTACATCAATTTGTATTTTTAGCTGTTACATTTTTACATTAATACTGTTGCATTAATTTTTCTTCATAATAAAAAGCCGAATGCAATTTATACTTATATTATAAATAGGAGTTTGGATGAATGGATGGATGTTACAATCACGCCATAACGGCTGAACGGAATTGGATGAAATTTAGCACAAAGATAGATTATAGTCAGAAATAGAGCATAGGCTACTTTTAATTCCGATTAATAAAGTAGCATTTTTTTAAAAATTTAAAACTAACTTTCACGCCAAAAAGCTGAGGCCAAATCCCGCCAAAGATAAGTAAGGCTAAATCTTTTTTTCTCAACACAAATGAGGTTGGGCTTAGCAGAATTTTGACCGATTATTTCAAACGATTCTATTTATTTTCTTTCTGTTTGATGTATTTCAAATCAAATGTCTTAAGTTAATAGATCGGATTCATTCTGAAGTACTTTTAAATAAAAATAAAACATAATAAAGGAAATAAATTTCTAATCTGCATTGCGTTACACCAACTGGAAAGTCAGACATGTGCTTTACGCGTTGAAAGTTCACGCGCGATTGTTGA
>JAPMOQ010055686.1:1780051-1831775 GCA_026543055.1 Argiope trifasciata
TTAAAGTAATGAAGAAATGTCGAATAAAATCCTGAATCAAATACGAGCCTTAAATTATTTACTTAAGATCATTTTAGATAAATGGTACAAAAAAAAATTCAGTCTTTGTTTTTTGTTGTTTTTTTAAAAAACTTAAGCTTTATTTACATTTGCTGAATTCGACAAATATAATAATAGTGAGCTAATATAAATTTAATTCGATTTTATCTTTTTTTCTTGTTGGCTTTCTTGAATTGCTATTAACATTTTGCTGAATGCTCACGATTAAACTTGTGTGCTTTTATAACTCACTTTCATCTACAATTACAAAAAACGGCGATGATGTGAGAAATATTCTGAGCGAAATTGGCGATGAGAAATGCATTAAAATTATATTAAAATTCTATCCGGAATTTGAATTTACTTTTTATAAATTCAAAGTTTTTTTTAAAGAAACAACAACAAAAAACAGATTTTTTTTGTACCTTCTATCTTAAATGATCTTAAGTAAATAATTTAAGGCTCGTATTTGATTCAGGATTTTATTTGACAGTTCTTTATTACTTTAAACAAATAAGCCACAAGAAATTATCACTTTTTCAAAGTATTAGAAATAGCATTTTTCTGAGCCTTATAAATTTGAACTATTCAGTTTATTTTAAATTTTTACTTTACGATTACGATTAACAAGGTTTTCTATACTATTAAAATGATTTATTGAAATTGCTACAAAATGATTGCTTATTAAATGAAAGAACTGTTTTATTTGAATTTTATTATACACATTATATATATAAGATAGATAAATTTTTAAAAAATGTATAGCTAATTTTTGGTTTAAAAATTGTCATTTTCATTCGCGTATTTACATATTTTTAGATCTGATTTCTCTGAACAGAATCTTTAAAATTCCGTCAGCTTTAAATTAGCGATGATTCTTTGTATGACATTTTTATAACGGTATTGCATTTAAGCTTGTAATGTCAAACAATTCTTAGAATAAAATCCAAAGAATAATAAATATATATCCAAGAATGGAATTCTATTTCTAATTTTGATCCTTATATAAAATTTTAGTAGGGTAACATGTATGATTCTAATAAACTGTACGATTGAATTTACAGAAGCATTTCAAATTTATATTTCGAATATTTAGCTTTATACAGTTTTATTATATGAAGAAAATAGCGTAACATTTTACAGAGGCCAAATTCACATAATTATTTTCACTAGTACAAAGAGAGAGTGATAATTTTGGACCATCTGTCTGCTAGAAAAGGATTTATGTTAGCATAAACCTCTCCACCTTTTAATTTCATGTTTCTATCAAGATATTCTTCTGATACTTAAAGAAATCGTTTTCTTTGTAATTTCGCTCTTTCAGTTTTTGTGGATAATAAATACAATTTCTTTCTGCAAATATCAAAAGACTCGACGTTTTTCAATATAATAGGCCATTTTTTCAGTCAATTTAGCGAATTTTTAATTGGGACCCTACTTGCTGAATGATTGGATTTTGTGTGGAATAATTCTGCTTAATATGCCAACTGGTATACAGTATTATTTAATATGAATATAAATGTTCGGTATTATTCCGTACCAAAAATACTTAACAATAATAATGCTTAATACCCAATAAGTATTTTGTTTATTTCATAAATGTCTCAAATTTATGTACGGAGAACTAATGAAAAGTGTTGAGAGCTAGGCTCAACTAAAAGTAGCTGTAACACGAGGCAACTGAAAATTCAAGGAAATTGGGTGATATTTTTGAATCCCTGAATCCATTTTATACTCGACAAAATTTTGCAATTTAATCTATTGGAATAATAATTTCAGAGTTTTCTTTATTTCCAAAGAATAATATTCTTTGGACACTGTCTCAAACTACGTGGGCTATCATAGGCATTCAAAAGTTGATACATAATTTTAGTGAATCCAACTACCACAAAACTGATTTCAATAAATCGCTTAAGCTGGTTTGGATTAATTGAGAATATTTCTTAAATGTTTGTTCATATAACTAAACCAAACCGACAAACATAAGCCATACCGATGATTTTAATTGATAAAAACTGTTTTAAAAATTTATCCGAACGATTTTTGAAAGTTTCAAAGTAATTGAAAAACGAATCTGCAATGTAGACGAAACCGAATAACAACTACGTATGAAAACGTACAAAAACTATTGGAGCCTTTTTTGCCCTAGTAGTACTTAACTGTTCTGCGTTATAGAATGCCGAGAAATTGCAACATACTTCAGAGGGTTTGTGTTTTTTATGCTCTAGAATCTAAGATTTGAAGTTAATGAATTTAGCTCTCACTTTGGTAAAATGAAACTCCTAATGATTGTTGCAGGCCAGAAAGTTATATGAATTTTATCTTTATCTTAAATTCGTTTAATAAGATTCATTAATTTAATAATTTCGTCATAATAGTAAAATGTGCAAGTTTTAGATCAAATTAGGTTAATATATGCATATATGTCTATAGAATTAATAAATCTTTATCCTAATTCACATAACATTAGCTAGGAACCACACATACAGTATTTTCTTACTAAGAAACCAGAATTATCTTTCATAATAGGCAATATTGTGCAAGAGGGCTCTTTAGAAAATTGGAATTAAAAAAAAAAAAAACTGGCTAGACAATTTAAAAAAAAAAACTCTTGGTTCTATTTTCCTCTAAATAGTTGCCCTTCGTAAATATTCAAAATGGATCAATGAAAAATCATGACTACAATCTTTTAGTATGTGGGATTCCCTTAACAATAAAAATCGTAAAATGTATTTTAACTGTCCTTCTCAGAGCTATTAGAACAATCACAAAGAAATTAATTTCTTTCTAGATAGCTTTCTTCCGTTTAATGATCAACTCCATCAATGTTGTAATATAATGCAATTTATTAACATTATATCTCGTTTCCCTTTGTTGATGCATTTATGTTCTACCTTAACCTTCAAACCTCTACCCAATTATCCACCGCGTAATTAGATATGATACAGATAAGAGTAAATAGGAAACCCGTGCTCAGTAATGAATAATTCTCCCCTTAAATCCTTTCTATTTATTTTATGCGTAATATAAACGAGCTATTTTCATCAAAAGCCACCTGTTAAAACGAACTATCGTGCGTATTTGTGTATCATCACACACCAGGCCAGTTAAGCCGAGGTTTCTGTTCTTTTTTCTTTCTCCCCTCTCCACTCGCGCTTGCCGAAGACGGAAGAAATGAAAGCCATTAGGAACACGTGCTGCAACAATAAACTAGTGCAGTTTGAGCAGCTGTGCGCGCCCACGTGATCGCATCAGCGTCTTTTTGAAAAGATTCAGCGTTTTCTGTCGATTGCTGGATTTTGTTATTCTCCCGCGCCCACAAGGAGTGATCATTCCTGGTTGTGCGATCCGCAGGTGGTTTCGCTTCTTTACTAGCGTTTTCTTTTTTTTTTTCTCTTTCTTGACAGTAAATAAATTCGATGAACTGTATAGTAAAAGCTCTTCATTTGTGGGATATATGTTCTATAAATATACCGCGAATGCAGAAACCGTGAATACGGAATGGTAATTTATATTGGATTATAGGGGATACGTTCCTAGGTGACAAAATAATAATAAAAAAAATACATAAAAAAAATCAATTTTATTGAAGTTTTTGAACATTTCGATTAATTATCTTAAAACTTAGGCAATGGTTTGAAGAATTTTGTGTTTTTCTCTTGCTTGGCAGTTTTTAAAAGCTCCTTCAAATCAAACTGATAAGCAGTAGCCGCATTACCAATTTGCCTCTTAAAAATGAGACTTCGTTTCATAGACGGATCAATGTTCATAAAAAAATCGCAAAGCTCATTTGCCGTTCTTAAACCTTCACTAAGATTTTTCAAATGGAATGTCACGTTTCCAGCGCTTGTTGAAGCTTCTTTTTCAATGGGTTGTGAATTTAACATTTCCTCCAAGTCGGTTGCAGTCAAATCTTCATCTTCCGATTCAAGCAATTCCTGAATGTCACTTGATTCTATCTGTTCTATCCCATCTCGTCCTATTCCATTCGTGATTTCGGTTATTTTTGCAGTTTGCATTTAACAACATACTTAAGACAAAGTTGTAATAAGATCCATTTTACTTTTTTTTATTGGTCCATTTGATGGCATTTACAAAGGATATTGGGTTGAATACCTATTGGAATCCTTTTATTATTATGTATGTACTTATTAGATCCGCGAATAAAGAAATTTTTAGCCGCGAATATAGGAATTGGGTCGCATTTTTTTTTTTTTTGTCCGCGAATAATGAAAACGCAAACGAAGGAAGCGCGAATAAGGAGCTTTTACTGTAAGTCTATTTTTGTGGAAATTCTTTTTGAAAGAAAAATTGCCGTTTTTGATACTTCTTTGTAAAATTTTACTCTAATGCATAGAACTAATTATCTAGATTATTAGTTTCACTTATAGCTATAAAATTCTCTATTCACTGATATCTCTTTCTATAACTTTACTGAACCAGTTTTTGTATCCGTTCTTCGCATAGATCTTATTGAATATTTTGCGAAAAATGCCAGTAAGTCATATAATTTAATTAAAAATAACGCATTTTGTTCTTTTAACCATTTATTGAAAATTTTTAAATTGCAATAAACAATGAAATGGATGAGCTTGAATTTAAAAAAATTCATTTTATTCTTGTAGAGAATGTATTGGATATATTTTAATGACAATAAACAATGAAAAGAACGTGCTACTTTTATTTAATATCACAAATCATATAATTAAACCTATACTATATGCTCTTCTTTTTTTTCCTTTTTAATTACCATGTAATATTTTGATTTAATAACAATTATCAAAAACAGACTTACTAATCTATAAGAGATCACAAATATGATTAAAAAGATCTTTTAAAAGTTTGGTGGAAATATGCATGTTTTATTGGCAATCTAAACAATTCATTGATAAACTTTTATTGTATGAATTTTTATATCACAAATCATCTACATCGGCATCATTACATTCAAGTTGAGCATTGATATTATTTTAAAAGCATTTCTCAAACCGAATTTTAGGCTATCTAAATCTGCTTCAAAAATGATATTATAAATAATTCATTATTTGTATTTAATAATAAATAATTCATTTAATTTAATAATGAATTATATATATAATTTTGCGCCTGTATAAAGCCTCGGGCTTGCAGGAATGCTAATTTCTAAACACAATTTTGAAAATTCGAATAAATTAATGAACAGGTGCAAGAAATAGGCGTTAGAGGGTTTTAACAAATTTTATTCCTCACGCTTAAAAGTTAAAACCTGTTTATAATTTACATCTAGAATTATTTGTTGAAGCTAAGACAAGAGACAGCGAATCAACTGGAAAGGCAGATAACTGGACAGAGAGACCGTGGAGAAATATTCTGAGTTGGTACAGTTTCAAAGGAGGGGGACAGGAGAATTGTCTGATCGGCGTTTTGATTTCGTTGGGAAAATAATAGCCCGTATAAATCAGAAGTTGCAATGAAGACAGATTAAATTATTTCTGAATTATTTTTAGATTATGAATTTAGAATACACCACTAATTTTATTATCCATTGTATTTAAAACATTTATTCCAATTCATTAAAATGTAAATCTCATTTGGAATACTTGATTGCACATTCAAAAGCAAAAACATCGGCTCATCATCCAAACTTTAGTGCTAAACTATCTTTACGAAACAGATAATCGCCCATGTATTTAACATCGTAAAAACATAAGTTAGAAAAATTACTTTTCTAAATGTCGGGAAATCGAAATATTAATACTAATGCTATTGAAATTGTTTTTTTAAGACTTATATGTATGATTTGGAATAATTTTAAACGCTTTACATAATTTAAAAGACGATAATATCAAAAACTTTGCCATCGATTCTTTATCTAATATTGATAGATTCTGTTATACCGTTCACTATATAAATACATAATAATATAACTTAAAGCCATTCAAAAATTTGAATACAATTAAGATTTGGGATACAAAATTAAAACAAAAATTAAAGCAGTTTCGAAACCATAATCGGGAAACATCGTAGAATGATATATTTTAATATTGATTTGTCCAATTTCATTTTATTTTTAAAAAGTCGCAACTGATTTCCCTAAAAGTTTTTCGCATATTCTTTAGTAAATCTTCCCTCAACATAAAGCTCAGCACTTTGACCGTAAAAGCAATAGCAGGTATAGACATTTTCCCGACTTAGATAATGTATATTGTGGAGCAACTTTTTCTTTCTTTTTTGTAGATTTTACATTTCTAACATGTTAAACTTAATAATGAATATGTTAATTTTTTTTCTTAATAATAGCAAAAATGCACATTTTATTTTACTGCAACTCGCAATTGCGAGGTTTCTCCGTTTGTCCAATAGTCAAAACATATTTGGTATTTATGAATACTGTAATGACTGGGTGACCGGAATCAAACAAATAGGAATCTAAAGAATTGTATTCGGCAAAATATACTTACATTGTGTAATTAATTATTATAAACATTTTGTATTTTTATTTGGTCTTTTATTGGTCTATCTATAAACTAATAAAAAATTTAAACAAATTGTTTGCGACCTTTCATCAATCATTCGTTTCTAGGCACTTGTTTAATATCCTCAGTTGGAAATTAGCTCTATGAGTGCTGAGATTTTTATTTTGAAAGTCTCGCACATGAGGATCTTGTACTTCGTAGTAAAGAGAACTATATATAGATATTTTGGACTTCTGTTTGTAGACGAATGGAGACCAAAATTGCAATTAACGTAACTACCATCGAATTATCATTCATTTGCATAATTTGATGAGCTTTTTAATTTGCTACATTCTCATGCACACGAATGCTCAAAACGATAGACGGACAACCTCTTTAAGGTTTTGGTTCAATATTTGGTTAAGGATCTACATTTTATATCTAAATATTTATGCCAAATTTTATCCCCCATTATGTTTTGTATTAAACTTGTGGCGGAATGAAGATCATTATAATCCGAGCAGCGGAAGCAACAGGGCAAATGTTTTCGGG
Organism: Argiope trifasciata; assembly: GCA_026543055.1. Lineage (NCBI taxonomy): Eukaryota > Metazoa > Arthropoda > Arachnida > Araneae > Araneidae > Argiope > Argiope trifasciata. The sequence continues at coordinate 1,787,077 of JAPMOQ010055686.1, forward strand.
AACATGTCTTTAATGATCTCATTTCACACCAAACAAACACAAACACGCAAGGAGAAGACCCGACATTCACGCGCATGCCTTAACAAAACAACGTCTCATCTCCTTATAATTACAATCGCAATGCATCATGGGATGCATACCTAATCAGGCATCACCATTTATTATCATAAAAAGAAAATAGAGTAATGCAACTGCTACAATGTTTTTTTATGCTCTGACAACCAGCGGCATAATATCTAGAGAATGAATTGTGATCGAAATTCGACGAAAGTTGCAAATTTTCACTTGTTTATCTCAGAACATTTCAGTTATAGTACTCGCACACAAACATAATTCAAAAATACATTTTCCGGACTCAGTGAAATGGAGATCGTCAATCTCAAAATCGAATTTTTTGATAAATGCAACATTTCTTCTTCGTTATATACGAAAGCGGAAATCTATATGCTTTCCATCTGGAACAGCCATTTTTACTGCTATCCGCAATGACGCACTTATGTTTCACTATTTCATGCATATCTACAGATAATAATTAAAAAAAGACGTTTGACAGCTTTTCAGTGTTGTTTATTCGAGCTTTCAACATGGTTAGGCGCGGTCAAAAGGAATGAACAGACTATATTGAAGACACTGTAAACATTCGAATTCGCAACCTCATCCTTTGACAGATCATCCAAAATCTGATCAAGATAAAAAACTCGTACAATCGGACTATTCACGAATGCGCTGTCTCGGACGCATGACTGATTGGTCAGAAAATACATCAAAGGGGAAATTCTGAATAAACTGTGACTGCACTTGATAAATTATCAGACTGTGGAAAACATTGCTTCCGTTAGAGGAAATATTCTATTAATTTAGTTGATCGAAATTTATTCTATTAATTTAGTTGATACTTTTTGCTACCGCAAATACAAACAGTATTGAAATTGTCAAAAAAATTCGAATTCGCGATGTTGACGAATTTCAGTAATTTAAAAACGCTTTTAGGTAATAGACAATCTTTACAAAGAATGTATAGATTTCTATGAGCAAACTGCATTCATGGATAAAATCTCTAGCATTCTGAGCACAAGTAAGAGCTAAATGGAAGCAATTTCATGCACGAATTTTGCATGTAAAAAGGAGATAGTATCAAATTTGGAACTAAATAAGGAGTTGTCCGTCTGCTCTTTTGTATGCTTGTAAACGTGATAATTCGAAAACGCATTGCATTAGATGAATGAAATTTATTACATGATCTTAATATTGAAATTGCAACTAAGTGCGCAATTTTGGTTTCAACCTGCCTAAAAAAATGGTGCAAAAGAGACAGTTTTCTTTACTATGAAGCAAATCTCCTTAAGTTTCTCTATGTAGGATATAATGAAACACAAGACTGCGAATAAAAATCTGAACGTTTAGTCTTGCTCCAGGTATACATGTTGGAGATAAAATTATGCAGTGCGATTCAAAACTTATCAAATTTCTTTGAGAGAGATGTAATGCATCACTAAACTGATTTCACAGAAGAAAATATGTCCGCAAACATCGTCTGCACGAGCACAAAGGTCAGGTGAAGTGAACACAAAGAAACAGCACAGTTAAATGGTAAGGAATGTGATTATTATTCCAATAAGAGTACAAAGTCACAGTATATGCGCAAAATTATAGCCCATTCGGGATTCACAGCGCCGTCGCATCAACCACGGATATGCTTGGTGTATCACAGACAATGCCTGCTGCATATACACCGAGATATGTGGTATTAACATGACCGAGTTCCATACCACAGCAACACTGTTGCGCGTCAGTATTTGAACCGAATGAATCGGCAGAAGTAGGACGATCACTTGTCATCTAATTTATCCCCAATGAGTTTCTTTTTGCACTGGGCCACGAAAGATCACATGTGTAACGAGACTCCCGTGGGCAGTGAAATGAACTTTGGTGCACAAATAGTGCCTACTTACAAGTATTGTCTGTAATATGCCTCTCGTTTTTGAAAATGTTCAGCAGTCAATGAAACGGCGTGTGAATTCTGTGTTCGTGTAACTGTTCGCAATTTCAAGCACTTACTATGAACTCGTACTTTATCTTATTGGAATAAAAATCACATTCTTTACCACTGAACTGTACTCTTTCCTTGTATTCATTTCACCAGCCCATTTTGTACATTCAGAAGTCTGCGGACATACTTCCCTAAGTGACGTACTTTCCTAAATCCATGACATTTCCTTTCCTTCAGTTTCCTGACGAAATCTATCTCCCAACGAAATTTGAACGATAAGTTTTGAATCACCCTACATAATTCATAGCTAATGGAATTCAAGAGTACCTTTAGGAAGAAAAACTTAATAACGAATCTAATGCATTGAATGTGTAAATTTCAAGGTATTTTGTTCACGCATTCCAAGAAATTTATCGTTGGCATTTAGAAAATAATAACCCAGAAATTTTGGGTCAATTCATTTTATTTTCCAAAATAATTCCAAGGCGCAAGCTGACGGTGTGTTTATTTAAAAACTGAAAATTATTTGCATTGTCTCCGTAGAGGAGCCCTCGAGTTCGAAGACCAATTTTAAATGGCTCCGCTCCGGAGCCTTCGAGTGCAAAGGGTTAATTTAATAATGCTTCAAGATTATAAACTTATATGCTTTCAATTGTAAAGGTCCCGTCCCTAGAACCCAAAAATTTAAATAGTCGCCTTCGTGGCATGATAATCGCAGAAATATTGCTAACCAAGCAGATATTCATGAACAAAAACAGGTGACAGTAAAATGGATAAATATCTGAGGAAAAAGTAAACTTCCTAACCAAGAGTGTTAATTACTTGCATTGCTTTCGCTACCTGGGGTCTACCATTTTCTACGGAAGGATCATTCCTTTCTTGTTGGCAAGGGATATCAAATTCCGATGTAGTGCTACTTTAACTCATTGTAACTGAAACGAGTATACTTCGATTTTGAAAACTTGGAAAATTATATTTTTTATATACACCACAGTTGGTCTAGTAAATATTAAATAATACCTTTTATTGATGCATGTTACGTTTGGTGGCAAACATCATAGAAGAAGAGAACGACCAAGGATTTTTTTTTTTGCAATTATTATTTAATATGTGGCATAACAGCAATTATGGGCAAATGGCCCATCCTTGAAATTTAATTTCCTCTGTAAAGTCTTACACAACACATACTTACTAAATTTTCATATATTCCGTCGTAATGAAGATCTAATCAAAAGCTTTCCTTCTATACTTCCAACTTCCACAAATTCTGAACATGAATTACAATCGGCACTCATACATAGTTTTGTCGATAGTAAGTAGAAGTCCTATTCTTGGCTTGTTTTGGAGGCTAGCATCTCTTCCATTATACTCTCATTTATTGACGTCTCCAAACGCGGAATGTATTTTTCAAACAACTCCGTCAGCATCCTTGCACATTTTAAATTTACAAAACAAACATATGCGCAAAAAGTCTTTTGGTAGAGAACAAGGTTCATGTTAAGATTATGCATGTCTCACAGTTCTGTATAGATGACAGTAATTTCAAGATTTGATGTCATCTTGGTAAGAGAGCCGTCATCTAGTTTTTGAATTTTACCTTTCTCCTTGGTGATGTCAAACTTGTTCGAAACAGTCTGCAATACATTACTTCTTAAAAAATTATAAGTTGTAAAAAAATTATGTAAAAAATAAAACAATTAAAAGATAACTTTTGAAATTTTAAATTAGTATGAAAGTCAATTTAAAAAAAAATTGCAAAAACGTCAATTTTGCTAAGATAAAAAAAAAGTGCTCGAATAGACAATTTTTGATATTTGTACCAAAATTTTAAAGCTATAAGGTAAAAAAATATAGCTTATAAAGAGTCGGCAAACACATATTCTCTTTTCTTGTTAACAGTTGTAAAACACAGATCGATTTCCTGATTTCAGTTTGACTGATACATATAATTGGGATTCTAAGAAACTTTATGTATAGAAAAGTAAAGTTGCTCAAGAGATTCTTCAGATTCCGAAATCACTTGTAACTTATAAAGTGCATTACTTGACGAACATAGTGAGGTTCCACATTAAAATGATTTATAGCTCTTAGTCGCTTTTTCATGGACTCATCCTTCGCCATTTAAACAATGAAATGATTTCTAATCTCCCCATCAGCAAACACAATGGGTGCGGCGGTACGTTTTGCACTTCTCGCACCTCTGCACGATCTCTTCCTGGTTGTGATAATTAAGGCTAAGACGTGAAGGAGGACAATCGGTCCTAATGGGCTCGAACATTTAAGACCATGAAGTTGATGGGTCGCAGACCGCGTTCATCTCGAATGAAATGAGTCCGTTGCTTTCAATTAATTTTATATCGCGAGGATAATTAGATTTACTCTTGGCGCACTTCGCTACGACTTTCGTTTGGCTCAATTGGAGAGAGAGGTCAAGTTGTCTTAGATTGATGGAAAAGAAATGCAATCATGTCGAGCAAGTGCTCAAGGCCATTTTTGATGCGAAGGAAGATTTCCCTCCCTCATAAAAGTTTGGCAAATTTCAAATGTGGTAGTATAATAATTTGTGGAAAGTTTTGAATTTTTTTATAGTTTTATTTTCTTACATCTGTACATAGTTATTAAACTATTAGAAACCTAACTTGGCGAAAAAATCAATTAGTAATAAATTCCTTTCAAAATCAAAGAAAATTCGCTCTTGTAAATGAAGTTTAACAGACTGTTTCCAGATGAAAAGATCAGAAACTTCTCTACAGAAATATCGCATTTATAAAGGAGCGATTTGCCAATCTGAGGGAAGTGTCACCGAATTCCTGAATTCAATGCCCGCCAAACATAACATATGAATAGAGAGAAGGCATGGCAATGATAGTAAGTGGCTATGCTAGGATAAAAATATTTGCGTAAAAGATAACGTATTACTAGTAAATCAGAGGGGCAAAAAAGATAAATTTTACATGCGTGAATTTTGGCAAATTCGATCCAGAATCAAGTCGACATGGTAAAGACATGATCAGTTCTTAGAGATGAAGGATATGACGAGGTCTTTGAGTGGGAATTAGGATTTTTTTGAAGTAGAGGCTCGCTAATTCTCACTTTCTATGATTGCGATGTTATGGCTTTTGTCGACTTTTTCAAAGAAACGTGTGTTGGTAGTTTCTTGTGAAAGCCCTCTGACTTTCTTGCGATTGTAAGATCTTTTTGTATATTTTTCTTTATTCCTGACAAACCACAGAACGTTGTTGATTTGTCTAATCGTCACACTGAGCAGTCTCTTTGAAGTTATTATTAGTTCTGGTAACAGTCACTCAATTGGGAGATAGATATGATCTGAGTGGCTGGAGCATAATCTTGTAAATGAGAAGTTTATTCTTTTACGAGACCTTAGATTTAGGATTAATAATGGGGTAGAGTTTAGCTTTATTTCCTTTGTAACTATTTTTGGTATTGGTTGTGTGTTTTTGAAAGTTAAGAACTTAACTACGGTTACTCAGAGGTACATTGTATGACTTCTCTGTGGAGTAGCTTCATTGACAAAAGGATCTCAAACAATGGCGGATTTCTGACTTGGCAGCTTTCTAAACTCGCAATAAGGTTGTTTAAAAGATAGTTATCTAGTTATAAAATAATACTCTCTATGAATGATCCAATATCAGGAATCTGATCAATTATGCTTGATCAAGTTTTTATATAATCATGTTTGTCTCATTGCATTTCTTTTAGCTATTGCAGTATTTATAAACAAGTGTCCACGCAAATAATTGTATACACTAATAGATGCCTTGCATGCATTGAGTCATAATTCAATAAAAACATATAAATTCCACAAAATTACTAAAATAAATTATTAAAATGTTAAATTAAGAATGTATTGAAATTTGAAACTAAACGGATCAACTTAGAGGGGACCTCATATTGTAACCTTCTGTCCTCGGAGGTTGGGATTTTTTGGACAAACAGAGCACCTTCTTTAAGAAAGTTTTTGGATCACAAAAGAAATTTTGGAAAGAAGAAAAAAGCCTTTATTATATAAGATTTTAAGAAATATTTGAATACGTAATGACTGTTTTCAACCCACGTCACATTCTTGCAAATTGTGGAAAGTTACATTTACGATGTGGCCACCTCCTACCAAAAATTGAGTCGTGGCTCACAGTTTCGAGGTCCCTTATTATATATATTGCTTAAGATAATGTTCTTATATTATAATTAATAGATTGAAAAAATATGGTTATTCGATATTTAAAAAAAAACAGAAAATATAGTAATTGCTTTTATATAAATTTTCCACTTTCATTCCTTTTCAAAGCTCTGGCACTTGAAGCGATTGCAACAGCGCCTGTTTAGCAACGCCATTAGAAGCTAGATGAAATATTTCAACCTCTAAATTTCAAGAATGCATGTAAAAAAATTCCACATATAATGCATAAACATGAGCTGCACAAACTATATTATTTTCTAATAATAGTCTCACCATTATTTTGTTGCAAGCTCCGTTGAAATAATTATTTATCATTCTGAAATATGCAGTATTAATTTTTCGTTGTTATTTATATGAAACTTATCAAAAGCTTGGAAATTATTTATGCTCTTCTGTTAAGCAGACGGCAGTATTGCAGCGAGTTTAATAAACTCACAAATCATAGAAAGCACACTTAAAGCTACTACGATTTCCGAATCGTAAATTGCGGTTGACCAGAACGAAGTGTACGTCTTGAGCGGAGAGAAGCAGTGCTTCATTTCATAGATATCATCCCAGCCAACGAAACACCCGTCGCCCGCGAGATAACTACAGAGGCCAAGCTCGTAAACCTACTTCTTTCTACTGAAACAGGAAACGGGTTAGAAAATATAGCTCTTTAATATCTCGCATTGAGCTATATATTTTTCTGCTTCTTCCATTCTTTATTTTTGGTTAATTTCTTTCCTTATTACGAAATGCCTTGATAGGTCAGAAAAAGAAAAAGTGGTTATTCTTATCATAAAAGTAAACTCGAACGTAATGCTCGTTCAGTTCTTTTTTGTTTGTTTTTAATTCTTCCGCATTTGAAGAAGCCCATGCGTCTCCGTAAGTTTGTTCATAAATGAGAGCAAGTTTTCGAAAATGTAATCCTTTATCAAGGTTTTCAGCAAATGTAACTAGTTACGAGAAGTGCTTAAACAATAGGAAATATGAATCATGTGATGTCGGATACAATATAAAAAATGCGATAATTTGTATTTTTATTTGATTTCCTCTGTTTGAATTTTAGTAAAATTCAACTTGCACAATATGATACCGTACGTTGCTGAATACCCGGTCTAATTTGGTGGAAGGACTGACCGGTTTACAAAAAAAGCCAAATAAGCTGCAGTTAATTATTACAAAAATGAATTTATTTCCGTGAAATTATCTCTTTGCCCACCAGTACTAGAAGGCAAAGTTTTTATCCAGAACTCATAATAAATATTCTCACACTTCTTATTGAGCACTAAGCCCTTTATTTACCTCCATTTGAATGCGGCTGTGGCCGGGGAATCATAGTAGCAATTGCCAGTAACGTGTCGAGTTAAAATAGAAGGTTCTGCACTGGTAGTTTATATAATGCACTGCACGTTTCAAATTATCCGAGAAAGAATAAGTTAAGATACAAACTGTTTACATTTTAATATAAATTCTTTGATGTCAAACTTAAATACAGGAAACAAAACATTAACGTAAATCCTTGGCCTGATTTTTAAGAAAACTGGCTCAAACTGATTTTATTTTCCGCTGATATATGATGATACAAATGTGAAACGGTAAGCCTAAGAAAAGAGTTAAAACTTTGTTTAAAGTTTTGAAAAAGTCCTTAAGTGACGTCCTTAAGTTCTTAAGTTCTTCCCTTCCTCAACTAAAAAGCGTCCTTACTCAAAACTTCCCTTCCTCAACAAAATAAAAGAAAACTAGGTTCAATAGTCGCGAATCGGATACTTGGGAGTATCTTGTGTTTGTAGAAAAGTGAATTTTTATTTTTCTAGCGGCTTGATTATCCATATATAAAGATCCACATACATTCAATTTTCTCAATTTCATTCACAATCAACAAATTTCATAATATTCAATCATTTCATAATATTCAATTCAGACTTGTTTTAGTTTTGATTAAGTTTCATTAAACTGATATAACTTGGTGATAAGCAAAAGGGAAGCTAAAGTACTGAAATTTTTGAAAAATAGTAGCATTGGAAGTGCTAGGGGTGCAATGAATTTTTTCGCTTCCTTGCGTCATGTCAGATTTCAAAATATGAATAAATGTGCTAACGTTTTGTTTCCATTATATTACTTATTCCCAGTCGTTTTATCTTCACGCCAAAGAAGTTTTTTAAAGCTGTGGGAATGGTTTTCAAACTCTTTCTTTGAATATTTTCTATTCAAGTATGGAAGGAAAATAATTCTTCTCGCACTCGTATAAAATTTGGAGCCTTGCGTAAAGTCGCGAATGCCTTGCACGGCATCAATAAACAATAATTACGAAATATTTGGTGTGAATTTATCACTTCTTCTGAATATCATTGGCGATGTATTTGGCGATTAATTGTATCCAGAAACTGAATTTGTTCTGTTTTCAACCTATTGAAATCCCAATTTGACACAAAACTAAAACTTAATTAAAAATTCGTATGTCCAATTTGATATAATTAAGTCATAGTACTTTTGAATTATTTGCATTTACATGCATTTGAGAAATGTATCATTGGATAAATTTAGTTTAAAAAATATAGATCGATACCAAATTTCGATGTTAAATATGTGTTCAAAATTATATTCATCTCTTCCTTTCATAGTTATCATATTTACTTGCATTCGATAGACTCCCTCTAAATAAGGCTAACTCAAAATTTGATATAAATTTTATGAGAAGACCATATACCAAATTTTATTCCTCGAGCATCAAATAACTTTTGTATTATCTTTGTCACAAGCAGATATAATACCAAAAAAAATTTTTTTAAGGAAAATTTAAAATTTGCAGATTTGTCACAATCTCGAGTTCAAATTTTTTGATGATTTCAATATTTTTTCTGTAATCCATATCCAAGTAAGTAAAAAAAAAAAAGAAACATGCATTTCATTTATTATGTCGTAGTAAACAGCTTAAATCATAAAGGCTGAAGTTCACGCCATTTTTCTGGTAGTTACACTAACCCCTAGAATTAAGTTAGGTAGGTTTATGTTATAGTTTTTTCATATGAACAAAACGAAAAATACTGAATTTTGCTGTATGAAGAACAGAGTCTTTATGACTTTGTTACATTTTGTGGACTTCAGACTGAAGAATCAGGAATTTCAGGCCCATTGCCACTCGAGATCCTCCAGGCAATGAAGTCTGTTGTAAGTTAAATGTTTTGGCACTGATTTAGCGTGGGAATTTAGAGGCGGAGAGTACCGGGTCACCTTTTGTCACTTGCCCTCGGCATCAGACGAAATTACAAGATTTGTCTTAAAGATATCTCTCGTATATAGGTTCATAATCACTAATTTGTAGTTGGAAATAGTTGTCTAAATCTATGAAATATAGAAGGATTTAGATGAAACCACCTATCAGACAATCTCCGACTGATTTTTATTTGCTTCTAAGCTTCCAGCAAAATACAGTTACAAGATATTTTTAAAGAATTATGATTGTAGATTCCATCTGCCTCTAGTTCACGAAACCTAGAATTTTGTATTTAGACACTTAATTTTTATTTTATCTCATTGAGTTTCCGAATGATTGCGACGCTATTTTGTTATTGCAGTTATATTTAAGGTTTTTAAATTTATAATAAATTGAATTTCATATCGATTGGTTACTTTTTAAATGACATGTACGAAGTACTATCCCTCCCCCTTTAAGTTTAATAATATATTTGTCGAAACAGAGAATATTTGCTGAATTGGCATTATACATTATTGCACAACTATCTTACTTTTGCGATATCATTTATTTTTATCACAATACGTAATGGAAATGCATTTCACTTACAAACCTGATCTTGTTTTGTGAAACGTCCAAAGCTACCCACGTGCGTGCGCATTCATACAGAGGAGGGGGGAGGGGAAGGCAGGGTTGTTCACATATTAGACTGAGATAATTTTAAGAATATAGCTGCTTAAAAAAATTTTTCAATTTAAAAAATGATTAAGGAATAAGAATTTAAGGGTTAGTAAATAATTGTTACATTTTCTCGTCCTTCTTATGCACGTGGCACATGGAAGTCTTTAAAATAGATGAAGATAAATTAAGAATTTTTGAACAAAAGCCGTAATGTCATTATCATTGCTATCTTAGAATTTGAGGAAATCGTATACTCAAAACTTTCTTGCATTATCCCTAATGCAAGAAAGTTCTATTTCACTAATTCAGAAAAAATTGGAAATATTTTGTGGTAAGTTTTAACGCCATGATTGCTCAGATTTTTACTTTCGAAACCTTGCACAATAGACGTGCGCTTTCAAGTGTTGTAATTAAGAAAACCGGCTCTTATATATTATTAATCGCTTGCCATAGGCTAATATGGCATGAGGTGTATTAGCATGAAATCTTTGGCTATTAAACTCTAAAATGCAATCTATATAAAAGTGCCAGGAAACCTAATATAAATTTTAGGTACTTTTCCCAACCGATTGAAACTAAAATTTTTTACTGAACTGCATTTGAAATCCCATGATCATGTACCAAACCTTATTTGAGTTCTTGCGTTTTGAGGTTATCGCATTTACTAGTATATGAAAATACGGATAAGCTGTCCTTCTGTGGGAGAACTTATTTTTCAAATTAGGCACATGAAATTTGGTCTGTAATATTTAAATTTAAATATTTATAAGTATCCATGTATATTTTTCGTTTTATTATTCTGAAAAGACCACTTTTCGACAATTCCATCTCCTTCTTTCCTCGATAGGATGAGCTCATTTCCAGAATTCTTCACTCTTTAACCATAATTTTCAGCCTGTTAATTGCTCTTTTTTGTCCAATTTTTTTTCACTTGTATGTGAATATCGTGTCGTTACTGTCTATTTATCAGAGTTGTTGTTAAATGTAAACATTACATTATTACTTTATTGTTAAATGTAACTTATCCTCTCTTCTCATCTTTCCCCTCACCTCTATTTTGACGAATTCAATCCATCCTAACGCATGTATAAAAGCGCAGAGGCTTTTACAATCCGTTGTCAAACAATAAAGGTAACATTATCCATAAATTGTAACGGTATTTTAAATGCAAATTTTCGATTTTTTCCCCCTCTTCATTCTAAAATCCATTAAACTGTAGATGACAGAATTAAGCAAGGTTGATAATTTAGATTCGGGTCAATCAGCAGCGACTGACATTAAGAGCAGTCTTTTAAAAATTGAATTGCCATTTAATGTCCTGAATTGCATTCTATGGGAGGAAAAAAAAAATAACTGTTTTTAAAACATCTTTCAATTTCCTGACCAAATTAAAGTTTTTATTTTTCCTTTTAATCACTTTTAATAAGTTGCGTAACAACGCCGATCGATCATTACTGTCAAGAGAGTAGATAGTTGGATGGCAAATTTAATTACAGAGCCCTTAAATTGCAACTGTCGTTATTTGACCAAGCAGTCAAACGCTTTCCCCAGTGATGAATTCTGTAATTGGTCACGAATGGATGGAAATACCTGCATTTGCTCAAATGGGTAATATGAAGTTCGGGTTAATCAAAGTATCCATCATTTGCTTGATAAATTGCTGCAAAAAGTTTTTTTACATTAAAACATGACGTTTAAGCTTTTCCCATGATTCTTTAATTCCGAATGTGTAACATCGAAGGCTTTTTGGATTTTCGTTGATTATCTGCAAATTCACATTTATTTTTCAACTAAATGGAACAAATATCCATATAGGGATATACAATGCTCGCCACTTAACTTAGATCGTTAGTGATAATTATCTTTGTTTTATGTTATGAAATTATCTTTGTTTTATGTTATCGAAATGCTCTGTTCCGAATTGACATATACAAATGTGCACAAAAACATTCCTCATTCTATACGATCATTGCATCGTTTAATATTATTAGGTTTGAAGTAGAGAGTTGATCGATCCCTCACTTTCAATTCATGTTATCTGCTAGGTAGATTTCTAGACTACCTATGTAGACTATCTATTGCAATAATTCTCATGCCAAAACTTCTGGAAATTTTCAACAGTTCTTCACCAATCATGGCCTCTGGAGCCCAAAATCACCCTTATTTCAAAAGCTCATGTTTTAAACGTAATGATCTCTTAATTTAAATCTTAATTTTCAAATTTTTATCTTAATTTAGTCATATTTCTTTCTAAAATGATCTCTTATTTCCTGATCAATCCCTTATTGATTTAATTAATGCTACTCGCACTCTAGAAAACTTTAAATTCAACAGGACCTCACGTCCGAGTGTGAAAGAATAAAACTCCTTAACTTTTCTAACATTCTTTATAAAAAAAAAAAAAACCCTAAATTTCCTTATTATAAGACTGCCTGTGTCAAAGAAATCCCTATCGTGTTCATAATATAAAATCCCTGAGGGAGAAATTTCTTTTTACACTTGATATTGTGCCGCTGTGTTTACTGAAGAATCGCGTCACTTCTTGGTTATATTTAATATGAAATGAAACAAATCAACCTTTTAAAATTTTCAAACTTTCTTCTCTGCGGCCACGTAACTGCTAAAACGCGTTTTTACATAAATATACATTTATAACTCTTTACCCATATTGTCTTGTTGACAATAAGATTGAAGTGATTTTATATAGATTTTTTTAAGGAGTTGGGAATATGTTGCTAAAAATGTAAAATCTTATTATGAGTTCGTAAATAGGTCATCTAGCATATAAAGGGTATGGAAATGATGAGGGAGAATTTTTATATAACTATAACTTTTTTAATATCGAAGGTAGAAAAATTTATCAAATTATCTTCCCATTGAGACGAACAACTTTTGCATTTGAAGTTTTTTGATGATTGCAATATCTTAGAAATCAGGAGCTGGAAAAGCGATTTTCAAACACTAACATATAAATAAAAAGGAATTGTCTTTACTTTGAAGCTCACAGAGAGGAATTTTTGACATTCATGGAGTTTTTTGCTCAACTTGCAAAGAAAGACAAGGCAATCAGTTTTCCAGTGGGAGGGGGCTTTGTCTGGATAGAATGATCTGAATTGATTTAAGTAGGCCAAATTTAGCTTGAAATCTGTTGAAGCTTCATAAACCGATGTAGGATTATGAAAACAAAATGATAAAGGTACATTTGGGTGTTAAAGGCAAAAATTCTAGGAAATTGAATTCAAAACCGAAAATAAGCCTAAAATGAATCATTAAAATGTCGTAGAGTTATAAGTTCTACACTTTCGTGAAATTTCTGAAAATCGCGAGCTTTTTGTGTGTAATACCAAGCAGTAAATGTTAACGATTCCTATGAGGATGAATGCATTTGAGAAATGAGTTTTACGATTAATATGAAACAGGTATGCAGTATCGTTCAATAAATTTTAAAGAAAATAAAAATACGAAAAATATATAAAGCAACTATTAAGGAATAATTACAAATAAACAATTATTGAAGAATTTTTTAATTATTATTTTTGAAATTATCGATTATGATTATAGATAATAATGGAATTAAATTATTTTTGTGGTAAATATTTTACTTTTTCTTTGAGGTGGTAAAAAATAGAGTTTAAATTTATATTTAAAAATATTCGAAACTTTCAATTATATTCGAATTATAATGTTATCAAAATTCTGAAATCTCTCAGTGATAACATTAAGCCGAAGCTATTATCAATTGACATTTGTATTTGTGAATTAACTATTAATATGTACATTAGTTATATACCGTATTGATTCATTACCTGCCATACATAATCGAATAACTGATAAAATAATGTTTAGTTTCAGAATATTTTTTTACTATAACTTGATGGAACTGAAATAGCTTAGTTACATTTCTGAACAGAAATTCAATATGATTTGGAATATGATCCAGGTTTGTTTTTGAAGTCCTCGATCGTGACGGTTAATTCAAGATTCGTTGTTTCACGATTTTATGACATGCCTAGCTATCTTTATTGACTAGTTCTCTTAGTTTTGTTTTGTTTCAAGTTTGCCTTTTATACATAACTTTGCGTTTTTCTCTCGAAAAAAGTATTTTAAGTATGAAATTGTGGGATTTTACAAGCGTGCTCATTTTTTTAGTAGCCTTATATTTGCTCCATTAGTTTAAACGACCTTACTCAATGGATTAAAGTTCTATAGCAACATTAATACCATTAAAAATGGTTTTTTTTTCATTTAATCCATCTTCTGTTTGTTTTACGCAATGCTATACTTCACATGTAAACTGTATAAAAACTTCATGCAATTTTTTTTTTTACCTTTTGTCCCCGTAATTAATTAGAAAATAAAGTATAATTTTCTTTTATATCATCCGACAAAAATCATTTACCTTCACCTTCCAGTTTGCAGATGCGAATTTCATTTTTATTAAAACTTTTCTTAAAATAAAACATTAAAGTTCAAGCTTAAGAAAGCCTTCCTCTATCTTTTTGAGATCTCGTTGCAACATTGATTCAAATTCAAAACAGTGCCACCGCAACATCGGCAACGTTTTCTTTATACTTCAAATGAATCCGTTGTTTTGCGCCATGAAAGAGACCCTTTTATTTCCCGCAAAAAAGAGGTTATAAAAGAGTGTGTAAGACGAGCGTTGAACTTGGTGGGTAGATATCACTTCGGCGGTGAGCTTGAACATCCAAGATTCAAGGGGAAAAAGGCCGTTTTGAAAAGATGCCGATCAAAACAAGAGGTGCTGCGAAAAGAAGAGCGTTTTAAAAAGCTCTCGACACGGCACGCTGGCATAATTTCAGATCTGTCTAGAGCGTGTTGACGTGTGGCTGCTGAAAGTTTCATGTAGATTTGATTGACGGACCCATGATCACTAATCATCTTTTATGAGAGTATCGGGTAACAGTAGATGCTTTCTGTCTCTTTCTGATAAAAATTCAGAAGGGTAACATTTTGGATGGAATGATCTGTAGGATCAGTTCCAGCCACAAGTGCTTCAGTCCCTACAAAAAGTGCTCGAAGCCAGGAGGAGAATTGCATTTTAATAAAGTTGCACATCAAAGGAGGTAGAGGAGATTGTATAAAGAATTTTATTGTTCATCAGCTTGTGTTAATCGAATTTTATATAGTTCTGAAGGCCAAGTGCTCATCCACCATATTAATAGTATTAATTTAGCCATGTCAACCAACTTTAATGAGCAATTTCCTAATCACAATAAAAGTTTTATTTTAAATTAAATTTTGACTATTAGTGTCTAGTTAATGACTTAGTGTTTGGTTATTGGAGTTGCTTTATTAGTTACGTATGCAGTGGTGGAATTAATCAGTGACTAAAATTGTCGAAAATGCTGCAATTGGCTAGAAATGGATGCTCTATTGGAAATTCTGGGAATATATCTGGAATTGATGGGCTAGTAAAGTGTAATTATTGATAGTATATGTACACATCTTAAACTTTCTTATGAAATAAGGTATATATTTCAAATATATTTTCTATATATTTTAACTATGCAGGAAATATTTTTAATTGTGAAGTTTAACTTTACTGGGAGGTTGGTTCAGTTGTCCTTTTTTGTCCCCCATCTAAACTTATAAGATATTTCTATTGTGTTGCTTTAAAAACAGATGTTCTATATAATTTGACTGAAAACTATGTAATTTAACTAAAAAATATCAAGTTTGTATGATCTAGTCACACTACTGTAATTAGCAACTTTTAAAAACTATAAAGTGAAGTGATAACTAATTATGTTGTAAATTATTTTTTAAAAAGTTAGCAATTCAGATTACATTTATTGTAATACGCATGAATTTAAACTGTAAGTATAAAATGACACTAAGTAAAATATTCTAGAAATCTTACATTTTTCCTCAGTATTTTTTATAACTACTTCTAAATCTCTATCTATCTAAAAAAGAATTATTTTCAAACATGCGAAAAAGTAAATATGACAAAAATAATTGGTAAAACCATTTCCTATGTAATATCATTTAAATCATAGTATTTAATTCATTTGTTTTGCACTATTCTATGAACAAACTGTTTAAACTGCAAGTTTGCAACGAATTTCAAAATTAAATGGAAGTACATTCATGTGCCTGATGTGAATAGGAATTTCTGTTATTCGTAATGAGACGAGTTATTCGAGTTATGTTATTCGTAATGCAATTAATTCTGAATCTGAACTCATGTCGTTACTTTACGTTACGTTTATCACATGAGGAAGTATGAACTGGTTTAAAAATGGCCATTTCTGAAATTTTATGATTTTTATATTTCACTCAGCAATCGGAAATGGAGTTCCGCTTCTTGACTTACCACCTACGTCTAAAAAGGGCTAGCTACAATGTTAGATTAATATCGTATGATATATATTCCTAACTTATCAATCACAGTCATATGTACGAAACAAATCCTTTTCCAGTGAAGTTAAATTTAAGGCCATTTAGATGCGATAAGATCTACTATTTAAAAGTAATTTGACAAAAATATACAAGATTTACAAGATTCTGCAATGTATAACGAAGAAAAAGAAAAGATTAAGTGGGTATTGTTTAGTAGATAAAGTTTTAATTTACTGCTTTTGTCCAAGACTTCTCAGGTTAATATGTTTTGAAGATTTTCTTCTTATTCTGGCGTGCGAACAATGAAAATCCATAATCTATGTACAAAGAAAATAAAGGCAATATTTGATAGTTGAGTATTGTAGACTTTTCTATCAGTTTGGTGCACGGCTATGCAAAGCAAAAGAGGGTTTTCCACTTCTCTCAATTAAAAGTGAAAATGGGCAGCATAGTAAAAAAGTTTCGTGCAACCCATAATTTGTTTGAATTTGTTCGGAAAACCAAGCGGAACAGTTGAACAGTTCTTCCCTTTAATTAAAGTATACCTCAACAGCACAGTAGAGTTCGTATTTAATTTCGAAGTAAATAGGGTATTTCATATTAAATCTAATTCCTTTAGCTGAGTGAGTTTTTGGAATTTTCTGGCACAAAAGGCGTGGTTTTGATTCTGGCACAAGATTTTTCACGAAACTAAGGTTAAAGTCATATCATTGTACAATAATCAAAAATGGGCAGTGTATGAAAGGAAAAGCTTAAATGGGTGATAAAATTTGATAGACTTCATAAATCCAAAATTTGAGCATGTGGTGTACTACCAAGTAAGAAAAGTAATGGAGTGCTCATATTTTGAAAAAATAACTTGATAAACTTAAATAACATTCTGACAATATATCTTGAACAGACATTTAACTGGCACGCTGGGAGCATTGGTTGTTTACTTATTACTAAGTGGAGATGGGTGAATTTGGAATGCCTAATACGTAAACGATCAACACTGTGCCTGCTTTTCGATTGGGTAATAAAAACCACAGTTGTACATGAGGTTTAATGGCATGTAGTTCATTGTTGGTTTCAAGGTTCCCATTGAACTTACCATTTGGAATAAAGAAGACTGTTAATTGAGATAAAAATTTGACGTAAATCTACAGTTTTGTCTTAAATTCCATTTAATTTTCATTGCTTTTTAATTATTGGTATACATTGTTTACAGAAAGTACAGTAATCACCAAAAAACTAAAGATTTTGACAAATATCCACGTTTTAGACCATTCTAAGTTCGAAAAACACATTTTTAGGAAATATTCATCTATTTTTGACAAAAAGAAAGAGCTTGAGCTCGACAAATGAAATTTGGTTTACGCTTTGGTTTTGAATCTTAACGTCAAATTTGCAAATTTCTATCCTCTTTTGAGTACATTCTGTTCAGAGAAAGTCTGTTTGCCCGGCTGTTCAAATATAAGTTAACAAGATTACTTCAAAACGAAGAGAACTAGATGTATAAAATTCAACATATACATTTAAAATTTATAGTGTGGACACCAATCAAATTTTGTGCTAAATTCGATGTGGAATTGTCTGTTAATCTTTACTTTCAGAAACATAAATGTGATAACTCAACAGCACAAAGAGTTAAATGTATTCAGTTTGGAACGGGATTTTATGATTAAAAGTGTAGTTTATTTGACAAATTTTTATTTTAATCGATCAGGAAAAATGCAACTAAAATGCAGATTTGATTTTCTGATGTTACTAATAGCCTGTCAGGATTTCATCGCCAGAAAAAGAACTTGTCAACTATCTCACGATAGATTCAGTAAAAATGCTCAATTCACGCCAAAATGTAATATTTCGTTAACATTATTCATCAATGTCATAAAAGGTGGACTCTGAGATAATACCTTTACGAGAGAGTACGTGAGAAAGATTTGAGAAGACCATACTAGTTATTATTATTATTATTATTATTATTTATTTATATATCGTACTCATAAGTACAAGAACGGAAAACAAAATTCCCGTGTATGAATTTTCGTCGAATTTTGAAGAATAACTTGGCCAACATGGCACATCAATTTTACTACCAATTATATTTTTGCTGAATGTTCTATATTCAATCATGTTTGAATGCAGAATTTTAATCTTTCAGCATTTGGGAACCCGAGGAGGAAATACTTTCAGATTTTAATCTTTCATATTTCATTTAACTTCTGGCATTCTGACTTCCGACAATCGGAAACCTTTTCCAATATATGCGTTCAAAATATAACTACTCATAATATTTTTGTGTCTTTTTCTAATTTTTGAATAACGGAATATTATGCAATAAATTTATAGTTTCGAGAATCTATTATTTACGAACTTGTTTTTTTTTAATTAACAGGGATTCTACAGTGGATGTTTAATATTTATTTTTTCTTGCATGCATATGCTTTGCCTAATATTGGGAATTTCCAGTTACAATTCCATTTTATAATCGAACTTGTTGGCCTTACTTTTTCACACGAAGTGTAGAAAAAGAGGACTCCATCGAAGTCATTTTTACTTTCTCATACACAAAGTTCGAAAGGAGAAAAAACTCGACATCGAAATTTTGGCGAATTTCCTGTTTCAGATGGCTCTAAAACAGAAAAAAAAATTCATATTTTATTTTTCAGTAAAAACGATAACCCTAGAATGCTTTGAGAAAGACGAATGATGTTTGGCATCTGATAATGCCAAATATGTAGATTTCTATCGAATCTGAATTTCTGTCAGATCAGATTTCTATCAATGAAATGAATTCAGGAGAAATCGGCTATTCCATAACTAGTAAACACGGTAACCATAAAACAATGATCTAGATGAATAAAATTCGGTATATAACTTTAGAATCTAAATTGAATATATATCAAATTGTGAAACAAATATGCAAAAGGTTAGCCATCTGTACTTTCAAACGGATGTAAATGCATGTAAAGTCAAAAACACAATGAATTACATAAGGTCTATCAGTCCGACTGTCTGAATATAACTTCAAAACGAAGAGGGATACCTGCGTTGTTTCACATATTTTATATATTAAAGATGTTATAATTTGGAACCAAATACTTCATAAGACTAATAGTCTGTTGATCTGTATTTTAAAAGCATTTAAGGCAATAACTCTAAAATGCGATGATTTAAATTTATGAAATTTTTTTAACTTTTTTTGCGACAATTGTTTTTAGTGTTTGTGTGACAAATTGTCTTTAACAAATCTGGAAAAATGTGTCCAAACATACATTCAATATTCTATTGTTTGTGTTTTAATCCCTCCTGAGATATCAATCAGCAAAAGAAAAATGCCGAAGATGGCATACTAATAAGCCTTTTTGTTGTTATTATTGGTCAATGGCATGCGGTTAATGAGACGACTGCATTTATTAGAGAGTAGACAAGAAAGTTATTGGGGAATTTTATTATTATACATGAATTATATAATACAAACATGAAGAGTGAATCAAATGAAATTTGTCATATAGTCTCTATACTTGATAGAAAAATGAAATTTCGTATGGGGTTTTAATTCAAAAATTGTTAACCCGATTCAAATTTCAGGTCAAAATAAATCAAAAAGAAGAATCTGAAATGTGTGCTTGGTTTATTATGAAGTAAAACACAATGTGCCAAATATGTAAGAATTCGAGACGAATTTAAGATTTTTCATGAATGAAAATACAAAGTGTTAATAGCGATTTTTAAAAAATGCAAACAACGTTATCAACTAACATTGCAGAAGGTCGGGTTTTACCATGAGGTCACCTCAGAGCTATAGCAAATCAACTTTCCTCAATCTAAAATCGATGAAAATATGCATTTGATCAATTATAGCTGAAGAAAGATTGATTAAATAGTAATGAAAAATGCCTCAATAACATCAACTTAATAAAAAATAATTTGTAGATATTCTTTATCTGTGCAAGTTCTCCAGATAATTTCATCTCGCAGCATGTGTAAACTTTAAATATGTATATTTATGATAAATTAATAGTCAAACACATTTTAATGAAGCTTATTAAAACAAGGCAGGGGATAGTTTAAATAGTATTTAATTTTTTTTAAATCTTGGAAAATTTTCCAACTGTATTTGTTTATATCTAAATATGTAAAGTTTGGATAAACATTTGATTGCTAAATAAGTGTCGATAAGAGGTACTAAGAGAAACCGATTCAGGTTTCTCTTAGACGCGCTTTTAATATTATACTGTAGATTACTGTTCGTGATTGCCTCGAATAATTAAAATTGATTTCTTCAGTCGTCTGAACCATCAAAAGAAAGAAGTGGGAAATAATCATTCACCAGGGAATCACTGACTTAAGCTTTCTCAATTTCATTGATGTCAGACAATGATTGAAAGCGAATTTGATTCTTGAAGAAAGAGTCGGTTCTGTCTTTTATCAAAATCTTTCTTTTTGGTGAAGCGCGGAAAGAGAGCACTTTGTTACGAAATAATTTTTAAAAAGAGAAATTACAAGGTCGATTCTGTTCATCCTTGTATGGTTGTGAAACGAGTCTTTGATCAAGACACAAACATACAACAAAAACTCAAACTAGAAAATTCAGTTGTTGATAGGAATAATCACTCATTTCGAGAAAACTAGTTTTTGCAAATTACAAAGCATGTATAAATTGCCCTTAAAGTTTATTTTCACAAAACAGTAAGAAGTATCATACACATTTATTACGAATTTTAAAAAAAAGTTTCTTCATTTTGCTTACAGTAGCGTGTCTGATTGATAAAGAATTAGTTAAATTTAATTATTGAAAAAAATCTATGTCAAAACAGCAATCTACAATAAAAATAATCTTGGCAAGCTTAAGTGTACTATATGTTCTTATATGGATTAAAATGACATCTTATTTAGGACATTTATTATCTTATTTAAAAGGTCAAACTCATTGGTCAAAATGTTAGTGAAGTATATATCCGAAAAAAAAAAATGAATGATTAACGCGCACCGTTATTCACTCTAGTCTCCAGGCATATTTAGCAAAGGAGTGATTGATGGTTCTGTCATTTCTTAATTGGAACCTTATTAATAAATTATTAATCAATATACATAATTTAATTGCATTTAACATGAGTTCTAATTATAATGGAATGAAATTGATTTTTTTCTTATTTAAAAATAAAACTGCTGAGACATTCTTAAGAATAATATATATATATATATATATATTCAGTTAACACTTCGTTAATTCAAATTCCAATTTATATAAAAATTCGAATTTACAAATTAGGCATAAAGATGTGTATGATAGAAAAAAATGACAATTTTTATCCTCTTAGGTGTCTCTTTTGTGAGTCATGTATGTATTGGGCTATCGCCACTCAAATTGAACCTCTTAAGGCCTTATCACACGGTGAAATTTCATCAGCACTTTTCCGTTTCTACGCTCGAAAATCGGTCAAGCAAATTTCATAATCGACAACTTTTTGTAACCAGTTCGAAAATGTCGTCGGAAATATTGTCCGCAAATGAAATTCAACCAATCATGTGAAACTTTGAAGTGATGTCACACAAGTGACATCACTTTCGTTGTCGTTTGCTGACGGAAAGTGCCGACGATATTTTGCCGTGTGATAAGGCCTTTAGTCGTTCATCACGCGTTGAAATAAAACTTCTGCAGGACTGTCGTGACACGCTTCAAGCGTTCTTCTATACTTTAAAACTTTTAAACACTTTGTAAATGTTTACTTGTTTGAATTTTTATTTTTGTTTGATTTAATGGGCAAAAAACACAGGAGCAACAAATTTCCCCAAATAGGAGAGAGCAACGAAAGAGTTAAAGACTAAAATTATTCAAAAACACAGATATTGTATACAGAAATTACCTAAAATTCACAAATATTTATTGAATTCTTCATTGAATTAATATGTTAACACGCTCTCGAAATAGAAAGAGGTTAAAATAGCAATTAAAAAGTTTTTCAAAGTGTCAAAGATATTTAAATACACTGATGGAAAAAAATCCCAATACTAGGAAGGAGCTGTGCTAGATAAACGAAATTTGGTAGGCGTGTTTATACATCTGAAAGATGACGTCGATTCAAATTTCGAGCTACGCGCGTAAGTGTGGCGCTAGTAGCGACACTATGAACATACAAATGAGGTTTGCTTTAAATAAGTGCTGTAAAGTTCGTGATCGTTATTTACAGTTGAGATTTGACGTAGTGGGTTAATGTTAGTCAAGGATACCTCTGAGAAGACGAAGAAGCCATTATCAACAGCTCACTGAGTTTGAACGAGGTCGTGTTGTAGGGCTACGAGAACGTGGGTTTTCTTTCCGCGATATTGCTGAAAGACTTGGCAGGAATGTATCCACTGTGCATGAGTGTTGGCGGCAGTGGTCAAGGGAAGGTACTGCCTCAAGAAGACCAGGTACCGGGCGGCCACGTGGTACTACTGAGAGGGAAGACCGTCGTATTCGGCGTAAGCCGTGGTTAATCGTATTGCGTCTGCAGCTGAAATTCGAGCTGCAGTTGGCACCACAGTGACACATCGAACTGTTAAAAATCGGGTACTTCAAGGACAGCTCCGAGCCAGACGCTCTGTGCAGTGCATTCCACTGCTCCAAACCACTGCCGTTTGCGACGTGAGTGGTGTCAAGCTAGAGCTCGTTAGAGGACGGAGTGGAGATCTGTTGTGTTTTCTGATAAAAGCCGGTTCTGCCTTGGTCGCAGTGATAGCCGTTTGTTGGTTAGATGGAGGCCAGGCGAACGCCTGCTAGTGACCTGTCTGCGGCCTAGACACACAGGGCCTACTCCTAGAGTTATGGTTTGGGGAGCAATTTCGTATGACAGCAGGAGCACTCTCGTGGTTATCCCACGCACCCTGACTGCAAATTTGTACGTCAGTCTAGTGATACAACCTGTTGTGCTGCCATTCATGAACAGCATTCAAGGGGGTGTTTTCCAACAGGATAACGCTGGCCCTCATACCGCTGTTGTAACCAAACATGCTCTACAGAGTGTCGACATGTTGCCTTGACCTGCTAGATCACCAGATCTTTCTCCAATCGAGCACGTATGGGACATCATTCGACGACAACTCCAGCGTCATCCACAACCAGCATTAATCGTCCCTGCATTGACCGCCCAAGTGCAACAGGCATGGAACTCCATCCCACAAACTGATATCCGACACCTGTACGACACAATGCATGCACGTTTGCATGCTTGCATTCAAAATTCTGGCGGTTACACCGGTTACTAATGTACCAACATTTCCCATTTGAAATGGCTCTTCTCGCTAATGGCTCTACCTGTGATCTTGAAACTTTTATCAATTAAATATGTTACCTAGACAAATGTATTCCTAAAATTTCATTACTGTACAATAATTTTTTCTTGGTGTTGGGATTTTTTTTCCATCAGTGTATTTAGCATTTTTATAATAAATAATTTTAATAAAAATTATAATCATCATCAAAAAACTTATAAAAATTCTAATAAACAAGAAAATCTTTTAATGTAATATTTCTATAATATAAACTGCTCTTTTCGGGACTAATGCCTTAATTTTTACTTTCTCGTATTTGTAATATAGAGGAAGTATAGTAATAGTTAAATTTGAATGATATATTCACGAATCTCAGCGTTTTACTCCTTCTTGAGTCCGAAAAAAACATTTTTGGAAAATTTTCGTGCATCAGAATGTCTGTGGCAAAGAACTCAAAAACGCTTGAACAAGGCATTTGAAATTTGGTACAGTATCTTGAAGTTCATCTGTGCGGCTATTCGGATATAAATTAATGCGATAATTATGAACGCAGAGCTAGATAAAATTTGGTACATAAATTATGCATCTATAATGCAGATACCTGTTAAAGTCGGAGACAAAACAATGGACAGTCTATCTGTCGATCTGCACTTTCAGAAATATGCAAACGCGATAATTTGATGACGCAATAACTTGAATATATCAAATTACGTATGGAATTTTATGATTACAAAACATTTTATTTTCAAATTTTTATTTCAATCGATTGATAGAAACTTGTCTAAAGCATAAATTCGATTTTCAGATATTATTAACCCCCGTGCCAGAGATTAATTGCCAAAAAAGTCGCCAGGGATGACATAATTCAGTAAAAATGCAAATTTCTCTCAAAAAAATATCGCCAATGTCATGCTAGGCGTTCTCTAGCATGACAAGTTTATTACAGAGTATGCGAAAAAGTTTTGGGGAAACAACTCCAGCTGGTTTTATTAAATATATTGCCACATAAATTAGAGCACAGTGAACACGAGGTTTAAAAGCAATTCATAATTCATCTTCAACTTGCGACAACATTACAGAAAATAATATTTTTCGATTTCGAATTAACAAAAATAAATGAAATATAAGTAATATTTTACTGTTATATAAATAATAAAAATTCGAATCACCAACGAAAAGATCAAATTATTTGCGAATTTGTATTAGGCAAGTTGTATATGTATAAACTTTGTCAACGCCCAATTCGGAGGAGAAAACTTTGGATTCGGAGAAACATTCTTCGGATGACAGACATTTCACAATCGTTCATCAACTTGCGATAAGACATAATGGGATTATTATTCAATCCCTGTTTTGATTTGGTGACCTTAAAATTTTATTTACACTTGAGGAATGTTTCTTCTTGTCGAAATCATAACTCTTGAGGCTGGGGTTATTTACGAGTAGAAAAGAAAATCCATTTCTAAAAAGTCTTGCAGAGAAAGTTTTTATCATTGAGATGAATTATTATAAATGAAATTCATTTTTAAAAAAAATTTTAATTGTGAATCGTATTATAGATCATTCTATAAAATATGCATCAGCACTTTAATTGCAGGACAACGCCTTTGCAGTGTTCAAGTTTTAACAGTAGCTTATGTTTTTTATTAAATTAATTAACTTCATACTGCACTGAAGGATTAAAACTGTTAAATGTTGTAAATGAAGAATTTTGGAAAATGGCAAAAAATTATTCACAACAGGTGAGGGAATATTCACTCTATTGGTTTTATTCACTCTATTAATTGTTAAAAGTTCGAATATTGATTTCTTCATTCAAATGCGTTATAAAGCATTTTTATTTTACATTTTTATATGACAAACGGTATGTTTTTTTTAAATTTTACTTTCCAATATTAGCCTCGCATTTACTTAACTCTTTAGAAATAATGGCAATCATAAAGCAGGAATTTGGAAATTTTCAGTATGAAAGTTGAACGAATTCTAGAAAAGTCGATATTGAACATTCTATCCCGTAACTGAAGACGGTAGTCAAAATGACTGTTTTGTTCATTAGTTCTGATTATCACATAGTATTTTGTCCTTGAATGCAATAATCTTCTCAGTACCATCGAGTTGTTCTTTCGGCAGTATGTCGGCAAAAGTCTAAGTATGAACACGTGCATATAACCGAGTTGTTCTTTATCAAGGTTTTTCGTGTTACTTATCTAATTATGGACTCCATGTCTATGAAACTGTTTTTAATTTGAATAATGCAAAAAGAATAACGAAATATCCTTAAAAATTATTTTAAAATATTGTACTCTTTATTGTTTTTGTTAGATTCTCACAGTTTTTAACATTAGTGTAATTCTGTAAACTCTCATCGAAATAAATATTCATTAAAAAATATTTGTTTTTCTTATAACCCTTTTCCAACCTTTAGTATTAGAACATTTAACATTTTTAATATTAATTATTTTAATATTTTTGGTAACTACGTGGGTTTTCAGAATGTTTTATTTTGAAATAAGTTTCATTGCTGTTTACAAAAGACAAGAAAATAAAAATAAAAGTGGAATTATTTTAACTCCACGCCTTCGACCGCGAGAAAAAAATTCATGTCTCCAGTAACTGGCTACATTTAGTTGTCATGGAATTGAAGTACAAACACTTAATCGGGTAACATTTGTTTTATTGCCAGGTTTATAGTTTTGCCGATCAGCCTCGGAACCGAAGGGTTTCAATTTCGTGATTCAATTCCACTAAAGAACCGTCATGTAAAAGGGGTCTGGTGCATATTAAAACCGTCCTGGCCAAACGTCCTCCCGCTAGTGTGACGAGGCTTGGAGAGGAAGGTGCCTTCTCAGGTGTCGTCCTAGTCTTGGTTTAAAATTACGAGGTCCGCCTCAAGATAGCCATAAAGGTCTTATCACACGGTGAAATTTCGTCAGCACTTTTCCGTTTCTACCCTCAAAAACCAGTCAAGCAAGTTTCATAATCGATAACTTTTTCGAATCTGCTAGAAAATGCCGTCGGAAATATTGTTCGCAAACGAAATTCAACCATTTATGTGAAACTTTGAAGTGGCGTCATACAAGTGACGTCACTTTCGTTGTCTTTTGCTAAGGGGAAGTGACGACGATACTTTGCCGTGTGATAAGGCCTTTATATTACTTTAAATTGGGACTTTGATATTACTAAACTAAGCTAAACTATAGTATTGCTGAATTCTTTATTAAATCATTGGATAATTTTCAAAAATACATATAAATTCTTGATTAGAAATACGTGATACCATAAATTGTATTTTTTTACAAGTAAAAACAAACGAAATACGAGAAATTCGATCGATGTC
Source organism: Argiope trifasciata (assembly GCA_026543055.1). NCBI lineage: Eukaryota > Metazoa > Arthropoda > Arachnida > Araneae > Araneidae > Argiope > Argiope trifasciata. The sequence continues at coordinate 1,814,066 of JAPMOQ010055686.1, forward strand.
TATATGAAGAGGTCAATTAACATGGCGGATATCGAATGACGAAGAATGAAAAAGACGATAATTGTATTTCCACTACATAACACACACAAGTAATCCCCCGTCACGTAGGTCTTTCCTCTTATGTGCCTCCCATTGAATCTGGAGCGAATGCCCATTGAATCAGTTTTAACAAGAGAAAAGAAAGCGTTAATATGCTCCCATTGTCGTGGCCTTGCGCAGACGAGGAAGTCCACTTTAGGAAGCCTCACGATAACACTGTCCTCACTCCATGACGTTTGTTCGAGAAAAATTAAATCTCGAGTTCATAAAGATGTGGAGCCATTCACGACAGATTCTTTTAAAATTGGGCCCTTTCATGTCTTGTTACTCGTTTAGAGTAGATTACATAAATTTCTAATAGTATTAACTGAAGGAAAATTTAAAGAAATGTTTTGTGCAAAATGTCTTAAATCGTCAAGAGAAAGTTTTTTTTTTTTTCGTTAAAGAATTTTTTTTTCATATTCCCTATTTATGTGTTAATGTTCCCAAAAGATTTAAACCGAATTCTTGTTTTTATTGTTATTCTTTCAAATAATGAAGAATTCTTAATTTCATCCCCTTAACCACTTAAATAAGTAACGGGAATTGAATTTCCTATATTAATTGTGAATATCGCAGATTTCTGGTACAGAAATACGATAAAGAAATATACAGAATGGTTATAATTAAAGTTCCACTTTGATATGGTGATGAAAGGGAAAACTACCGGATGGAATGTTATCAAATTTCAAAAAACTCGCCATCAACCAGAAATGGCACTGAATGCAGTATTGTTAAACAAAACAGAACATGAAGGCACGGGTTAAAATGTGTTTAATCGTTTTTTAAACGTGTTACAAAGCATGTTCTATGTGACCTCCATCAATTTCGTAAAACAAGTTAAATCGCAGTACTGCATTCTCAACAGTAACTCCTAACATATCTGGAAGAATGTTACGCACGTGTCGGTGCATCTCTTTTTTCCCATACAGTGCCATTCTTCCCTGGTGGGTTTTGGAAACTTTTTATTGAAGGGGAGGGGGAAAATTCCAATGACATCCTTTAAATTATTACCAAGTTTGATAACATTTGGTCCAGTAATGTTTTTTTTATCACTATTTCATAGTGGAACTTTAATTACAACTACCCTGTATTTTCATACGAGATGCCTTTTTAGAGATCAAAACCACTGTTGAATGCTTTTTTTTTCCTCTCATTCTTTTGAAATTTGCTCACCCTTTAAGTTTTTGGACTAGCATTTAAATTTGATTATTATTGTTGTAACCGTAACCGTTTTCCTCGGCCTTCTATCGACCGTTGCCATGAACAATCAGTTCATGCCTTGGAAGCGAGCGTAAAGCATGATGCAGTCCCCTAATATTTTAATGCATATATTGTTATTGCCCTAAATAGCTTTGTCCCCCTGTAAATCATGTCCTTTAATGTCATTAAATGTATTTTAAAACTAAATTGGCATGATTTATTGATTTTAATAGTCTACCCTGACAGAATTAAAATTTTTGCGCCCTTTCGGTCACATTGCTAAATTTTTTTGTCTTTAAGTGCAAGAACATTAAGACATATGTACAAAAAGCTGAAAATATTAAATATCATATTTTTAATTATCATAATTCCATTATTCTATAGCTGTTTTTTTATAGTCGTTAAAGGATATTTAGTCACCGTAAAAGGGGTTGTGACTAATGACATTTCGATATTTATCTTTCGTCAGTGTCGAGCTATGCATCTTGGAATTTAGGCGTCAGCCATCTTGGCTCTAGAAAATATGAGTAAAAGCTAACCAAGCTTCCTCAGACTATCGATAAGATAACAATTTGTCCAAGTAAATATCCAGGTAAACACTCCTTACTTTGCTATTTGTGTGAGACAGACGCCTTCCTCACATTTTTATCGCTTAAAGACCTTTCTGCTGTGTCATTCCAAAACTCCTGGGAAATAACAACAGGTATTTGTGGTTGGAGAAGTTAAGATTTTTAGACCATTTATATGACCACTTCGCTTCATGGGGTTGTTTGTTGTCCTCTTTCACCTGGGCGGTGATTAAATGATTTCGCCGCAGGAGCACTTGACAACCTGAGAGGGCACACAACAACAATAAACCCCTGGACAGTAAGTGCAATATTCTTCTCAGAAGGAGAGATGGGGGTTTTCGGAGTTGGCGCCTCGAATATCGATTTTTCGTGAGGGCTGGAACCGTACCTGGAAAGACAAATCTTTCCGGATACTTTGAATATGTTATGCTACTATTTCCTTATCTTTAAAGAAATTTCCGTGTTTGTTTGGCGATTAAAGCAGCAGAATAGGTGGCACAAATGAAATTGCTGAAATATTTGCACCTTTTCATTCTCAAATTCCAATCGAGTCAATATGTCTGAAGACAGGATTTTCTCTATCTCATTTTTTTAACGTGACCAAAGCTGTCAGTTGAATTAATTGGTCCCATTGAAGAAGCTAAAGTTTTTGTTTATTTGAGGAAAAAATTTCAAATCAAATAGTGAAATATTAACCCCTATAGTGCATGGTATAAAAATTAGGCTGCATGTTTTTATTTCCATTTTTAAGGTTCATATGAATGTTCCAATTGACAGTAATAAGTGCTTGGAAATCTTTTTTTATGTCTTTTCTGATAAACATTTGTAAAAAAGAGACTTATTAATAATACTAGAATTGGATTTAAACTTGAAATTCTGAAAAAGACCAAGATGGATGCTGTATGAATAGTTTCACGATTAAAGATACTATCAAAAAAATTTTGGGGGTGGCTTTATTAAAAATATATTGGGAAAAAAACTTTTGTTTTATACAGCTTAATTGTTATAAAATTATGCGTCACTGGGATATTGTTTAATGTCATATTTTTCATATTTTAATTTTTTTTAATCTCACGAAAAAGCAATTTGGAAAATTATTTTAAACCTAATTACATACTTATATTTAAAACGCTTATTCTTTGGCGAAAAAAAAATCATACATTCTAGGATTAATATGAAATATTAAGAACAAATTGATTTAAACTTTGAAGTATACTTCTTTCTCATGATAAATAGTGATAAAAATCTAGAAATACAATGTCTATAAGCCACCAATATGCTAAAGAAAAAAAAAGGTATAGTTTTGAAAAAAATTCTTGAATCAATGCATTTTTAGCACGAAAAATAGATCTCGCATCTAAAATATAAAAAGGATAACAGATTGATAAATTTCAACTATGATTTGGTCGTTACATTTTAATTTTAACATTTTTATCCCTATCCTGCAGGGATAAAAAAGTAAATGAAATTCTTTGTTCAAAAGACTTACATAAACATAAATTTTTATAATTCATGAAAAAGAATGTGCCAAAATGTACGACGTTAATAGAATTATTTTCTGTACACATCAGAAACGAATTCTTTACGTATTAAAAATGAATTTGCCCAAGCCATTTATCTTTCAATTGCTAAGTATAGATAATTAATAGAATCTTTATTGAGTTTTCAGCAAAAAAATAAAATTTGAAATAGAATTGTTCAAAATTCATTTCAACGATACAAAATATTTTTTATAAATTTGTATGTTTATATTATATTTAAAGTGCCCTGGTTGAGACAGTCAAGGTCTGAAGTGGCTATTGTACTCATGAAGAACTAATATTTAAAAAATTGTTACCTTTTTTACTTAATTTGGTAAAATCATGGAAGTACTTTATTTCAAGAACTACAAAATAAAATAACTTTGTCCTTAAAAATGACAAATTTTAATATTCAACCCCTTGTATGCTCTTATTGTAATGACGAAAAAATTATATTTGTTAGCTAGAATTGTTTACAAGCAATCGGATTAATTTATAGGGTGGGGTGATATTTCCCAATATATTATAATATAGTGCTTATAAACAAAATCGGTAAATTAACCTACTGTTAAACAATCATTTTCATCATACAATCATTTATTAGTATATCATCAAATCTTTATTAGTTTATAGTTAATATCTCAGGGATACTAATTACGTTTCAAGATGCTTTCATCCCGGTTGATAATAATTAGTAATTAATTATAATAAATGCTGATGGGAATGAAAATGATTACTCTTCAAGAAAAATTTATTCTTTCTTCGACTTTTAATTATACAGTGCTTCGTGTAGCTACTTGGCTACACGTCTTTATCTTCATTTATAATCTTCCGATGAGGGTTTCAAAATCCTTTTAAATGACTTTTGATAAACATTTATAGGAAAGACCAATATATAGTATTAGTGGTACTATAAATTAGATTCAAAATAAAAGCATGGAAAAAGCCAAGATGGCTGCTGTATGAATAGTTCTATAATATATAATATTTGAATTGTAAAAAATATATTGGTGAAAAGGGCAGTTATTTTTATTGTAGAACTGTTATTAAATGATTTGTCTCTGAAGTATTCGTTAATTCGTAATGTAGCCGTACATTTTGACATTTTATTAAAATTTCAAGGTAAAAAATGATTGCAATTTTTTTTCCCTCTATTATATAACTATTGAAAACTCGTATTATTATTAATTTTTTTTGTAAAAAAATGAGTCATGAATTTTAGGGTTAACTTAATCTGATTTGTGAATTTATTAGACATCACGACAGACGGAAAGTTTTTAAAAAATTATTCTTGTGATCAACAATAAGAACTTTCGAAACTCTTTTAATCCTTTATTTATCAGCTTATTTTACCATCAGTGTTTCAAATTTATTTTTGAATCATTAAGTTTTGGTACAGAATAAACCCAAAGGAGAAAAAAATATTAATTAATTGGAGTAACGTAACTAATTTAATTAACGAAAGATTTTTAATGTTTCTATTTGATATCTACTGCTTTCTATTGGAAATACTCTTTGTGTTCTTATAAAAAAATGTTAGGCAAATATTCATGTTATGAAGAACTCAGTTTGATTTAAACGGTACTTTAAGGCCTTATCACACGGTTAAATTTCGTCAACATTTTTCAGTTTCTACCCTCAAAAACCAGTCATGCAAGTTTCATAACCGACAACTTTTTCTAACCAGCTCGAAAATGTCGCCGGAAATATTGTTTACAAACAAAATTCAACCAATCATGTGAAACTTTGAAGTGAAGTCACACAAGTGACATCACTTTCGTTGTCGTTTGCTGACTGAAAGTGCTGAAGATATTTTGTCGTGTGATTAGGCCTTTAGAGTACCATCGGTAAATAAAGGGTTAAGTAAAAAGACTCGGGCAGGATCTAATATGATCGATAGCTCTTCAGTGAATACTGATAAGTTTTGTAGATTATCTATGTTAAATTATTATTTTTGTTCAATGCATATACCAGGCTTTTTAAAAGGGAAAAAAATTAGAAATAAGCCAAAAATTTCTATTTCTTTTATGTTGCTTATGGTGGACATAGATATAATTTATTTTTCAGAATTTCACTTACCATAAAATAAATGTTTTTTATATATTAACTTGATTTATTTATGATTGCTCTTTATCACATTTATTGTTTACATCCAAAAGATTTTTGTCGGTGAGTTTTTAAAAGTTCTTTAGACGGCGCCATTTCAGAGGCGTCTGATCACTGTGAAATTTATAACGATCGATGTTTTTGTCCTTTTCAAATATTACCACGCTGGCCGCAATTCACAATAAGTGGAACAAATTTTTCGCTAAAGTAAATTACATGAATAATGTTAGCCATAGTATGGATTCTTTTTTCCCTTTCGCTGTCGAACGTCCTCTTTATTGTCGTTGTGAATCTAAAAAAATGACCAGAAAAAAACGTCTCACAAAATGAAAGACATCAGCTTTCATTCAAAGGAACGGTACCCCTTCTTTATTGGAGTTTCTGAGCACCACACCCTGCCCTCAAAAGGTATGAATAAGAAGCAACCATGCAGACATACGACTGAAACGTATAATTCCCTAGCCAGCTGATCACATAGTGACTCGCTCTATAATGAGTCCAAATCTTGACGGATAACTATTTACCTTGAGAACGTGATCATTTATTTATTAGCATTATTGTTATTGCAGTAGTATTTTTTTTAAATTCAAATAATGCATAAATGTTGAAAGGATTAATATTCTACATCCATATATATTAGAGATCTAGGAGGTTGTATCGGTTCAGTAATTTGCATTTAGAATTTGTATTGCAATTACTCCATTGGCAACACGTTTTGTATATTTATGTAAACAGTTTAAATGACACTATAAAGGAAAGATTTTCACCGTTTTCATTTTATTTTATCCGTTTTCTTCCGCCACTTTTTTTTTCTGGTGAATTGAACTATTTTTTATTTTATTGATTTCACAATCGAATCTGTTTGAAAAATGGAATGCACTAAAATAATTATAAAGGACATACAAAGGATATTAAAGTTACACTTTGAAATGGTTATGAAAGGAAAACTTCTGGACCAAATTTTATCAAACTTGGCAATAGTTTAAAGAAGTTAATAAGATTTTTTTTACAGCCCAAAAAAAAAAACACCATAAAATTGACCATTATGTCTAAAATGGCAGTATTGTTAAGCAAAATAGGACATAATGACATAGATTTCAAATGTGTTTAATCATTTCCGAAACGTTTTACAAAGCATGTTCAATATATACAATCTCAAAAGCACTGTTTTTGATAATAATCCAAACAATTTGACGGAATAGAGCAGCCATGTGCGTAACTTTCAACCTCATAAGCTAAGAGCTAATGTTGAAAATGCAGTATTGTGATTTAACTTGCCTTCAAAAAATGGTGGACGCCACATAGAATATGCTTTGCAACACGTTTCAGAAACAAATAAATTTTAAACCGATGTCTTCGCGTCCTATTTTGTTTAACTATGTTACGTACAGCGCCATTTTACACCTGGTGGTGAGTTTTTGAGCTTTTTTTTTATTTTTCGGAAAGAAATTGCTATGACCTTCTTTAAACTATTAAAACAAGATTGTTAGCCTTTGGTTCAGGGGTTTTCCTTTTATGACCATTTCAAAGTGGAATTTTAACTATAACCACCTTGTATATCGTATTCTTGAGTTACTGTATACGAAAGTAAATTTTCGGGATTTAATGTAGACAGCTTGGACAAAAATCAAGTTATAATTAACATATATATTTTTACCTGTCCGCTTTTTTGAAATTTGAATAAATTTATTCTAATCCATCAACCACCGAATTTCATTTTTTGAAATTTTTGACCGGATAAGTTATATATTCATAGGAAGCTGTATATCAGTAATTATATACAAATTTTGTTTCATTTTCCAAACATTTGATAATTTTGAATGAAGGCATCGTTATAAAAGGATTACCAAAATAATTTCAGTAAAAAACAAAAGATTGAGTACGTAGCAGATTGTTACTATTATCTTAAGTTACCTATTTATTTGTAGTATTTCATTGTAATATAAAACCAAGCAAAAAGGTACACAACCCTTTAAATATGAAATTTCTGTTCCATTCGAATAATGGACAATTTTCAAATTCCGTTTGTATTGTTGTTAAAGAAACGTAGCACAGAATACACTTTCTGCAATACACAATATTGAGTTATATAGAATGAAACTGAATTATTAAGCTTACCAAATATATTTTTAGCGATTTAAAAAATCCAAAATCCTCAAATGAGAATCCTGACTACTAAAGGATTAAATACATTTGCGTCCGACATTTTATATTTGATTAATTATAAATTGCTAAATTGTTCAACAATTACCATCATTCAATAACTTGGATGTTTATTTGTCTTCCTACATGTTGTTATTCCTCATGATTTGCTTATGCATTGTTTAAAGATGTTTTCCTTTTTCTATTTAATATTTTGATTTTGTTTGTCTGATATGATATGCTTGCTCTTTAAGCTGGCTGGCACCATTTGTTTAGAAGCGTTTTCCCCTCCTTTTGGTTTTTATCAATATGCATGTTCGTTTATATACTGTTTTTTATTACTATTATTTTGTTTATTAATCTTAAGCATGAGTTATTGTTTATATAACTCATATATTCTATTTTTTGATTACTACACTTATGTTTGTAGATTTTATTTTTCAGATTCGTAATTTATATAAGTGAGCTGGATATCGAGGCTTTGCAATTTTATATGGTTAATATCCTGTAGGATATACAGGTCAACGTAGGGTGGGTCAAATGCACTGCGTAACTTCTTTAAAAAATACAAGGTAGTTATAATTAAACTTCCCCTATAAACAGTCTCATATAACGCAAACGGATGAATGGATTGCAACAAAATTTAATATATAGGCTACATACGAGATGCACTCACGGAATTTCGAAGAAGGAAAAAAAGTTCCTAAATGTTCACAAGAAGGCACCTTTTTCCAGAAAAACAAAATTTTTAATACAATAAACGACCGAAATGGAATACAGAAACAATATTAACATTTATTGACTAGTTTCTATTCACCTTGTCATCGAACCATATTAAGTAAAGGTAGGGGGAAATTGAGAAAAACAGTTCTGTTTGCAGAAACAAGAACAGATTAAGACGAAATTGCCCAAGAGGAGCAGTTGTTAATCATGTCCAGAATGAATTAAGGAGAGGTGCTCCATGCGACCACCCTCATTCACAAGCAAAATTTCAAATTTTCAAGCAAATTTGGACAGTCTGTTCAACAGCAGATCGTAGCTGATCAGTTGAGATGCTTCCCACATGAAGCGTTGATTAGTCCTTAGTCATTCAATGTCGTAACAATATACCGCTATCATTATAGCCGGAAACATCGACATAAAGCCTGACAACAACAGCAAATGTTTCTTATCCTAACCTATTTTGCATACTGCTTCCTCTGCTTCTTCGCAATCAAGCAGGCAAATCTCAAATTTTTTCATAGAACTGATAGCTTTTTCAGATTTTGTATAATAATTTTTGTTCTGGGTTGTTAATACTGTTTCTGTATTCCACTTTATTGTGTTAAATTTAATGTTTCTCCAGAAAAGGCGCCATCTGGTAATCAATTTGGAATTTTAGATATACCATGAGTGCATTTTAGAGGAAGTTTAATTATGCAATAAAAATTGTTGTACAATTCTTGTACATTATTTCCAAAGATAATTTAAATTTCTAGTGGCTTTCTATAATATATCGAGAAGTAAAGTTGAAAAGGTCATTTTCACTAAAGTAAAACATGAACATTTTTGTTGTTTTTAAAATATGCATAATGTTAACAACAACAAAAAAATCTTCGAATTGTAGTAATTCATCAAAATCTCGAGGTCGAATTTTTCAACAATTATAACTTTTTCTTTTGTTATTTCGTGTTCAAAAATAACTATAACGAAAATATAAAAAAAAATTTAAAAAGAGAAATTTAATGCTTTTTTAAAAACTGAAAAATGCATGGGAAATACAAACCCATAGATCAGACTCTACCTACTTCAAAATCACGGAACGATTCTTTAAAAAACAAACAAAAAAAAAGGTGCACCGACAAGGTTTCCCGGCGGTCTCTTGTTTTGTGTATTCGGGAACATGTTTTTAAATAATCACGTCGTGCCTTTTCAAAGGTGAATCTGTTCCTCGGTGTCCATTATGAGTCACTCGCTTCCCTTCCCAGACACTTCGAAATTATTTCAGTTGTTTTGTACCGCCTTCAATGGAAGGCGTTTGTTTTGTAATTGCCAAGGCTGCATTATGCAACGCGCGCCGAACAATTCTATTTTCGAGCGGTTTCCTGCTTCTTTGAAGAACACGCCAGTTCACTGAACGAATACAGAATAAGTACACCGATTTCGAATGCAACCTAATTTCTTTGATCAACAATTAACCGAAAATGCAACTTCGAAAATAAACTAATCTAACAAGTTATCTTTTTCTAAAATTGAATTGTAAATCATAAACTTTCAGGAAAAACTTCTAAAGATGTTAAGAAAAATGCCGACAAGTTGTTAGTCAGATGGATTAATTTCAAAATGGATTAAAAAAAACTTGTATTAATTGAGAAATTGATACTATCGGGCATTGAACTGAATAAAGTATTTCATTAAATATGGTCAAAGAATTTACTTAACCTATTAATAGCCGTGCCCTTCTCTCATATGAGCAGTAAATTCCAACAAATTGTATCCCACTCGTGTCTCGCCAAGTTTTTCAACAATATACATTGCACTGTAATTCTGATTTTATCGTTATACAATCTTTTCAGACGGAACTGTTTCATATGTGCCATTCCAAATATTTTAATTATTTAAGTCGATGTCTTGTTTTAGAAGGTCTTTACAATTAAATGTGAATAGATTCTAGAGTCAGCGTTTTCTGCATATCCGTGTCGAATTCTTTAACCCTTTGACTACACATTTATTTGAAAAGACTTTTATATTTGAAATACATTTAATTTTTTGAACATGTGAAGGCAATAGCCTTTAAGTAAAAATTCATTTATGTCTGATTATTAGGAAAATTTACTGCTATATGATACTGAGATAGCTTAAGTTAATTAGAATTTCAATAAATAAATAAAATGGAAACTTAAATTCAAACAAATACGGAATGCTCTGATATGTAAATTGTGCCCAAAGGATTAAGGAGAATATTTCACGTGAATGCGAGAATTTCAGCCTTCGAAAATCGGAAAGTGTTTCTGGTTTATTTATTGATTAATTACTTTCATGCTTGCAAGAGGAGAGTAATATATTGTCAAAACATTCGATCTCGAGATCTTGACAAATCTTTCAGTTTCAGATCTCACTGATCACGAAAAACAATTTTAAAAATTGTCTGGCTGTCTATGTGTGAGCGTGATGACTCGAAAACTCTTTGAAGTTTGCGGTGCTTAAAAGTTAGCTTTTTTTTTTTTTTTTTTTTTTTGCTTACAATTTAAAGATTTTTATCGTATTTTGAACAAAATCTATTTATAAGAAAGAGTAACCATCGCTGCAAAACATAAAAAGCTTGATAAATAAAATTAGTACACGGATTATTAGTATTTAAGATATAGATTCTTATCAAATTTGAGTCAAATCCATCTGAGATGATGGTCTGTCGAGTTTTTTCCCGTATGCATTCAAATGCTATGGCTCAAAAGTCCAACGATGTAATAATTAAAACTTGGTATCCAATATCGGTGCCCTAAATCTGGTTATGCAATTGAACTTTTATTTTGATCGGTTGAAAAAGGTGTAAGATGCATCTTCGACTTTCTCCTTTTGCTATATCGCAAAGAAGGTGTACATGGAACACAGGAAATAAAATCTGAGTTCTCGTAGTGTTCACGCTTAAGCCTTAATAAAGTAGAAAATATCTACTTTATGTTTTTCAAATATTCACTTTATGTTTTTCAAATCCTTTGAATTCATAATTTCAAAATCTAAAGATAGTGACGATTCCGGAGGCCAATGGAGCCGAAATTATGTTGGAATTCTGTCACATTCAGAGTTTAATTATTAAACAAGCGAAGTAAGCAATTGCCTAAGGCCCACTAAATACTTATTAAATTTTAATATTAGAAATCAAGTATTTGTTTTGGAGCATTCTATAATTATTTCTACTTAACATTTGCAAATCGAAAACGGTTTTGTATTATTAAAAATTATGATGCTTTATAATTTTGGAAAATATCCGATCATATGAACTATCATTTAGATTTTATTAAGAAAAGTTTTATAATTTTTTTAACTGTACTGTTCAAATTTACTTTAAAAATATAGCTATACATTTTTTGGGCGTAATAAACTGAAACCAGATTTTTTGAGTTGATCTGCAATTAAACTTTTTGCAATTTTAAGTGTTTGTCAAAATTTTCTATTTAAAATTATTCATGTTAAAATTAAATTAATATCACTAAAAAATATTTGGTTTGGTAAGGAAAGGGGCAGGTCATTTGCATTGTTTAAAGGTCGTTCGGAAATATAATCCAATCTTGTATGGCCACCACATTGTTTTGAGCAAATTCTGTTAATATATCGGATAAATTGGTTTGAACTACACATTAAAAAAAATTTATCATACAAATAAAAATGAATAAGATTTCGAAAAATATAATGTTTTAGGAAATTATGTTGAATAAAAGTATTTTCTTAAGATAGTAATGTAAAGATTTTCCCCATAAACACAATTTTTTTCCATAAAAAAAAATATTTCTTGAACTTTTACTATTTACCTTGAATACGAGGAAAAATAAACGGGGAAAAATCAAGAATAATAAAAATAATTTTAAAGTAATCCCGAAATTACTGTGCACATTTTACGAAATTTATGCGATTACTAAGGGATTAAAAACAATTTTGAAATGACATTAATGCCAATGGTATATATTTCTTTTTTCTTTTTTTTACTAAACAGTTACATTTATTTTATAATTAAGTAGATGGTTTCGAATATAAGTGTTCAGTTAGCAACAACTTCATTCATAATTAACTTCAATAACGATTAATTCAAAATAATTCATTCATAATAAGCTGATATAAGTTTATTATAAACTTCATACAATTTCATAATAATTATTAGTTTAATTTTACATACATATTTATTATCAGTAAATTTGAATGGAATTTTAGTAAATTAAATTTTTATGAAATACTTTGTTTCTTAATTTTATTAATTTATGCAAAAAATTGGTATATTTAGTAACTAATGAAAAGGAGTTTTCCATCAATAAAGATATGGATACGAGCCCCAGTTAACTTACTGATAATCATTCCAAAGGCAACTATTAGTATAAACTATCGCCTGATCATTTAGAAAGGTATAATTGGATCCGATAGTAAGAACTACAATTTATTTTTTGCCATCCTGGCTCAGACAGGCAATTTAATTTTTTAAACTTTAAGAAGAGGAATTAGTATATGAACTTACGTTGTTTTATTTTTCATATAAAAAAAGCTTTTTCATGAATAAAACATCTCACAATTTTTGGAGAAAGCAGTTCGTCATTGTCAGCTGATTTGCGAGAAGCTAGACCGTCATTTCAGTTCAAGGGATTAATTCGAGATGGGACGAAGTAAATTAACCGAGAAGCTGTTGGATATTCATGAAATTGTCCAATTGAATTATCCCTTGCAGAATTTAAATTTCTCCTCAACGTGACAGTAAAATTTTTCTTCAGAATTAATGTGTGAGCAAAGGTTGATGAATCAGTAATTTAAGTATTTTAGAGGAAATAATTAAATGTCCGTCGTCTCATTGGATAATACAGATTTACGATTATAATAAACTTTGTAATCATCTTCTGCAAGGTTTGCTAGGATGTGTTCATTGATTTTATGTCAGTCCCTTTTTCAAGACTGATTTGACTCTGTTGGCTAAGTCATTAGTATTGTTAATATAAGATCTTTGTGTGTTGATAGTATTTGACTGAAACAAATATCAAATCAAAACGCAAACACGCACACACAAAAACACTAGACTTAGGGAGGTGTCTTCCTAAAACTTTCTTGTATACTCTATATTACAGTGGGAAAAAAAATTCCAACACCAAGAAAGACTTGTGTTAGGTAGACAGAATTTGGTAGGCGTGTTTATACATCTGAAAGATGACATCGATTCAAATTTAACTCTTCTTGCAAAAGTGTGGCACTAGTGGTGCCACTCAGAACTTGCAAATCAAGTTTGCTTTAAATGCTTGCTGTAAAGCCAGTGAGCGTTATTTTTCTTTTAAATTTGAAATAAATGAGTTGATAAGAAGAAACCATTATCAACAGCTCACCGAATTCGAACGAGGTCATGTAATAGGAGTATGAGAAGGTTTTCCTTCGATTTTTTTTCCTTCGATATTGCAGAAATATTTGGTTGGAATGTAACTACTGGGCATGATTGTTAGGAGCTGTGGTCAAGGTACTTACTGCCTCAAGAAGAATGGGTTCCAGGCTGTCAGGGGGTACTTTTGAGAAGAAAGACCACAGTATTCAGCGTATGACTGTGGTGCATCGTACTACATCTATGGTAGAAATTCAAGCTGCAGTTGGCACCACAGTGATACAACGAACTGTTAGAAATCGGTTACTTCAAGGAAAGTTTCAAGCCAGGGGCCCTGTAGCGTGCATTTCACTGACTCTAGGCCATTACCTTTTACCAGTTGTGTCGAGCTAGAGCTCATTGCCGGATGGAATGGAGATCTATTGTATTTTCTGACGAAAGCAAGTTTTTACTTCGAGACAGTGATGACCATGTGTTGGTGAGAAAGAGGCCAAGGGAACGCTTGTAAGCAAACTGTCTGACTTAAACACACTGTACCTACATTTGAAATCATGGTCTGGAGAGCAATTTGTTATGAAAGCAGACGCACTATCGTGATTATTCCAAACATACTGACTCCAAATTTGTACGTCAGCCTAGTAATTCACCCTGCAGTGCTACCATTCATGAATAGCCTTCAAGGGGAGTTTTCTCGACAGATAAATCTCGCCCTCATACCACTGTTATAATGCAATGTGCTCTAAAGAATGTCGATAAGTTACCTTGGCCTGCTACATCACAGATCTACCTCTAGTTGAGCACGTATGGGATACCATTGAACGACAACAGTATCATCCACAGCCATCACTGATCGTCCTAATATTGACAGAACAAATGCAACAAGCTTGGAACAAAGTGACATTCGGTACTTGTATGACACAATGCATGCACGTTTGCATTCTTGCATTCAAAATTCTGGAGATTACACCGGCTACAAATGTAACAATATTTCCCGTTTGAAACGCCTTTTCTTGGGCTTAAATTGACCTGTGATCTTGAATTTCGAATCAATTAAACATGTTAACTAGATAAACGCATTATCCAAATTTCATTACTCTACAATAATTTTTTATTGGTGTTGGGATTTTTTCCCATCAGTAAAATGATTAAAATTCATGAATGGATTTTCAAGTGCGAATAGCACCAGCAGGATTATATGTCTTAACTGTTTCATCGCATTTTTTGATGGCCTTTACACACTTGCATCTTTAGCGTTACACACTAACGGTTTTTTACCATGATGCCCTCTATGACCAAAGTACCTTCTATACTATCTTCCTCCGCGGGCATTATTCCTTTGCTGAAAATTTAATGTATGAGATTCAACTGTTTCTCCCATAACCTCTTCATATAAAGATGATTTGACACAAATGGTTCGGATACTCTTCTTCAGTAACGTTGGATAATATAATCTGAAGATAAAGTCTCTGATATGAAATTGCGAAAGTTGTAAATTCAAAATTCGCAAGTCTATTCTCTCCTAGAGACATTTAACAATTTATTTTCTTTATGTACGCGTTATAATTTCATTATGACTAAAAGGGACAAAAAAATATTTAGATTTTCTTATTTTTTCATGATGAAATTTTATGAACTTTGATTATTATTTATAACGAAACTTTCATCGAAATTATTTACACTGATTGTTTTGAAATCGAATTATAATTTTATAAATTTAAATTATTTCAATATCGATTAAATTGCTGAATGAAAATCTGAGTTTAACCTCAATACATATTCTGATACTTTATGCTTTGTCCTAAATAATCTGAATCTGAAAAAATTCTAAGAAAAAATAAAAATTCGTTAAATAAGCATAGAAATGTGGAAAGCAATTATTCAACAAAAATATTCGAAATGAATATTGAAATAGCATTTTTGTTTGAAAGTATTCTGATCGATCATTATAAATTAGTTCCTGAAAGAAATAAGTATCCATCCTCCATGTTTATTAGTTCACGAAATGCGTATTATTTTAACATTACTTTGATCTAGTTTTAGAATCTAATTCGTCTCTAAATACTATTGCACACATTTAAGACAACAAAATATAATTATAATAGAATAATTTTTTTAAAAATTATTATTCCATAGTTTTTTTTAGAAAAAACTTTACAATAAAAGGTAAACTGATATAATATAAACAATTATTTTAATTAAGCTTAGTTTCGTAACTTTTACATAAATATATGCTTTGAAAGAGGAAAATACAAATGCAAGTAGACAAAGAATTTTATGCCACATTGTTTACGTTAATAAATATATTGATATAAAATTTAAAGTATCTAAATTTTTATACTTTTTCCGAGTCTTATTATATCCAGTAATTTCTAGAAAATGAAATAAAGTTTTCTTATGCGATCGAGCTATAAAGTTTTTAATATCACTATTTGAAAGTCAATCAAGCCCAAGACGATCGTTTATTGACCCAAAATATTAAAACTCAAAGTCTCATAACTACATCAGGCTTAGTTTCAAAGAGCAGACTTTTTTTATGTCTGAATCATTTATGTATGTAGAATATTTTATTTGACACGACTTTAAGGCATGTGGAACTATATATATAATTTGGATTCTGTATTCCTTTCAAAATTTGTTGACTGAAACAAATATATCTTTTCAAATCGTATAAAGCAGTTTTTCCAATTTTAACTACGTGTTTGTATTTAATGGTTTAGAAATTAGCTGTTGAGCCACGATTATGAGGCGTTCATAGGAAGCCAACTATTGCAACCAATAGAAGACCACGTCTACTTCAGGCATATCACATGATCTCAAAGGGACAGTGGCAAATTGTTCTTATTGATGCAACTATTTACTATTGTCACATGAGAAAGACGCGGTGAAGACTTCTCTTGTTTGTAATAGTTGGCCACATATCAACACTACTTTAGATTGGGCATTTTATATTTTGCTACTATTCTTTTAACTAATTTCTAATGTAATCAGGTTTTATACATAGTAGCTGAGAAGGATAACTCAAGCACTATTTTCTAAAAATTAAATTTAGTTGATTCTTTTTTAATAGAAGCTATTGAGAATTTTTTTAAAAAATAAACTGATTAATTCTAAATCTCTAAATCAAACTCGAGTCACTTTTTCAATTCAAAAAAAAAAGTCAGAAACTGCCCTACGAAACTAATGCATTTGATCATTTTAGCTTCAGATATGCCGAAGTATTTTAGAATGTTATCCTATCGCACAAAATGGCTGTTGAATTTTTGTAATTCATTGACAAAGAGAACAGTCAATTCTTTAACATCCAAGTATTTCTACCAATTCAAGGGAAGAAATGTTTTTTACAATTGTCAATAGTACCATATATTTTCCTAATATATTTATATAATTTAGAGGCAACCTTCCAGTTGACAAAACTAGAATGTCTTGGATCGCATGTTTCTTAATCTCATCAATAAAAGCAGTTGTGTGCAGTCAAAGCTGTGATGACAGGCATCAAAAATTGTTTGACAGTGATTGGCATTATCGTTAAATGTGCTCCCGACTGAATTTCATTTTCTTGTACTTGCGTGTGAGCACTTTTCATTATTTACATACGTGATCTGAAGATTAACGAGATTCGGATTTTATGAAGTCCACATATGTTTTTTAAATTCTTACTTTGAGATTCCTTTTATACTGTTATTTTATTTTTGAGCGGTAAGGTAAAATATATTTGATATTTTTTTTTTTTTTTGGAATATTCGGATAGTAGATATTATCCATGTTCGTTAAATGTCCGTGTAATACGGATATTCAGTAAAGGATTTTGGTATTTTTTGATTAAAAGTAATGCATATTATGCGGCCCTTCTTTTAATAACTAGCCAGTTTTGTGGCATATTTTAGTGCATTTTTAACTAAAATTATTAAAACATTGATATAAAGTTCAAATTTTATTTATCAGTAAAAGTGTTATTTTTTTAATAAATTTTATGTCTCTTATGTATTTTTCACTTTTTTTTATTAGATATTAACAAACCTCAAAATATTTGGATAGTAGATATTAACAAA
>JAPMOQ010055686.1:1839030-1856271 GCA_026543055.1 Argiope trifasciata
TTTTTTAGTAGTTATGGTTTCTTTTTTTAGTAGTTATGGTTTCTTTTAGTTTTAAGTTACCACACTGTGAGAACACATGTGCGAGAATTTTGTATTGCTTTAAAATTTTCGTTGTCGAATCTTAGTAATCGAGGTTTATTGAATCACCTGTACGGATGCTTAAAGTTTCATACACTGCGGGGAAAAAGTAGAAGGACAATAAATTATTTTAAATAAATGAATAATACAGCATTTTTGAAATAATTATTTTACATACAAAATTTTTATAAGCAGATATCTGTATCTACATAAAACAAAATTGGACATATTTAAAAAAAATATATTTAATTGAAAAAAATTAGTTTTGACGATGTCATAATCTGTGAAAAAAGTAGGACGTGTCTAAAAAATGGTTGTACTATATTAATTAATATGGAATACTTCTTCCATTGGCTCGAATTACTTCGAATATTCTGTTGGGCATTAAACTATTTAAAGATTGAATTTCTGATTGGCAAAATTTGTCCTGTACACGTTCTAATGATTTCTGCAGTTCAGCTACAGATTCAAACTGTTTTCCTCCCTCATAAACGCGACGTATAATCATTGACCATAAGTTCTCTACAATGTTGAGATTAGGACTTTTAGCAGGCCATTGTAAAATACCAACTTTGTTTGCTGCAAACTAATTTTTAACACCATTTGCTGTGTGAATTGATGCTCCGCCTTGTTGGAAAACCCAGTCACCTCTTCCTAACTGAGTGCCATATGGAAGAAGATTTGAGTTTAGAGTCTGGATGTAGTCTGTATGGTGCTGTCTACCATTTAGAAAAACTAGATTTGTTCTACCTCCATAGCCAACTGCTACCCAAATCATTAGACCACCTCCTCCCATTTGTCGTATAGAATAAGTCTCTTCTTCTTTACCAAGACAGTGCCAATAGTACTGATAACCATCTGGGCCATCCAAATTGAACTTTTTCTCATCGGAAAATACAACTGAGGTCCATTCAGAGTTCCGGGCCATGTGGTCTTTAGCCCTCTGCAGTCGGTGCTTAATGTGTCTGTCCTTCATTTCACTTCGGATGGTGCTTCCATGTTTTGAAGATGAGCTTTTTATATAGTTATAGACAGTTCTTTTGGTTACGTGTGTAATCCCTGATAGACATTGAGCTTTGCTAACACTTCCACCTGTATTTTTGAATTCATGAATTATTTTTCTTTGATCACGTTGAGTAAGTTTTTTAGGCCTTCCCGTCTTCTTTTTTCTTCAGTCACTTTCGGGGTTTCTTATGAAGTTCGACACAGTATTAAACTGCCGTGCAATCTCTCTGACACCTTTTCCTTCATTTTTATAGGCAACTATTAGGCAATTCTGGAACTCACTTTAAAAGTTTTCCTCTGGGCTTTCTAAAGCCAACAGAAACTATGAATTTTTAACTAAATTCTTTATTCTTGATAAAGCGTTATTCAAAGTAAAAGAGCACGCTAACCTTTATGGTTTCCAACAGCTTTAAAATCAATTTTTTGGACGTGTCCTTCTACTTTTTTCACGCACCGAAAGTTATTAAGTTTTGAATTCTTCATCTGAAATAGGGGTATCTAAATGTTTTTCACCTAACTTAAAATAAAACATTAACAAAACAATCTCTTTAAAAAATCAGATCAAAAGCAGTAAAATTAAAGCAAAATGTTCAAAAAAAATGACTGTCTTCCTACTTTTTTCACGCAGTGTAACTATAACGGCGATGAATTTGTATGGATATCGCAGACAAAGATGCAGGGAAACATTTTCTTTTATAAATATAGATTTTCATATTTTTTCAACTCAGTTTATTTTAAATGAAGGGAAAAAAATAAAGATTCATATTGAAACTATTCCTCGAGTTAAATGACTCACTTATTTCAACTAGCTAGAGAATTAAAACTGCAGTATTTCGGAAGATATTGTGTATCGTAAAAAAGACATTAAAGTGTGGGTTATTGCCTCGAAGTTAGTGTTCTTTAGCTCACATCAGTGAAAGTGACCGTTCAATTAAGAACGCCAGGAAATTATCTTCAAGTCAAGATTACGTACACTAGGGAGCGCTAATAATCCCTGATTTATTAGATTATCGCCTGCAAATAAAGAAAGCTTCAATTTTCTTAAATTAGATTGACGGAATAATTATTGAAAAACGTTTCTTCTGTATTAAGTGTATGATCAAATAAATAAGTGTCACCACAGCTTTTATTATTCAAAAAACATTTTAAAATGGACATCAGCATCTTACTATCTTTCATTAAAGGATCAAGAACTACGCTGCTTTCTTATAGTTACAGGTAAATTTCAATGTTTCTTAATCGAAATTCCGAAATAGTTCGAATCGTGTTAATCCTAGATTATTTTTTAATGTAAACACAATCATTTAAATATCCCCAGAAAGTATTTTCAGCATTCTTTTGTGCAAATGATTTTTAAAAAAACGATATTAATATTTCAATCAATTATTTTCTTTATTTAATGGGAAATGAAAATTGCCATTTTTATTACTATAGTTCAGGGATTCACATTTCGATTAATACAGCTTTAGAACTATTTATAAGGCATGTTATAAAGCTTAATATTTAAGATCTTATTAAATATTCTGGCGTATTTAAAAATGATTGATATATTAGCAGTAATAAGAAAACTATAATTGAAATGAAGGCTTTACGATCAAGTCACTACAGGTTTAATTCAATAATTACTTAATTCACCTGTAATAAATCAAAAATTTGAATATGGCTTCAAATTAAATTATAGGGTAGGATTAAGTGATTATTCGCGCATTTCTATGAATCTGTATATAACGCAAAATATGTTAGTAGTCATGCATTTTCAAAGTCAATACTGCATTTTAGAATATATTTGAAATATTGCAAAAACTTATAAATCACTCAGGCCTCAGAATTAATTCTTATTGAAACAATCTACGAATGGAATATTTTCCACCCATTATTTTTCTTTTGAATGGAATGGAAAATAATATAGAGAATCGTCATTAATATTCTCAAAACTATTGTTTAATTTTTTATTTTCTTTTAGATAAAGAATTTTTAGAAATAGACTGCTCACCTTCTTCATTTTTATTTACCTCTGTTTATTTGAAGAAATACTCATTAAAATATATTAAGTCGAGTTTAGAGGATTGAGAATCCGAAAAATATTTTATAATTATTTTATATTAAAACAATTATTTACATGCTTTCTGTAAGGATTTCTTCTAATCCTGGTGTCATACTTTATATTCCCAATATTTATTTTATATTTTTTACTATATTATTTATTTCAATATTTAATTAAAATAGTACTAGTCATGGCTTTGTTTCATGATATAAATGTGCGTATATTACTTATTTTAAGAAGATACATATTCCACATTTATTTTCAATATTTATCGTTCTGAATTTTCTAATTTCTAATCATTTTGAAAATTTTAAAAAGAAATATTGATTGAATTTCAATAAGCAAAGTTGTTTAGATACTGAATAACATTTTTTGTAATATGGAATATAGACTAAAAATTATAGACAATGTAATTGTTTGTTTAATAAAGAAAAAATATTTGGATTGATGACCAACTGAGTTACGGAATTTTATTGTGGCTTATTTATGGATTTTGCATTTGTTTTATATTACAGATATTTTTCTCAGTTTTTTTTAAATCACTGAGCATTTACATGAAAATCATGAAATATTTCTCTTTTCATTCTAGTAATATTCCTCGCAATTTATTGAACTAAATACCTCTTTCTGACGGCATTTTGAATATTTTTCCGTTGTACGGGAGCAATGAAAAAAATCGTTAAAAAGGCGCCAAACAATCGTTACTCGGAAAAAGGGAAAAATCAACAAACATTAAGGCCACTTTCATGTAGTTGAACTTGGCGACTTTGATCGGGGCCTCCGAGAAGTGCTTTATCTGCTTTATCTAAAACTCTTATTGCTTTCTCGTACTCGGAGGCCCCGCTTTATTCGTACTGGTGACATTTGTTTTGTCATTCCTTTCGTCTGGTGATTTGGCTCACATTGGCGACATCTTGTGCCCGTACGACGGGAAAATTTTGGACATATTAGAATGAACTTCTTAATTTCAAGAAAGAATAGTCTATTAAAGTTCAATGTTCAATCGAGAATTATCTTTGTTCCTGTCTCAACTAGCTATAAAATATATATCTAGGAACATCGGTTCAGAGACAAAGTAAAATTACATAAAATCAAATACGATTGTGGGTTATCGCAAGAGTCTAATGCGTCCTCTGCATAGAAGTTTTGAAATTGTCCTGTTCACTGACTTAGGATTCTTTGTGCTAAATATTCACATAAATGGGAATTATGTTTTAAATACTTAGATATGGTTTCTATAGAAATTATTAGCTGCAAAAAAAAATGAGAATAAGAATTAAAAAAATAATAAGAATTTTAACAAAATAATCGTTTTTAAAATTTTATATTCAGTAATACAATCAATGTCATTTGAATTCAAGGTAAATCTAAATGATTTAATAACAGGACATTAATTAAAAAGGACATTATTAATCTTGCTAGAAGAATAGAAACGGATGACAGTAAAATAGGCTACTAAGAAATAAAATTTGGGCTGATTGCTGTTGATTAGTTTTATATAAAATTATATTTCAATCGAAATTTATTATATGTAAAAAATAATTATATGTTAATAAAAGTAATCATGTTATTACGTAATAAATAAATGAAAATAATAAAAAATTAAATATCAAAGAATGTCAAAAGAAGTCACAATACACCTTGTGTATAGTTTGTATACTATATTTTAAGTAAAAATACTTATAAAGTGAACTACCAGTTTTCTAAAGTATGATTACATTATAGTAAAAAATGCATTTTTATTCTGATTGCAGTGTGAGATGCTAAATATACGAGATTTAAAAATCAAACATTCTAATTTAGACTGAATAAAACTTTCATTATTATTTTCATCTTATGCGTAGTATAAAGGAAATACAGTAATCGTTAAAAAATTCGAACTCTTGTACACACTTTACAGACCATTCTGAGTTCGAAAAACACATTTTCGGGAAATATCTTTCTGTCTGATAAAAATAACTCAAATACATGTAGGCAAATGAAATAGGTATACGGTTTTTACACCAAATAGGTAGATTTCTATTAAACTTTGTGCGAAATTCTCTAAGTCTGGCTGTTATTCGATTATAAATTAATACAATAACTACAAAACAAAGATAACTATATAGATGAAATTCGTTACATATATTTAATATCTATCATGTGGATACTTTTCAAATTTTGAATCAAATCTAACTGAAGGTATATTGTCTGTAATTCAGCAATATGTAAACGCGATTATTCAAAAACGAAATGTCATAAATGTATCAAATTTGGTATGGGATTTTGTGACTGTAAGTTTAGTTTAATGTCAAATCTTCAATGGATTGAGAAAAAACGTATGTAAAGTAAAAATTCGTTTTTCGGATGCCATTAACCGAATGTCAGGGATTAATCCCCAAAAAATTCATCAAGGATGACAGGACATAAATTCAATAAGAATCTAAATTTCATAACTGTTATGTTAATGCAATCTTACACGTAAGCCGTTCTTGGCTTGATAAGTTTATTTGAGAATATGCAAGAAATTTTTGGAGAAATCACTCCCACTGTTTTAATGTTTAGACTTTGTTAAACGGTCAATTTTAAATAAAAGGAATACTTCATGAGATAATATTCAGTGAATCAACATAAAATGCTCCGCTGTTCTCTTAGTTCAAAAATTTTAATTAAGAAGCAAAAATACCTTCAATATGTTGAATATTTTCATAAAAGTTTGTTTCAAAAAATTCGAAGAATCGAATGAGAGCACGAATGTATCTTATTATGTTTACTCGAACCACTCTGTAATTTAAAATTTTTACAGATACTAAAAGGAAAATTATCTAAAACTTGATAAGTTTATTTACTATACAACATTAAAACAACTCTAGATGAATATATCAACTTTTCAATTAGCTTGGAAAGGATAGAGCTAAATCATTTTTTATGACTGCTGGTATCTAATTATGTGGCTATTATATGTTTTGGCAAGTCATTAGCAATGTCGAGGAAATCATGCGATGAGAGGCTACTGTCACCAACTGTTTTTAAGAGTATTTTGCAACGCCAAGACGTTCAACGGAGGACAAGCGAAAGATTATACTTACCCATCATTAAGATAAAATAGTGATTTTTAATGAAGTCGATTTCGAGACTGTGCTATCAGATGGCTCAATACAAACAGACGAATTGATCTCGAATGAACTTCGCATGACAGAAAAAAGAAGTATATCATGATCAAAAACAGAATTTTCCTTGAACATAAATGAATAAATAACTGGAAGCAAGATTCCAATAGATGAAATGAGCCCTGTTATTTCTTTTATGTGATATTTCAGTAACAATGTGATTTATTTATAAAATTTTAAATCTTCAGAAATTTCATGTTTTAAATATATAGTCATTAGTAATTATATAATTTTAAAACTGAATAGTAATAAATGCAGCGAGATACACATTTACGCAAAGTAGATGTCAAATATGTCGATAAATACTTTTCGGATTGTAAGCTGTTTCGATTTTTTAATCATAAAATTTAATCTGATAAGTTGTTGAACTATATATTTTTGGATGTTTGTAGAAAAGAGTTTAAGTAGTAGTTTTTTTGTAGTTTCAAAGCCTGCATTTTCTTACTTCATACTTTCGTAGTTTAAAAAAAGAATAGACAAACTAAAGAACCATCCTCTGTCAATGGTCTAGTTTCTACATTTATTATATATGAAAGCTTATAACTCCTAGATATGAAATCAATATGTCACTCTCTCTCCCTCTCCACTTTCCAGTCTTGGGGGAGGGAGGGGGCTCAAACTCTACTGCACTGTACATATACTTTGAAGAGGGGGGGACATTAGAGTTCCTCACCTTCAACAATTGTAATTACGAAAACTTTTATGTATATGTTCCAGACATTTGGGTGCATCAACAATAGTCTTCTACATACACTTCTGTCAATTTCAAGACACAATGCAAATTTAGAAGAGACCGCAGCTTCAACAACTAGAAAGTGTTCGTCAATGTGTAAGATCGCTAACCAATCAAAATGCTCGATGTTTAATGTGTAAGTACTGTTTATCCCTTTCTAGGCATATAGGAAGTATGCTTCCCACCAAATACATCAATCTTTGTATGAAGTTAAGTAGGAATAATTTTTTTTTTCAGTAAGACAGAAGATAAGAAGCTTCATTTTCTTATCTCACTCAAAATAGTATGCCTTGATTTTTTGTTTAATCATTAGTGGAATTAATTATATTAAATTTATCTAACAAGTTAAATCCTTTTTAAGCCGATCTCAATCCTAAAAAATATTTTAATATACCGGGACTATTTAAAAATTGACCTTTTAAAAGATTAAAACAATACGTTCTTTTGATTTTGCAAAATATATTTTCTCAAAGTTGATTGACATAATTATACACTTTATGGTGGTCGAAAAATCGACCACTGAATTGTTACATTTAAATGATAATAGCTACTCATGCTTCTATTTTTGAAATCAAAAATAATTACCTTGAAAATAAATTTGGAGCTTTACATGTATTTGGATTGAATTAATGAAACAATTGGAATTAAAAGTAAAAAAATATTATTTCATCTTTTTCGACAACCTGGGAGCTATAGAATGCTATCTACTACAAACACTGGTATACGCTGTCATCGAGCAAAAACTTTATCTTAAACGCTCTACTGAATGAATATTCAAAGCTTTATTTTAGCTGTTTAATAAAATTCGATGTGATAACAAAATTGCCATATTTCTGTTGGTCTAAAATGGGTCAGTTATACAACAAATCAAGGGTAAATAATTATCAATGTCTTTTTTTAAAAAAAATAAGAATGCACATAATATTCAACAAAGCCTGAACATTCTTAGACATAATTACCTTTATTTTGACAAGATTTGGACAGAAAGTCTTAAATATCTGGCCAGGAAATGGCAATCAAACCACTGAAGTAAGATTTTTCTTTATTAGATTCTAATCTCTGTGATTTAAGTAAGCGGATTAAAGAGGATTATCGCTATTTTTTTCCATCTCTTTTGTTACGGCAAGAGCTTTATCACCGTTTTATGTGTTATTACATGAGTTGATTAGAAGTAACAAGTTCGTCATTCATTCTTATGTGATTACCTGATCTTGGGATAAGATTTGTCCTTTTCCGTTTTTTTATTATAATACAGGGGGAAAAAAACAAGTACATTTCTAGATTAGTTGCTTCTTTTACTAGGATTTTTGACATAGCAGTAAGCCATTGTTGGCGAAATGAAACATTTTATTTTTACTGAGAGACAAAGTGGATTTGCGTATTATTTATAAAGGGGCAAAAAAGAAATCCAGTTTTTCATTTTTAGGTACATTATGTATACATGGAGAAAAAGATTTAAAATAAAATTCAATCCCATGATTTCTATTAATTTCTCTGATCTAGAGTAAAATTTTATTTGTGCTCATGTATAGGATGATACGATAGCTCAAAAAGTCTGGCTACGATTCTATATTCCAATGTATGCAGTATTTACATCAAAACTATTGAACTGTATATATATTTCGGATAAATTTTTATTTGGAAAAATATCCTTCAATCTAAGTATCTATCAACCATATCTAAGTATCCTTCTGCAGCTTCTCTGTTATTATAGTGCCTGATAGAACGAAAATTGTAAATTAGTAACGTGCAATATGCACGCTACTAATTTACAGAAAGTCGTCTCATACCCTCATAACAATTCTGGTTACTGAAAAGTTTGATGGGCATGTTAGGAGAATTTTGGCAAATACCAAAAAAATTTTCGTAAAAGAAACAAAAATAGCAAACATATAAGAAATGATGATAAATTCGAACCGTTTAGAAAGATATTCTACTTTGAAAAATTATAGAAAAATTATTTGGAACAATAACTTGCAGAAAGACTATGTATGAAAAAAAAACCCAGGAATTCTGCATTTACTTGTTACATGACTTTGGAAATGAGAATACAGTTATAAAATTCTTACGAAAAAAATTAGAGCCTGATGGACTGATGCTAAGATCTTGATTCAAGAACCGTAGGGTTTCAGGATTCCACCGAAGAAACGTCGAGTAAAAGGGCCTGTTGCATGCTAAATCCGTCAGGGCCAAACGTCCTTCAGATGGTCTAATGTGGAGAGGGTGGAGCTGCCGTCCTCGTCGTCTGACTGGTGTTCAAAATTTTGTGGTCTATCCCAAAATAACCCTAGTGTTGCTTTAAAACGGGACGTTAATGTAACTAAATTAAACTAAAGAAAATTATTTGGTTAATGGTGACAAAGGAATTCTTTGTTTGAAAAATACTTATAAATGTAAATGTTGTGAAGAAGCTATGCGACTTTTTCTTTCCCTCTTTGTGAGTATGACACTCGATATTGAAAGCTAGGGACTCAAAAAGTTTTCAAAGATAAATTTGTTTATGGATTTAATTTTTTTTTTTTTTTTTTTTTTTTTTTTTTATACCTGAAGAGGAAGCTATTGGCAACCCATTTCAGCCATTCTACAAAAACAGTGTACTTATTTTCAGTTTTGCATTTATTAACTAAGCGTTGCCACTTTATTTAGTGAAAAAATAAATTTATTTACGACAGTTTTTTTTAAAAGAATGTCTAAAATGGGGGAATAACAAGCCGGTAATCAAAGGCAACAGTATCAGATATACAATGAGAACTTTGCATAATACTATTAGATTTAGATGATTTTAAATATAGCTTTCAACTTTTCTTAAAAGAGAACGTAAGATATATTTTTTAAGTTCCTCCTATAGAGAGATTCCTATAAAACAGTTTCTTGTCTTCTTTTTTCACTAATATTCAGAAAAAGAAACGTTTTAAGTTGGCGAAAGAAAAGGATATGTAGGGGTGGCGACAGTGAGGGGAAGGCAATATCCCACCCCTCAATGACCTCTTTCTCCCCCCCCCCCATCTTCTGTTGACAAGAAAATTAAAGGTTGAAAACATCTTTACTGTTTCGGAATAAAGATATTGAGAGCTGGATTCGAAGAATCTGATAATTTAGATGCTATCTAAAAATTATATAGTAAATAGCTGAAATGAACAAATTTCATCTAAATCTAATGATGTAACATCAGTTAAGTCTACAGAACGACAGACAGTTGATTCAATTGTCGATCATTCAGCATGAAGTTTGCTCAATATACGGCAGAATAACTGGTATGGCGACTAGTGAATCAAATGGCGCATTTAACTGCTTTTGATCGATCATCTTAGAAATTAACATAATGAATGAAAATGAATAGTTTGGCGCTCATTGACTATTTTGATATTGCCTATGAAATTATTACGAAAGTTAGAATATATTATATAGGAATGTGGGCTTATGCACCCATGCATTCGCCATAATAACCTATCGATTTTTTTATTTATTTAGTCTGATTCAGGTTTTATTACAGAAAATCAGCAACATTTTATTCACTTAATTCTTTCTTATCTCAATTAAATAATTTTTAATTTCTTATACTTCAGTTCATTATTATGATTCCTTTCCTTAAGTCTGGCAAATGTTTTAAGTGAATCTAAAAGAAATACAAGCAGTTGTTATCACTAGTGCAATATAAACTAAGGGTTTTATTCCTACAGCCAGTGTTGTTTTTTGCATGTTATAAATTAAAATCAATGCAGTAAGTGAAAAGCGTAAAAGGAAAAATAGACTTATTTAATCATAAAATATTATATACCGTAATCTGATGATAAAAAGTAAATATTTTATATGGTTATCTATTATCATCAGTAAAACAATCAATCTAAGCCTTTTGTTGAACTTCTTGAAACAATTATAACCTAAATTATTCGCATTCTATATTAAATATTATAACGGCAGAATATGAAATATTTTTCTCCTCGTGCTTTAACTTCAAAACAAAAATTATATCGTTCAAAATGCTTCTGAAATTGTATTGACCTAACCTGTTGGATAAAGCTGTCTTGATAAAATGATTTATTCAAAAATTGATAGAATATTTATTTAAATCACATTGAAAAAATCTAGCTCTTAAAAAAAATTCAGTCGGCTTGTAATACCTTGTTGAAAAACTTCGTAAAAAGAAGCAAATGAATTTAAAAATTAAGATGAAAGAAATTCAAATTCAAGAAAATTTCGTTTTTGAATGAAAAAAATGTCCTTGTTTATGAGTTCAAATTTATCAGTACATATTTATATGTTGCGATATAAATAGGCATATCGGAAATCTTAAGTAGTTCATTTCTCATGTGTGCAATTTTAAATAGTTCTTCAGCCAGTATCTTAAATGATGCCTCTCTAAAACAATTTTTATGCATAATACCTAGAAAAATCTTAAGTTTCCTGAAAAAAGCTTCCCGAAAAAAAAGTTTTTTTCTAGCTTTAAAACATTTTTACAAAGGTACTGTGGTGGTAAGTTCATTAGCCACATAACTTCCAGACCGAAATGTACACTTTTGTCTAGGGTTTATGTTACACGGCTACGGACCCAATGGTCCCGACATCAAACCTCAAGAATGCACATTGGTGATCCTGGTTCTGAACTAACAAACGCATCCTTGGGGCGCTCTCTCCTGTAGCAAAAGTTGCCATAGCGCATGGCGCAACAAAATCGTTCGTCGTCCGCCATAACGCTTGCCGCGATTTTTTTTTAAAAAAGTTCGCCGCCCGTCAAAAACACTTGGTGCGATAACATCATTCGTCTCACCTCCAACTCACTGAAAGGGGAGTAATGTGGTGGTAAGTTCATAAGCCACATAATAAATTCTAGACCGGAGTGTACGCTTTTGTCTTGAGGTTATGTTAAGCGGCTATGGACCCAATGGACCCGAAATCGAACCTCAAGAATGCACTGTACGTTTAAAAAGAATCGTGTTTAGAGGCACTAAAATGCAATAATTCCAGTTGCTCTTAAACAACGCAGTTCTCGACTATGACAAATGGTATTAAAAAATATTATTGTGCTCAGGCAAAAACGAATTCAAATACTCTAATTCGATCACTTATTTTTCGTATGAAGCGACGGACTATTACAAAATCGGTATTCCCTATTCCGGAGACAGTTGGCTTCGAAGAGATCTATCCTTTCTGTCATCTTACCTTAATCATCATTTGTTCATAATTTAACCAGAGTGCGGTTTAGCCGAAATCAAAATGCTTTAACATTTGATTTGATTCCTCTCGTACAAGGTTCATTTAAATTATGTATGGTTCATCAAATCTACGTAAAATATCACGCAATAATCAAGTCTAATAAGAAATTAACAGTCGGTAGCGATTATGAAAATAATTATTTTATTTTGTTATAAGATTTTAAAATGTGAAATTTTGTTCTTAATATCGATGGGATACATCCAAGATTATGTTCTTAATTTCTTGTTAAAGCGGTGGTTTGGTGGGAAGGTCTGGACTTCGATACGAGGAAGGGGGGGATTCAGGTTCGAGACCCGCTTGCACCGAAGAACCGTCTTGCAAGTGGTCTGGGACATGATAAATCCGACAGTAAATCCCCCCCTAGTGCGGTGTGGAAGTTTAGAGAGGGATGTACTGTTATGTCTTCCTCGGCCATTTGACCATGGTTCAATATATCCACGTCTGTCCCTAACATTGCTTTAAAAAGGGATATTAATATAAGTAAATTTAATTTTTTGTTGTTATTCCGTTAAGCAATTCTATCCCCCACTGATGTCATATAAATAGGTAATTAATGCAAATAATTATTTATTATAATATAATTAGCAATTAAATTCTTTAAATATAAAATTGTCTTAGTGTTGTTTTAAAACTAAATTGGAGATAAACCTGAACTATCCCAATTGGACAATTTCTGCCATCGCCTTTACAGCGTTTCCAAAGAGAAGACGATGGAATTGATAAGTGATTATGAAAAGGAATTAATTTATCTCAATTGCACAATGAAGCTCTATTAATATTGTTGGAATAATTTTGGAAAATTTTTTGAAAAGGTCACAGTGATTTGCAAATCGCTTAAAGAATGGCACATCTTTTTTCAATTGATGTGTGGAAAGCATTGAATGAATATTCCAAATTGACAGAAGGTTGTTTTGGAGAGTTTGGAATAGTAGTACATAAGCAGGAGTATTTTAAGGTTGTCATCAAGAATCTGAGAATATCTTCCAAAGAATTAATCTTAGTATATTTGATACAGTCTAAAGCATGTATAATTTTAAGATTTTATGTCAAATCTTTAAGCTTGTCAAACCATGAAGCCTTTAACATTCACCAAAATCGGTGCTTTGTAATATTTCAATTTCTTAAAACTCATGCTGGCTATTGTCACGAAATCCTTCCACCACGAACAGGAATAACTATAATAAAAATCTCTATATACTATGGAGATGAAGCATTCGAGGATGTATCAAATAGTAACGTACAGAATACTTAGAAAAATGCATGGCAATTCAAAAAGGGAATGAAAGTATTACTAATTCATTACTTTCCATTTATTGCGTTTTAAAATGGAGAAAAATACCTTTCTTTAAATGAAAAATTAAATTACCAAGCAACCAATTTGAAAAAGAAAATTCTAGATGATTTCTGGGTAATTTTATTCAAGTCAATAGACAATATCAGGACAATTAACATGTGGGTGCAATTATCTTGATCAAGCATTTTAAATTAAATTCTTTTCTGCAGTACACGGTAAAAAAAATGGAAAAAAAAACTCCCCTTTAAAAATAAGTCACCATTTGCCTTTTATAAACTTGATATATTCACTCAATTTAAAAAAACTTTAACACTATTCCAATAAAAGATAATAGCAACTGTATGATGGAAAATAATTGGATATTTAATAAAAAATCATAAACTATCTGGTGAATATATTAAAATTCTGGTTGTCACATGCTTCGATTATTGATTACACAAAAACGTCTTTATTTAACAAATATATTGACATAATATTATATTTGACCAATATAATATGCGAATAAAATGTTTTTGAATTCTACATCATTCAATGTTTCCACTGAGTACTGTAACTTTGAAAGAATTCTCAGAGTAATGAAATAAATATCAGCAAACATCCGAAACATAAATAATAAACAAAAAAAATCAATATGTATTGTAATTTAGAGGAAACTCTAATTATAATATGAATTGGTTATTAAAGAACTTAAAAATTACTTCTAGAATAATTACTGAACATAAAATTAGAATTAAAAAAATAATTCTAAATTAATTAATGTCCTTCTTCTAGTACTTATGAAAGCATTAAAACTTCTGTTAAAGCTAGTGCAAATAAGAAAAAGAATTTTTCCTTGTTATTTTTACTTGTATATTTAAAGTATTAAACTCTGGATTGAAGCGGTTGAGGAGAAATATCAAATTAATACTTTTTTGATTTTTAAAACTTCAAATGCTTCTATGATATTTCCATTTGCAAATTCCGAATTTTGCATATATTTATCTTGAACAGAAAAAGAAAATTCTCTTACAGCTCTTCATTTGGAACATGTTCTAAGTGGCTAACTTACGCAATTCCAAATACTATTCTCAAACCTCTCTAAATGAGGTTTCTGATCCAGATTCTCTTAGCATTTTAGTCGAGCTTAAGCATTTCAAGCTCGGTTGATTGGCAGATGAGGAATCTGACAAGCTGCCAATGTCAGTAGGAATCGAATTAAATTCGAATTGAGAAATAAGATGAGAAAAGGGGTATTGTGTAAGCAAGATCCGCGTTCTAAATTTGCCTCCAGACACCGTAAACAAAATACCTTGAAAGTAAAATACGAAGGCTTAGCTAAAAAAAAAAGCGTCTAGATTTGTATAGTTCAAGCTAAATATAGGGCTGCGCCTAATGCTTCCTTTAAGAATGGTATATATATTTGGAAACCATTTTGGGTATAAACCGGATTTCTTTCAGGTGTTTATTTGATTATTTGAACATCGTGTTTATTGTGGTTCAGATGTGCCAAGCGCCTTTTGTGTACATTTTTTTCCATCGTTTATCATTTCAATGTCCTTTCAGTTGTCGTCTTATTTTCTTCTGACCTATTCACCTGAGAGATTCAATTCTGCACGCTGGATTTGCTATTCATACAAAACACGCTTCACACCCACGAATTTTAGAGTCGGACGTTAATAATTTAGAGTATGTCCAACAAATTGATGTAGGACGAATACTATAAAGTAATGGACGCATTTACTTATCTTCACCTTTTGTCTGTAGAATATTTTGCTTTGAAAATGGATTTCTTTTTTTACTGATTCAGCAAAGAAAATCTGTCAGTTTTTCTTTTTTTTAGCTTCATTGTGGTGGATTTTAGCTTTCGTTTCATCATAGTGTAGGTTTTGAATTTGACTGCAATGACATTTCGCATGAAAATGGAAGGAAAAAAAAATTAAGAAGATTAACGACATTAATCTGTATAAATGAAAGTCGTTGTCCTTGTCTAGTGTTATTCAGAACAATTTTTTAAGAAATGTTTTGCAATAATAAATATTAAAAAAAACATACTACGCTTGAAAATACTAACATGTTCGTCTTGGATCTAATTTAAACGTTAATCGGGTAATTCATACTCTTCTGAAAAAAGTAAAATAGCCTGTGACTGTTTAAATTTTGAATCTGATGCATATTTTATAATTCTTTTCTTAACAACAAGAATTATTCGCTGCCTATTCTCTCTTCTACTTATTTTCTTAACTTATATATATAATATTGCGTCGGATCTTTGAAATTTAAAATCGTTTACGTATTAAGAAGCATTGTAGATCTCTTTAGCTTCAATTTTTTTTTTCAACACAATATTTTAATTAGATAGCTATTTTTAATTTCCTGTATATGCACAATCGATTATGTACATAAAAAAAGTGTTCATTACATTAAACTTTGGCTAATTTAGATATTTTTTTATTCGTTTTAGAATCATAATTTTTTTTCTATTGGTGGTGTAAATTAAATATTTTTTTAATATTAATAACATTTCCTATTGCTTATGTTAATTGCTTTAATTTTATATACATTAGATTCTTTTTCAGAGAAATATTATAGCAGTAACGCTTTGAAAAAATTCTTTATAAAAGTTCTCATTGTGTTAGCTGAACAGTCTATTAAATATTGTTAAAAAAATGAACACTCCATTTTCAGATGCCAACAAATTAGCTAAGCTTTAAAAAAAACTCTATGCAGAATTCTTAACATAGTATATTATAAGCTTGTTTTCGAATTTTTATAATCTGTATTTTTAATAATTCATGACAATTTAATGGAAATTTGAAATAAGTTTTTGTGAAATGAATCTTTCTCTTTTGCATGACATATCTAAAAGATGTTATTCGTATATAATATCCAAACGATAAAAACGTTTTGAGTAAAACATAAACAAATAAAGCAGAAAACGCAGCTTAAGATTATGGAATTTAAAAAGCAAACGACTTTCTACAGGCACAATTTTATTTTCTAAACTCTAAATATAATTTTAAATATTTATTTTTTATTTAATTATAAGTATTTTTATTTATTTTTTGTGAAGCAGATGCAAAAGTTTAGTCGTAACTGTAATTGCAAAATAGATTCTGTTTTATTTTCTTCTGAAAATTTGGCAAATTTAACTTACAGGTGATTGAACTGAGGTATCAATCTTTTCATAACAGATGGCGAAAAAATCTCTATTACCCTGAACTGTAAGTAGATTATGAAGATCTCTTTCTTTTTTGCATTTAATTTAAAAACTGAATACCTAGATAACATTCATGTTTTTAGTAAAATAATAGGTTTATAGAAATTTTTATAATCGAATCCTTACATCACAGAATATACATAGTTTTCTGTAAGTTAAAATTATATTTTTTATAAAAATTTTGCTGTTAACAGTCAAATGTTTTTTTTAAATGGAAAATATCATCGAAAAGCTTTTGAAATTATGATGATGGATTCATATTTTAATGGAAATAGTGTTTACTTTAGCTTCTGTTTAGTTTAATATATGTCAGATTAATATTTATTCGTCAAAGTTGAATTTTTTCTAAGAGCTATATTTGGTCTCCTGGAATTTTTTTATTGCAACGTTAAATTCCATTTTTTACCATATCTATTTGTCATCTAAATCTTAACTTTTGTCAAGATTTTGGAAATTTGGAATGATTCTGTCGTGTTTGGCGTGAAACCGGACAAGAGCTTTCATATGAGTAATCGGGCCATCACCATG
>JAPMOQ010055686.1:1862335-1983307 GCA_026543055.1 Argiope trifasciata
ATATATATATATATATATATATATATATATATATATATATATATATAATAAAATTTTTACCGGGAATTGGGAAAAAATTATCTTTAGAAAATATCCATTATATTTTTTTCGTCAATTTCTAGCAATTGAAAATCATTTACACGCATTCGTTTGAGGAAGATTTAATTTGTAACATTTTTCACTTTCTCGTACATGTAGGATACAGGACGTATTATCAAAAATTCGAACTCAAGATTTTAACGAATCTCTACGTTTTAAACCATCCCGAGTTAGAAAAACATATTTTAAAAAAATGTCAGAATGTTGAACATGTTTGAAAAAATTTGGTATACTATTTTTATATCGAATTTGTCGATTATATCAAATTTTGAGCAAATCCGATCATAGAAAGTCTATTTGTCCCACGGTTGGAATATAATTTGACTTCATAACTGCAAAGCGAAAAGAATTCTATAGATAAAATTTGATACGCAGATTGAACATCTATAGTTTAGATATCTTTCAAATCTGGAGCCGAATCCTACTGGACATTGACCATCTGTCGGTCTTTGCTTTCAGAAACATGTAAATACGATAACTCAAAGACGCAATAAGTTAAATGTACCAAACCAGATATATTTTGTTATTGCAACTGTAGTTCTGTATCAAATTTGTTTGAATCATTTGAGAGAAACGCATCTAAATCGCAAAATCGATTTTTGGATACTATTAACCACCTGCCAGGAATTAATCACCAAAAATCTTACTAATGATGGCTTTATAGATTCAGGAAAAATATTAAATTTATGTCAAAAGTTAATATTTTGTAACTATTGGAAGCTAATGCCATGTATGGGATAAGACCTTCATTACTGTGTAGGCGAGAAAATTTGGGGGGAGATCGCTATCGCTGGTTTAGTCTTTGAAAATAATTCCATAAAGGTGTTATAACCTATTTTGATGGAAGCAAGAAATCATAATTAATTCCTGAATTCAATTCTAATTTTTTATAATTAATATTTATTAATTTTTAGAGAATTTTTTTCTAAACTTTTTGCAGTAAATTCATTTAGAAAACTTTTCAATCAAAAACTATGACAATAATTAATGTTAAAACCTGCTTAAATTTGATACGACGAAACCCGGTTTTAGATATTTTTACTGTATGTTAAAAGCTGCCATTTTATACAATTCTGTTCCTCGGAAACCACCACGTAACTTTTGCAATTAATTTATAATGTATAAACTACTTAAAAGCCATAAAGTTATTTTCACTTTGTCACGTTCTGTGTTTAATTTCTTAACATATCAATATTATTTAATTCGTATTTTATTCTCTTCCCTTTGACTAATGGGATTTAAAATCTGAAAATTATTTTGATATCAAGAGCAAAATGCCTGATTTCATCCCCTTTCTCGATAAAATCAAGCATCAAAATATCGATAGTTGTAAGTAATACATAAAAAGAACCTATGCAGATGATATTTTAAAAACATAGATAGGGATATAAAAAAAATCGTAATTGCTAATAGTAATCTGTGTCTGTTTAGGATTTATGATTTTTTATATATCTTTTATTATCTTTAGTAACTAAACATTTCTCAAAAATACTGTGAATTCATCAAGATCACTTTGTTATCAGAATTCATTGATAGTTAGTAATTCAGGCATTCAACGATGTCTGAAAATCTTTTCAACTTTCAGAAATTCTTTCAAGATAACTTTTAGAAATTCTTTTTTTAAAAACCTGTTTTAAGAACAAAGGATGAAGTTAAATAAAATGTTTTGAAAAGGGTTACACAAGTAGGGAAAAGACTGGAAATCGCTGCGTAATCTGGAGAAAAATTTCTTCCCATGTCCTAATGATTTATATCTGGACATTTCCCATTAAACAGAAG
Organism: Argiope trifasciata; assembly: GCA_026543055.1. Taxonomy (NCBI): domain Eukaryota; kingdom Metazoa; phylum Arthropoda; class Arachnida; order Araneae; family Araneidae; genus Argiope; species Argiope trifasciata. The sequence goes on from JAPMOQ010055686.1 coordinate 1,864,214, forward strand.
TTCTAACATAATTTCGTTGTTTTTTGTTATTGTCATTTATCACCTGATATCATACTCATTAACCTTGCCGTCGTTCTCTTTTACTTTTTCTTAAATCGGACGATAAATTGATATTGACAACGGTCGTAAAAAAACGTCTGTGCTTGAAACAGGGACAAGTTGCTCTGGAGCAACTTTTCAACCGAGGAAGTTTTATTGCTACATCTAAGCGTCAGAGAAACTTTCTCTTGCTATCTGTGTTTTTATATTTAAGTAACTCGTGTATCTTTTAATCGCTAGTAGACAGATGTTTTTCTTACAATTAAACTTTCCAGATGTTTGAAATTATTTTATTAAAATTTCATTTCGTTTTTATTCCTTTTACTTATACTACTTGCAAGAATTGTATATACATGTTAACATGTTTTTGAAGATTTAGTCATTGAGTTTTTAATGCTTTTTTCCTTTAATATATATAATCCCAATGTCTTTGTCTAAGCCATTACATGAAAAGAGTAGCAAACTGAGTAGATAAGATGAAAGATAGAGTATTTCGATCTTGTATAATTTTATATGGAATTTGCAAACTTCAACATTTTGATTTTGTAGAAAATTAAAAGCCCTTACAGAGTGGAAGTTACAGTGAAACCGGAGTTCTGAGTGATTAGAAAATTATTTTAAGAGTTTAGTTCATTTGAAAAGTGTGTGTATGTGTGTGTGTGTTATAATAATTTGTCAAGATTTTGCTAAATGAGAGGCAAATATTTTGTAATGAAGTTTAAAAATCAGTTTGCCGGCATAGTATTTCTATTCGTGAGAAAACTAATAGACCGCGCTGCTCAGATGTTATAGTGAAGTCAGAGTTCGAGTGATCAAGGAATTATTTTAAAATTGTAGATTAATTAGAAATTGCTACATATGCATACTATGCTAAGTAGCCCTCAAAGGTTGAATATTTGTGAAAAATTATAGTAAATAGTTGCCAATTATAAACAGAAAAATGGCACGGTTTAAGTATCTTCTTTGTTTAATTGTACCAGTAATTTCGAAGTCCTTTTAAGGAAACTGGTTTTTAAACCATTTAAAAATATTGTGGAACTAATATAATATAGTCTTATTTTTTGTGTAGGTTATTACCTACTTAAAAGTTGACGGATCAAAGGATAATATGGTTTTACATAATCGAAATTTTCTTATAATTTACAGTTATACAATGAACTGCTTATAATTAAATATAATTAAAAATTTCAGACATTTAAAAAAAATTGAGCCCATCAAAATGTTACCGCCATGTATACACCTATCATAGCTTTGGTACAAATTCGTTTCAATCAATTACTGAAAGCTGATGCTTAGATGAAGTATCCTTATAAATTTTTAAAATGCCTTGAATATGGCATAAAGCTCTTTCATTGAACTAAAATGAAAGCTCCAAAGTGGAGAATAAGGCTCTATTTAGTTCCGAATAAAGAGTGAATGAGGAGAAAAGGTCATAATTAAAAGCTATCAATTCCTCGAATTTTTCGTCTTGCGTTTTGTTTTGTCTTGAACATTCATATAGTTATTGGAACTTTTATTTTTAAATTTCCATATTTTCAATCCTCGACATTGTATTTTTTTGTTCGATACTATCCTATTTTATTCATCCACTATCACTTTGTTTCATATTTTTCTACCTCTTGAGGAAGTCATTCTTCTGTCCGTTCACCAGCCAACACATCTGAGCTACATTATACTATACAAATAGTGGAACAATAATGTTTCGTTTAAATTTCATATCGTTTTAGCAATTTAAAGTAGGCCATAAAAAGAATTTAAATCCTATGTATGTTACGACAAAGAATTAATTTTGCTATGATCTTCAGCGTCAAAAAACATCTTGGCCGTTTGACAAATTCAGTAATCTGATATTGAGGTTGATGGCATTCGAGGATTAGCAGAAGTTCACTTCTCGATAAATTAAATCCAATTATTGAATTGGTATGCTATTTTGGGTGAAGAGTATCAGTGAGGCTTCAGTTTTTTGTTGCTTGGAATGATTGCTTGAATCGAAAATGAAACATCTTATGCTGTCTGATGTTCAGGGAAAAAAAAAAATTCAAACGATTCAATACATTAAAACACAACGAATCTTCATATTTCATTTCCATAACAAATATTGAAAAACTCGTTATAAAAAAATAATTATAGCGAATGTTGATAAATATATTTCGATAAATAAAAATTCGTTTGATAAATTATTACTTTCTCGTTTCTTCGAAAAATTCGGACTCAATATTTTGATGAATCTTCGCGGTTTAGATTTTCTTGCGTTTGAAGAACGCATTTTTAGAAAATGTCCCTCTGTGACAAAGATAACTCAAAAACGCTTTTGGCTAGATGACTGACATTTGGTATGCAGTCTTTACACCAGATATGCAGATTTCTATCAAGTTTTGCATAAAATCTGTCGAAAGGAAGTCCGATTGTTTGGTTAGAAATTAACATGATAATAACAAAAAGAAGAGATATGAATAAAATTCGGTACTCAGATTTCATCGATAGCACAGACATCTGTCAAATTTGAGATTAAAGCAACTAGACTGTCTATCGGGCTTTACTTTCAAAAACACGTAAACGCTATAATCAAAAAATGCAGTCTTAAATATATCAAATTTGGTTGGGATTTTGGGGCAAGTTCAGTCTTGTGTCAGATTTTGGTTTCAATTTGAGTAAAAAAATGTGTCCAAAAATTATTATTTATTTATTTATTTATTCAGCAAATTATTTCAATTTTGGAAAGCACAAATGGAAATCCAGTGAAGTAAAATATAAAATTTCCCGTAATATATTGCATCTCTAGTAAGTAATTGCTGAAAATATCTTTGAAGGTTAACGTTTGCTCGAGTCCAAATCTTTGTTGCTCAATTTATGGCTTCTTTCCAGAAAAAGTAATTGAAATCGCTTTTACTAATAATAATCGAGGATTTGTTAGACAATTCGAAATATAGATTTGCTTATTTATGAAATGATAACTGGGAATTGTACGAGTATACTCGCTAATGAAATGAGGAATTTTACTCTCAATTATTTTTGAATATCGATGTGTCGTAGTATTAAGGTTTTAAAAGGGCATCTGAAAATATCGTGTTAAGAGTTGCGTATTTCATTTGAAGAAATGAAGCAAGATGTTTATTATGAAGAATAATTTGTAGTGGAAGGGGCTTTAGTTGTAAAATAAAATAAGCAAGAAAAAAAATGTTGTTACTGTTCGATCGACCAACTTAATTGTACGGAGCTTTCTCCGCCAATTGAAGATTAAATGTAACTTCTGAAGTCGAAGCGATTTTATTGCCAGAACTACTTCTTAGGCAAAAAAGCAGGGTCTGCTCATGACTTTTTAAAATTTAGGTTTTCTTCTTCTTACTTTTCTGCTAATTTTCTGTTTTGAAATCGAGTCTTGACACCCAGAGGCATATATAATATGAATTATCAAATTAATATTAGCTGTTTCACCTAGTAAGTGTAGTAAGTGACCATACTTTGTTTATATTAGGTTGTTCGGAAAGTAATTTCGTTTTTTCCCGACAGAGGATTTAATTGTATTTTTCGCACCCAATTTCATACTTAAACCGCAAAATCATTTTATGTTTTAAGAGCTGATATAGCAAGGCTTGAATGTGAAAAAGTGCAGCTGATTCTTCGCAGTAGTTTTTGGATGGTGCCCTTTTAAATATGGAGAGCAATTTTTTCTTTTTGCTATATAAAAGGTAAAAATGCTGTCAAGCCAGAAATAAATTAACCAATATGTGTGGAGAAGATGTGTTAACAGTACATCAGTACCAGAACTGATTTGCAAAATTTTTCCTTCAAATGAGGAGGCCAAAAACCACCTCGATCAGTTTTTTTTACAGCAAAGACCAAAACTTTTATGAGCGTGTAATCATGTTACTACCAAAAATATGGCAAAAGGTATTAGACAAGAATGGCAATTTTATAATTTAATAAATAATTTATTCATTAAACGAAAATTTCTTTTCATTTTGACAAAAAAAACAAAAAACGAAATGACTTTCCGAACAACCCAATAATATGTAGTACACTTGCATTAAATATATCGATAAAGTTAGTATATTTCAAAACTCATAGAGTGTTCCAGTTAAATCTCTTCTTCCCTTTTTTTCATTTAGCTATTACCGTTCAGAGTTTTGTTTTTCCAGATACGTAGCATCCCCCTCCCCCCAATTTCCGACCTGTATGTATCGATCTAATTGAATGCCCGTTTCTTTGAATAAATGGAGACACAATTTTCCACAGACTTTGACAGATTGAAACGAAGTTCGGCACAGATGCCCCTAGACACATTGAAGAATTAACTTGATATTAAAGACTTCTACGCTCCTCTAAACGATGTATATTGTATGACAATTTTGCTGTCATACAATTTCTTTAATTTTTAATAAATTTTTCAAAGCTTATTTTAAAAACATTTATGTATCAGGTACATAGTTTTTTGTTGTTGTTGAAACACTAAATTTATTTTACTGTTTAATCATTTATCATAAACGCACTTTCACCAAAGTTAATGCAAAGTTACTTTTTTCAGGTATTTTAATTTTTACTTTTCATTATCAATAATGTATACTTATAATAAAGCTCAATGTGTGTGTGTGTGTGTTGTCCCTGTACAGGCCAAACCGTTGTACTTACAGCTACTAATTTTGGCACATATTTACTTTGGGGGTAGGAAATGGGCACATCGGAGCGATTTTTTCGATTTTTTATTTATTTATTAGAATTCGAATTAATTAAAAATTAAGCAAAATGTCAATGTTTATCCGTCATAACTTTCGAAAATATTATAGTATAAAATTGATTTTTACATCATATTAAAGATTTAAAAATATATATCTTTTTAGTGATACTAATATTTTAATCAACAAATTAAGTTTCTATTTTTAATGAATTTTTAAAAAGAATTTAATCATATTTTTCAATAATAAAAATAAAACTTAAGCTGCACGTAACGCGTGAAAGAAAACAAATAAAACAATGTCATTCACGTTTAAAACCTTTTGTAAGTAAAACTAATTTTTGTGACGAATCTGAAAAATTTTTCAGCATCAAAAAATATTTTTATATTAAATGTTTAATAATTTCCACATTAATTTGAAGATGAAATTTTGCAAGAACTAATGGATAATTAGAAAGACATATAATAAATTATGGGCTTTTAAGGCCTTTGTAAATGTATAAGTGAATTATATGAATATCAAAATCTGAAACTTAAAAATATTTTGAAGTAGCTATTAAAAGACAAGTTATATAAAGTATTTAATTGGCAATGACGTTACATGAGCTACTTAACTGAAAATTTTAAAGAACATTAAGATTGGCGGCTAGTACAGAATAAAACCAAAAATGTCATTGTTCGCATGCAGTAATATACATTTTAAAAAATCTTTTTAAACAATCGCAATTTTTTTTTCGGTAGTTAGCCTAATTTTGTTACAAATTTCAGCTCTTAAAAATGGTATCATTAAAACATTGTTCAATCCGAAAAACATTGTTTCTTCAGTGTTATTGTTAGCTTATAGATGATGCTTATAGTGAATACATATTGACAGCTTTTAGAAAAAACTAAAAATATAAGTATTTGAAATCTTCAGATTTATTATTAAGTCATATTGTCTTAAAATATTAATTATAAAAATTGTTGGGCGTAAAAATTTCTAAGGACAAGCGAATTTGTTAATTTTTGAATTTGCTAGTTTCTTCAATTACAACTTACACCCAAGAACTCGAAACGCAGATCACTACTTTCTTAATACTTTCATTATTACAATAACTAATTTTGGAGGAGATTGAATTTTTCCTCTTAGGTGGCATCATTAACCAGCTTAAAATAAGAAAGTGAATGATTAAAACAAATTTGTTTAGCGAATATGGCCTGTTAACAACTTTGCATGTTTCTGCCTCTAGAAAGGATGTTATATTACTGACTCCCCGACCCGCCCAAAGACACACGGATAAATAATACTGAATGTCCGGACGGACACAAGAGCAACACTGCCGGAAACCGTGCTTGATTCCTATTGGCCATCACCGGCTACGGTTCAGCCCTTCCCTAAGGAAGTGCGTCCCGTCATCAATCATAGGAGCTAGACCTCCCACCTCCAACATTTCGTGCATCCCTCAGGGTGGTAATATCCAGCCACCATGTCGGAAGCATCTCATACTTATATCGAGGTGCCCCCGGGAGGGCCCGACTTAGCCTGATTGGGGTCCGGTTTTTTGGGCCCTCTTCTGCCTCATTACTTTAGTAATGAAGGACCGTGCATAAAGCTTGTTTATGGTATTTTTCAATTTTGGGGCCTCTTCTAATGTGAGGATCCGGGGCAACTGCCCCGTATTCCCCTGCCTGAGTCAGGCCCTTTCCCAGGGGAGATTGATAGATAAATCAGATTTCGTAAAAAATGGATTTTTAACTTGGGAATTTTTTATTTCGATAAAACTGTCTTTCCTTTTACCAATATAGTTGTCACTGGTTACCAATTGCAAAGATATCCCCAATTATTTTTTCTTATAATTTCAATTCAGTTTGATGATTTGAAATTTAAAAAAAAAAAAAAACCACTTTTGATCAGCAATCATTTTGGCTCGAAAGAGAATCAGATGTTTAAAGATATTTAAGTTTCATTGCAGATCTATGTATTTTTTAACAGTACATCTGATTTTAAAAAAGCATCGTTTATCTTGTTTCCATGCGCTTACGGTATTATGCCCCACTTCAGCGATGAAAAAACATTTTAGTTAATTTTTTCGGATCTTGAGGAAATCAATAAATTAAATTATAATTATAATTTATCTTGGTATCGAAACTTTTATCATCATAGAGTTATTTCGAAACAGATTTTGAAAATGTGGAAACTATTTTCTCTAATTTTCTTACTTCCTGTCGGAGCTAGTGGAGGATGTAATTCTAGTCTCCGCATCCCTAAAAACATTAGAAATGTTTGGGTGAATGGAGGGTGCTGCATTTACCATATGTCCATCCGTATATCTTTCGCCCATCCCTCAGCTGCACCAATGACCTTGCAGGTGACCAAAACAAATTTGAGATCTTCGTGTCCCTTCGTTCTCCTTTCTCGCATTGCACCCACTCTCCCTCTTGACTGCCGAAGGAGTTTTTCTTATTCCCTCCTCTTGAAGAAAAATAAAATAAAAAAAAGGCATGAAAAAAAAAATCGGAGTGTCTCGGACCCCGAGGCAACTGTCGCTCAGCTTCCACAAGAAATCCCGTAAACACGTGCTACTTCCAACAATTCTGATTGGTGGAGAAGGACAGCTTTCATTATCAACAAGACGAGAAGAAAAAAGCCGGTGCCGATGTTTGGCGTAATATCGCCCTTTATATATGAAAGGCAACTTTTTACCGCCATGTTGTTTGGATCAGATTTTGTGGTTTTCGGATTGAAGAATAAATTTTTGTAACGGACATATATTAATTTTGTAAAATATATCATTTAGTTTTAATAATATAAAGTTTTGAAATAAAGTTAATGTTACAAATATAATACTATATTTTTAGTTAATGATAAAAAGTTAGTATTTTATCAGAGAGACTGTAAATATATAATTGGCTACCTCTTTTCTATGGTTTCATTACTTCTGAAATATTTGATTTGAATTAAATGGGATATATATTATACACTAGACGCCTTTGGCGACCAGCTGGTTCGCCAAGAATAATGGGGTCTAAGATTTTCAATTAAATACTTATGTGCCTTGCTCTCTTTATAATTTCTCTGCCAGATATACTTAAACTTCGAAAGTCACGTAACACTAATTTACTAAATTAATGATATAGATGTTGCAAACGATCATAGAAACCTTTGTCTTGTATTTCTTTTTTAGAAAACATAACATTTAATATTTATTTAATTTTATCCAATCACGTGGTGAATGTTATATTTTTTTTCGATTTAATTTGCAGTCATAGTTAATTTATTTTTTAATTTGAACTTCTGTCAGTATGATATCAACAGAACTAATAAAAGCTATTTTTTTCCCTTTGCTCGTTCATTATTTATTTTAGAAAATGTCACATATTATATTTCTTTTATTTTATCCAGTCACGTGCTAAAAGTTGCATTTCTTTAGATTTAATTTGTAATGATAGTTTTTTTTTTTTTTTTTTAGTTTGAACTTCCGTTAATAGGATGGCAACATGCTGATAAAACCTAATTTTTCCCCCTTGACGTGCTCATGCAGATTAAATTTTATTTTTTTGTCTGAAATATATTGTTGTAAAACATGGTTAAAATATTTCTTTAAAAATTCGTTAAAAATAGAATCTTACGTTATAAATTAAAAATCATGTTGGTGCAATTATATTTTCGGAAGTTATAACGGAAAAACGTCGAAATTTCGCTTAAATTTTAATTAATTCAAATTCTAATTAAAAATTCGAAAAAAGGGCTCCGAGGTGCACATTCCCGACTTCCAAGGTATACATGTACCAAATTTGGTAGCTGTAGGTGCAACGGTCTGGCCTGTAGAGCGCCAACACACACACACACAAGCACACATTGAGCTTTATTATAAGTATAGATTAAAATATGTGACTAAGATAAATGTTTTCACTCGTCCAAGTTTCAAAAGTATTATAATAACCTTATTTGCATGTATACACATATCTTTATTATTAGTAGAGATAGATATGAAAGTTACAAAATTAAGCAGAAATTTCGACTAATCGATCGAGGAAAAGAAAGTAATTATCCATTCTTCTGATTTTGTTTTTACCATGTTTTCAAAACAGTCTTTTATTTGAAAATGGATTTTTAGTTTTCTTGGGAAAAGGGTTAGAACTCAAAGAAATTACCTAGGCAATATTAGGTAAGACTAATTATATTAGGTAAAAAGTTACTAATATTTCTAGTGTCGTTTATGAGCTTTCGAGCTTGTTTAAATTCCCTATACTGTTTCCAGCTAATTATTGTACTTCAAAACTGTAGAGGTTCAACCAATCTTAGATTACTGTAGAATAGATGTTTGTAAAATGACTTCAAAGTCCGCTACACAACATGAGAAGGTTTGTTAGATGTATCGTTAAAACAAGAAAAAAAATTGGTAAAAATCTTTTTTTTTTCATTTTCTTGAGTATGAAGTTTATATAAACAGAAAACAATGTAATGGACAAAAAAAAATTAAACCTTTTGATATTTGTCCATATTTCAAATCCTTGAGTCTGAAAAATAATTGTTTGCAATTATGTCTATTTGTAAATAGAATAACTCAAAAACACTTCGAACTAAAAAGATAGGATTTGGCATACAATATTTCTATCAAATACTACTGTATATCTCCTCCAAGTTTTGAAATCAAATCGGAGAAAGTGTGTCTCTCTGACTTCATTGAACAAGTGAATACTATATCTATAAAATAAAACATAAAGAAATAGATTAATAAAATTTAGTGATCGAACTTAGCATCTATAATCCTTAGGAAATTTGTCAATAAATTAACAAAGAATTGACCATTTGTTAGCCTATAATTTAGCACACATATAAGAGCGATAATACAACTACACAGGCATATGAAATTAAGGTCACAGTTTTAGAAACTAAAGTGTAGAGTTTTATCATATTTTTAATCTTATCAGAGTAGACCATCCCTCTCTATCTTTACTTCCTCATGCACGTAAACACTATAATTCAAAAACATAGTAACCTCACTAAAATGAATTAAGTAATCTTCGAATTATAATTGTAGTTTTATAATAAAATTCAATTTTAATCGAATGGAAAAAAATAGCGAAATTCATTATTGCTGTTATTACTTCATGTAATCGAGTAAAAGCCCATTTTCCAGTCCGAAATTTCTAAAAATCGATCCTTGGTAGCTGTTGCTCACTGGTGGCAAGTAATTTTAATGCAAAAACATCGGTTTGTTCTATGACAGAAATACTTTTATTTTCACAAACTGTGAAAAAATAAAATCATGAATACTCGAGGCATTCACGGTCTTGTTCAAATCTGGAATTTTATTGAGAAGAAATGGGATAATACCTTTATTAAGGTGCATACGACAAAGTTTTGAATAAACCTCTCACTGATTTAAGGCAAATGAACGACTTCTGTCATTTTAGTTATAATTTGGTGGAGTCCAACTGAATTTTTGATCAAACGATATTAAATATTGGATCATAAATTTTTTGACTTGAGGCAACTTTGAAATTCTATCATCATAATTTTCCTTTACTTGTGCGGAAAAAAAAAACAGGTTTTTAATTTTTTATTTCTCTAATGTAATCATTTTCTATCTTTGTGTTAATTCTAGGGAAAATTTATGAATACAAATTTGAACAATTGATGAAAAAGAACTTTAAATAGCTCCAGATGTGAATAATTCAATAACGGAGTAGAAATTTCCATACGACTTGAAATATAGTGCAAAATGTTTGGCAATTGCAAAATTCCTGCAACTGGCGAGCAAAAAATCTAAAAATTGCCCGTTCTTTCCTAGAGCATTTACATAAGTGAAACTGGCATAAATTAACCCCAAAATAGAAACAAATTTAAGATGCGCCTATTTCACCACGAATTAGTTAGCATTTCCGGTCTTGAGGAATAGAATTCACCGGACCGGAAGTGCGAGTGTCGGATGACTCCTTAACTGTAAAAGAATTTAAAATCGTTAAGAATATAATTTTTAAACAATTTTTTTTGGTTATATTTTCGTTGAAATAATTTAATGCCCAGTATCCATTCATAATCGTTGCCAAAAGAAATACGATAAGGATGCGTCTCAGTTGAAACAGAAAAAGACCGTCTCACGAAAAGATAGCAATATAAAAAGGATACTCTCTTTTTCATGAAAAGAAACACTAAAATCAAAAATCCTATTTGAAGTGGTACTATTAGTGAAGCTGAACATTAAAAAAGTTATATTATGATTTAAGCATTCAATATCTCACTGTTAAAAGATTAATAGCATTCATCTTTTACATTAAAAAAATATTTTTGTATCACATGCAATTAATCTGTTTTGCATTTAATTTGGGAACATTAAACGTAAGATTTTTTGATAAAAAAAGAAGGAAATGATAAAGGGAGAAAAAGAGAGGAGGAGCATTTGCAATTTTTATACACCATAGTTAAGATAAGTAGTATCAATATAGTAATAAAAATAGTTTTTTTTGGCATCAGTTTTTTTCACCCTTGACTTGCCTCAATATTTTTTACTCATACAAATTTTATATCGAAACAGAAAGTGTAGTGAACCTTTCTGTAAAGAATTGATTTTATATGATTTAACTATTTATTTATTTGCATTTTATGTAGCTTAACTTCGAAGTTAATCAGCAGCTTTCTTATTCCTAGTTTAGAAAATAATTGAGTCAAGGAATTGTAATGTTTTAATTTGTAAAGATTCCTAAGGGAAAAATTTGAAGTTTCTTAATTCAAAAACAAAAGGCTTGCTAATTAATGCATCTTAATATCCTTTTCTTTTGCCACTGTAGCCTGTTGGTAAGGTTTTGACCTTCGGAATCAGATATTTCAGGTTCGAGACCCGATTCCATTGAAGAAACGGCTCTGGTGAACGTTAAACCCACCCGGATAAAACGTCACCCCGCCATTGTGGTGAGGGGAGAGAAGGCCAGCTCAGATGTCGTCCTCTTCATCTGACAGCGGGTTAAAATTACGAGATTCAACCCCAATTAACCTTAATCTTGCTTTAAAACGGGACGTTAATATAACTGAACTATTTTCTTATTGGATGCAGCAGAATATACAGAAAGTTTCTATTTGAAAATAGTTTAAATTCAAATTTTCACACTTAATCATCAATTAACAACAAGTAAACACTAATTAACAACACTCATTATTTATAATTAATTTAAAATTATGTCTCTCGACTGTAATTTTTGATTTTGAGTTTTGATTCACATTTCGAATGATATCAATCGTTAAATTTTTTAAATTTCAGAAATTATAAAATCGATCTAAAGTTATTTCAGTGAAAGTATCCACAGGTGACAATCAAAATATTTAGTAGATCTGAATTGATTATTTTCTGTATTTTTAATATAGTAGTGATTTATCACCGCTTGTAATATCCAAGCGATTTCAATATATTATATATATGATTTTGAAAAATAGTTTTCAATTTCCCTTACAAAATGGAAAGTCTATGACTATCGAATTTCACTTTCAAAAAGGATTTTACTGTTTTAAGAGTTCACCTGCCTTTCCCTATCGCGAAGATTTATGTTTACATGATAAAGGGAGCAGCTTAACAGAACATTACTGACACAGGTGCAGAGGAAAAGCGCAAAAGTAAACACGAATCCATCCTGAAATTATTAAACCCTAGACCCGACTGACAGCTTGGCGCGTCTTGGCAGACAACTTTGGCGCGGTTGTTATAGTAACCTTGGAAGACAGCATCGTACACACAAACACGGCAAACTCAGCAAAAAACCTTACCCCAGGAAAGACAAACAGACGATCCTTCGGCGCGTGATAATTCTTAGCACTTGTGAATAACTTTTTTTCTTTATTTTTGTCTTACAAATTATGTGGATTTAAAACTGCATTTTTCCGAAATTAATGTTCCATTTCATGCATTCGGAAGTCTGATTTTAGAATAGTGAAGGAAATATTATGCTTAAACTATCATCGGAAAGAGCGGTTTTTATAGTGTTCGTTACCCGAGACTGCCATAGCGGTGCACTTGGGCGTTCATTCTGATTCGGTAAGTCCTTAAGGTATCTTAGGTTTTAATTGACATGCATGTGCTCAAAGCAGGTTATTATTTGATTGCTATCAACCGCTTGAGCTGCTTAACATGAGTTTCTTAACGCATGAGCGCTTATTTATTTAATTTTGGCATTTGTTTATCGTTGGATCGAAATATTTATCTAGCTTTCAATTGTAGTTCAGCAGTTTTGTTTGTATAAAATTATATAATATTTCGCAATTTCGGATGCAATTTTATAAGTGTATTTCTAGATATATATTTTTGGGCTTATTATTATATATATTTTTTTAATTTTTTTTGGGGGGGTTGCGAAAAATAAATGAATTTTGTAATTTCTTTCAGTGAAAATTTAAACATAGTTTTTTTTATGTATATATAAACCTTGCATTCCAAATTTCACGCAGTAAATATCCAAATTTGATTTATGTTTTAGTAAGTAATATCATTAATCTTAGTCAAACTTTACGATAATTCTTTAACATGCCGGTACCTTTCTTAAATATAAGATGCATTTCCATGTGCTCTATTATAAAATTCTTAGGATCAATTTAACATTGCCTTGACGACTTTGTAATAGGAATTTAAAAATTCAAACCATTTATTGAAATTGGCTCAGGATGGGTTTTTTTTTTTTTCCTTCTGTCGTGGATTGAACAGTAAATTTTCTGATTGTTTTTTTGCTTTATTCAGTTATCGAGATTCATGTATATTTTTTTCTCTCGCTAACTGTGTTGAATTATTTAATGATAATGCAGCATAGGAGTAATTTTGTGTGTGTATGTTGAGTATTATTAACATAGCTTTCGACAATTGGAAAGATTAGATTTCATCAAATAGATTACTTTATCGTTAGCATGATCTGCTGTATTTTATTTTGCATTTCCTTCAGTTTTAAATTATTACAGGACAAAGTTCAGTTTTAAATTATTATGTTTGCAAAATTTATTTAACTTCAGTATATAATATTATATAGAATTATTTTGTTATAATATTAGTAAACTAAAGAATTTCTATATTTTCTAGTTACTAGTCGAGTTTCAAAAGCACTTCAATCAGATGTTAGCTTTATAGAATGTTTTGTCACTTTAAACTGCTCAAAAAGCGAAGTTTCTTAGCTGTTGTAACGATAAAAGTATTGTGCTGAGATCACGGGATTTAATTTTTTTTTTATATTTCTTGAATTTTTGATATATTCTGACATAATGTGTAGTTGGTTAGATATTACAAATTTTGGAATTTAATCGTAACAAAGTGAAAAAAAAAAACTACCATTTAACCAATGTAAAAAAACAACTTAATTTTGCTAATAGATATATATTCTTAATTACTAAACAGTCTTTTTCACAAAACTGTTTGAATTTTGAGTCTAAGCTTATCTTTTGGAAAAGTATATTAATTTTTGTATTTGCAAAATACATATTTTGGTACAATTTTACATTTTTAAATCCAATTTTCACAAATTCAAATTTTGTCAGGATTTTTGTGCAGTAAACATCGCAAATAAAATCTAATGCATATTTTTTTAGTTCAAATTTGGTGTAGCAATTTTTCATTATTTTTCGCGGCATCTGAATAATAATTCTGATAATAATTCGTTCATTTAAAAATATTCTGTATTTGCTTTAATACTTCACAATGTAGAGAAAACATGTATAATTTCAGATTATTTATGTGTTGAACCCCAATATTAAAGATATTTTAGAAAGAGATCTTTATTTTTTAAGTTCAGGAATTAATAAATGCGTTAATTGCAAGATTTTAAGCAAATCATTTGATAAATTCTTAAACTGAAGATTTTTGCCTTATGCCTCTCTTTTTTTTTTAACCTAACATTGTTCTATTTCAAATATATCTTTTGATATTTATCTTTTTATCCAACCTGTTTTATGCAAAATTTCAAAAATATTACAATTTTTCAGCTTTTTTTCAAGGGGTGGGGGACATTCCGAACGTAGTCAAAACCTTAAAACGATGATAAATATACCAGAATATAATTTTCTTGTAACGGTGATAAATTTAAGGCATTTGGTGGGCCTAGGCAATGTATATTATGAGGCTTCTCATTTTAATAATTCGCCCGTATAGTTTCACATTTAAACAATTTTTTCAATTTGATAAAATTAACAATTTATTTTACTGTTTTTTTATTTCAGTTATTTTATAAAAATGCACATGTGACATTTATTATGACTTATAATTAATTGTGCCCAATTATATATAAACAGATATTTATATAACTGCTGATATGTATTTGGCTGATTATACCTGGTAATGCAATACTTCTAAGAGAAAGTTGGATAAAGTGCTAGGATAATTCAAATTTTTTTAAAATAATTAAATGAATTCGAATTTTTTTGCTAATTTGTTTATTGATCATTTATTTTAATAAGTTTTTCTATCAACCTACTTAGCCCATCTCACACCAGCGATTTTTTGTAGAAGAAAATCCGCCACTCTTGTAATCAATTTTCAAATCTATTTAAGATCTATCTAGAATGCTTAAATACACAATAAAAAATTATGATTGATATTAAAAATATCCAAAAATTTTTCGAATGTGAAAGTACTTCTGTGTACAGGCGAAGGAAGGAAGGGGTATTATTCTTTGTGTTGAGGAACATTGCAAGCCAGTGTTATCGAACGAGCGAGGTTGAAGAATGACCCTAGCTTATAAATGTACACCCATAAACGACTATTTCCTTTTTCTGATTTTCCTCCCGAGTGACTTCTTTTGTTACAAGATTTATGGAACTTGTTAAAGAAATGTCTTGACAGTTTTTCATCTGTACTGGGCTTTTTTTTCCCTTCTCTATTTATGCCGTAAATTCGTATTCGAAATGTTAACTTGAATTTTTTAAAAAAGAAATTTATAAATATTTTAAACGTGTGTTTTAAGAAAACTAAATTCAAGAATTTTTATCATATTTTTGCTAGATTGTTATGCTGTTGACCAGAAAATTTTATAATTTGGAATACAATATTGCGGTATTCTGTTATTTAATTCTGTTTTTCCCCTCTACTGATCGTTGTTAGTGTTTAAAATTAATTGAGGCAATTCCTTGATCATTTATTAGATGATAATTCTTTTAATTATTATAGGTGTTAAAAATTGTTGAGTCATTGTTTTCCAATTTTTATCAATACCTTTTTTATGAATGGCAAAGAAAATAAAAGCATAGATTTGAGTTCTGAACAAATTGAGTTTCATTTTATATATAATCGTTATACTTAGGCTATTTTCTGGATTTATTAATCGGCTAAGCCTTCCATTAACTAAAACAATTCATTGCTTTAGTTTTGTATCATTAGATAATGGAAATTTTGTTAGTTTTAGTAGGTGTGTCCGTATTGTAAATACGTACAAATTTTTACATGGTTTAATGGACTACCATGATTTAAAGATGAAAAAAAATAGGAGCTCAGAGAAGTTGAAATTGACCAATAGTAAATTATTTAATTCTGTTTCCACCTCTATTGATCACTGTTAGCTTGTAAAATTAATCGATGGAATTCATTGATTATTGTATTAAATGATTCTTTTGATTATATGCGCGAGCAGATATTTAAACGAGAATTTTTTTTTTCTCCTTTAGACATTGAAAATGATTTGTTGAATCTCCATTTTCTTTGATTTGTTGCAATAACAAGACCATAAGAGATTTGTTTTAAGCATAAAAAATGATCTACGATAATATAAATAATTGCGTCGATTGTTGAGCATAAACGTAGCTAAGACGCTGCCAAATTACTTCATCATTTTCTTTAAGGAAAGTTGTCGATTACAACTTGAGATTTCCGTTCTATTTTAGGTTGTTGCAAAAACGTGAGGTAGAAATTTCTGTTCCCCTCTTGCGTAAATTTCCCTCCCTCTAGCTCGTGCCCTCCCCCAAAAAATGGGGAAAGCGAAGTCGTGCTATTACTGGAGGGGGAGGGCTTGGCCCCCGACTGACGCCCCCGTGGGGCCTCTTTCTATGCACGTGTTCCCCCTTCTGCGTCTCAAGAAAGCTGCTATTCAACATTTCAGGGGAACCTTGGAGGAACCTGGATTGAAAGGTTGAGTGAGTGGATTTGCTAGGAACCCACGAAGACGCGCGAAAATTTGGGGTTTTCCGTATTTGGTTGCAAGTTCTGTATTTTGTAGTCGAATCGAAGGAGTAATTTCTTTTTCAGGGTTAGTTATAAGGCATCTATGAAAAATGGATGTACAATTTTCAAAATGTCCATACCATGAAAATTTTTTGTGTGCTTTTAAAATAGCTGTTTTAATATATAATGAACAAAAGTTAACAAAATTTCTTTATTGAATTATAAAGAGAGGCGGATTTCAAATCCCTTCTGTTTCTTTCTCTTTGAGATAGACTTAAAACTGGCTGCAGGTTCAGTTGGTGGAAACATGCAGCTGTAGGTGTGTGTATTAATCCCAGAAATAAGATCATGTCTTCAAATTTGGGACTGTTGAGAAGTATCAACTCGATAATTTGTATATGACACGGTAGCTAGGTTTCTTGGTGGAAATACGGGCATAACTCTATCAATGAACAACCATGTATTTGAATCTTGTGCTTGCCAATTCTATGTCGAGGATCATTCATTGAACTGCAGATGTGGCATAAAAATTTGGATAGGTTTTGGGTCTGTGTCGTTTGCGTTACTTGATCTGGCTCAAAATTGAATCCAAGATAGTTATGATTAAAAGTGGAATTTTAAGTTGACCAAATTTCTAAAATAAATTCTATTATTACATTCTTAGTTTTCAATTTTTTAAAGCATTTATTCATGCATTATACATTTCATTTAAAAATTTACTTATTAAAAAATTATTTTAAATGTTATAATAATTCATTACTTTTTATGCATACATAATTGTTTTCTAATCAATCCCCACAATCGTTACAACAGATTTAGGAAGTGTTTTGTTATAACTAGTAAGATTAAATTGAGCTTATTATCATAAATGTTTTGCTATCTGTAAATTTGGATATGTATGATTAAAAAGTCACTTGGATTTCTACACGATACAAACTGTTTCATCTAGAGCTACCCAATTCAGAATGCATATTTTGTTTTACAGTATCTGACTTGACAGAACCAATTTAACACCCTTTTAAATAGAAAAAATAAGCTTCCGAGTGAATTTTAATTCCGTACAATTTAATCATGTTAAAATATTTTAAGTTTGTTTTATAAATATATTTTTTACGGTTGCGTGTATACGCATGCATCATATAGTATTAAATACATTTTTCTAACCCATATTATCGCTGCTTCTTAAAGTTCGAGAATTAATATAATTAAATCTTAGCCGTTAGCATGCTACGATGTTTTAGATGGAAAGGTTTTAGATCTCCTTTATTTTATACAGAAACCCGAATGATCGTGGTCATTCAGAGAAAAAGAGCTTTATATATTACAATGGATTTGATTAATTTATTCTTTTTAAATTCATGTACATAACAAATGATACTTCAGCAGATATTAAGGAATTCAAAATGCGTGTTTTCATTTGGAAATTCATTCATAAAGACTCGAGTCTAATTGCGATGTGGATTCAATTCTCTTGTTTTATAGAACACAATTGTATAATTTTTATAGCTATAATGATAGTGTGAAGGCGTAGAAAGCATAGACTACTCTTACCGGATCTGATTTCCGATTAATAATATGTTAGAACGTATCTGTCTCTGCCTTTTGAATGATCATATCGTCATGACGTGACAAGCAATCTAATACGGTAGGGATGACCTTCATAGTACTTTTTTCGCCCTTACTCTTATTGTGTAACATTGATGACAGCAGGAGAGTTATTTTAGCGCTATCTTGGAATTATAACTACTACTGAAACTTGTGCAAGAGCATGACTGTAGCTCCCTCGAATTAGCAACTGAATGGTTTGATTAATCTTTTGATAATAAGAAAAAAAATTAAATGCTGCTCTCATAGAATTGAAAGTAGCATTTTTCAAACTATGTTGAATAGCAGGCGTGCATAGCTCTCGAGTGAAAGAAGCTGCAAATTATATGCTTGGTAATTTTAATACTATTACTAATATGATTTATACTTACAGTGTTAATTCTGATTGGTGTTTGCTATACTTTGATGAAAAAGTCGATGATTAGTTTCAATTACTTCTTTGCTTTTTGATCTCAGATTTAGAAAAAAAATATCTTGTTGATTGTTAATAAGTTCAGTGTTTAATTTGAATGTCTGCTCGCAAGCTATTGTAGAAATTTATTAGCTGGTCTTATTAATATTTTTCCTTTCGTTACATTACATTTATTCGAATAAAATTTGTGAATTAAAAATTTAAAAACAATGTAGGAAATGAAACGCTAATGATAAATTTAAAAAAAATTAAAATATTTAGCAAATGAGTCAATGCACGAATGAAATGCTTTAAGTCTAACTTATTTGATATGAATTCTAAAGTGAAAAGTTTCTCTTTGTTTATCTAGGGAAAGACCTGTAATAATAATAACAGTAAAAAATAATAATGTTTATCTAGAGTAATTTAACTATTTTTAATCATGCATGCTTTTAACGCCATTCATTTAGGATTCGCAAACGTTATAAACTTATATAGAGGTATAGCGATTTTTTTTTTAAATCCTAATTTCAACGTCAAAATAATTATAAAATTTTATTATTTGTAGAATTGAAATAAGTCTTTTAGAGGTTAACTTTTTTTTTTCTTTTTTAACCAAGTTATTTTTAAAATATCATTTTTTTTTTGTATTAGTTTGCTTTCAAATATATTATTTGAAATAGACATTACTGAAATTATAAGCAAAAATTAGAATTTATCATGTGGCAATTCTTCAATTAGTAGGTTAGTTCCTATTAATCATTTCACGAACGATTGCATAAGTGGAGTGTTTTAAGTACCCCCCTCAATTCTTTCAATTCTGATTGGCTTGCAAAACTTCCATGATATAATTAAGCCATTTTTCTGACTGACGTATAAACAGGTTCAAACTTATAATTGAGAAATGTTATACTATATATCGTTTTAAATGAATCAAACATTGCACATTTTTCAAGATATACTAGTTTAACTGTTCCTATTATAATCTTTTTTTTTTTTGTTCAAAATTCATAGTACCTATTATATAATGTATATATGGTAATCGCAATAAAAGATTATTTATACTTCGCAAAACATCTTTTGAAGTTAGTGATATTTTAAGAATAGTCTGTATATTATAAAAAAGAATATTCAGCGCAGTAATCTTTAATTAATGACCATAATGTATATATATATATTATAGAATTTTAAATTTTAGCGTAAGATTTTATTTTATATGCTGAGAAACATTTGCTTTGAATTCGATTATCTGTCGTAAATGTGCTTAATCAACGCTTTCAAAATTTCACTGATATGTAATTCAGAAGCTGATAAATGATATATTTTTTAAGTATTTTTTATATTATTAAGTATTGCAGGGAAATAATTGTGACATGAACATTAAATATATTAATTCTTAATCCTTTATATAAGTGTCCTATTTAAAATAAGACCTCTTTATAATTACAGAACATTAGTACACAGATTTAATCTCATGATGCAGTTTTTTTTTTATTACAATTGTTACAGGGGGTTTGCTCATTATCCAATCCCAGTGCGTATAAAAAGTGAAAGAGCGTTTCCTATCGTAAATTCGTAATTGGCCTGTAGTAAATATCATGGTTGTGCCATGACATGAAGCTTCGAACGCCGTGACTGAGATTCATTCATCTATTTTACCGTTTTGAACCGGTGTTTTCTCTCACCTGTGTACACGGTGGAGGAGTTTCCTTGCCCCCGGCACATGCACCATTCCTCCTCACACCCCTTCCTTCGCCGGCGTGGGCGACCCCGACCATGATATCGAGTCACGTGGGTCACACTTTTGTTTTGAAGCGCAGAAGAGCCACTGCCCTCGCATTTAGAACATGGCAGTTATTTATGGGTGGTATTATGGCGACAAAATTTCTTTCACACCAGACTGTTGAAGCATCAATTTTTCAAAAGTTTTGTTGCGTCTGAAGTAATAATTTATCTTTTGCTATATAAATAACTAAAGTGGAGATGAAGCATGTTCGTTTTTTAAAAATTTTATTTTAGTATAAGTATTTTTAGCATAAAACTTATATAACAATAGCTTATTATTTTTTTAAGCTTTTCGTTTGAAAATAAATTATATGCATCCAAGAAAGATTAATTTTTTTCTTTGAAATAGATATTAGTAAATATCAATATTTGTTCTTTGGAAAGGTGTAAAAAACTACTATAATTTAAATTATATTAACTGAATAATATTTTAGAATTCATACAACCTGAAGGCATTGGGTGTGTTGGTAAGATCGGTACGAATCAAAAATATTAAAAAAAATCGAAAACAATAGTTCTTTGTTTAAAACTCTCTCCACCCTTAAAAAAAACAAGAAAGAGATAAATAATAATAATAACAATGTTTTATTCTTGGATTCTTCCTGAGTGGCATATTAAAGTGATCTCCGAATAGAGAGTTAAGTTGGAGCAAATAATTTTTTTTTATTAAAGTTAATTTCTTATCTTTCTTTTCTTTTTTAACTATGAAGAATATAATTTTAACAATATTATGAACTGTTAACCATTTCGAAAAAGTCGGGACAAGAGATCTTAGTAATTTCAATAAAAGTCATAATTAAAGCATACCGGCTATATAAGTTGGATAAAATTTTGTATGATAAATTGTCTTTACGCAAGACCATGAAATTATACTTGTGTTATCTACCAGTTTACGTAGTTTTAGTTTTTAAAAATCAACCTTCAAGCTGCATTTTTGAAATTCCGTTTTTTTTATTCATTTAAAACAATTTTGCTGTATGGATATTATTAATGCAAACTTAACAGAAGTTTTAAATAATCTCATGCATGCCGCTCATCTTGTCAATATTTGAAGCTCTAAAAATTTAGTTATTGTTTTGGAAAAAAATTGTATAGTGTAAAGAAATTCAATCTTTTATCGATACATTTTATTGTTATCGAATAACTCGCAGGTTTTGAAAACTTAATAAGCACGAATCAAATTTATGCTAATGACTGATTGAGATTTTTTCATATTATTACCCTAAAAACCTTTTATCTTAAACGTGGTTTTCTCCCCCTAAATTCTATCTTATACTTTAATTGTAATTTGTCTTAGTTGCTGTTATAAGTTACTGATCATTTTTCAATTTTTTAGCGATGAACATGCACATTCTGTTGAAAATTTTTGTATGACCTTTTCAATGAAAATGCATACATTTTTGTGAAAATGGAATTTGGAGCATCTTCCTTCCCTATAATAGTTCACTTCGTATACATTAAACATTATTATCACTATTTCAATGGTTAATCCAAACATCCATTCCAATCAAATTTTAAATGCGTTGTTGATAACTTTTGGTTTTTCTTGTTTCACTTTCAGTTATGTGAGGTTCATTTTGAACTTTCCATCTGTTATTTTGAACTGCTGTTGGTAATTTATTACTCAGTTATAATCTTTGCTAAAAGAATAACCAAAATCCAATTTTAAACTTTTTTTGTAGGTGTCATTCAGAAGCAACAGTTAATATTTACAAAGGATGTTAAATTCACTTGATGTATTAAGTTAATAAATATATTGTGTCACAGGTTCCTGTTACAATTTAATAGCATTGTTAGAAATACGTTTTTTGTTGTTAATGCAAATGTGTTAAGCGAATTTGTCTTTTTTATCTCATGAGTTGATATAATAGAAGATAAGGGGTGAGAGATAAGCATGATAAAATTGAAAAGCAGTTGGATAATATATGCCTCTCCTTTTCAGTATTATCATTTTTATCATTTATCATGAGTATATTTACTCAGTGACTTGAAATCTACTATAAAAATCAAACCTTTTTCTGATAATAAATTTAAAAATGGAGAAAGGGATGAAAAAAACCACTTCAAAGTGAAATGCTCCAAGAAATATGTGCTAAAAAATGGGTGAATTGAACATGAAAGTAAATATCATTTTCCGTTCACTTAGTGTGTTTCATTCATAATATTCTTTTTTTCATTCTGTGTTTAGTCAACTATTTGTATTAATTGAGTTTTCCCTGCGTTAAGTTTTTAATTGAATAACTAAACTGACTTGTAAACATAGAATCTTGTAATTATCAAAATCTGGTCCCTGGAATTCGATGAATTTCATAGCTTTGAATATCAAGAGTCCGAAAAATCCACTTTTAGTGCCATGTTGAGTTATGCATACATAAGTAAACGTAACTCATAATTGAAATGTGATATGACCGAAATTTGGCATGTGATTTTTCATTTTGAATCTTGAAAATAGTCGGGTAACGGAAAATGGTTGAACATTTTAAAAATATAAACATTCTACAATCTACTAATTAAATGTATAAACAAATGTATCTTTTAGTCAAATGTAAAAATAAAAAACAAAGTTACGATTCAATAGTAATTACGGTTGGGGGGAGGGCGAGATTTTAAATTGCATAGTTGTGAATATGATCAGTGTATATAGATATATTTTAAGCATAAATTTATAATTATATAAATCTAATTTCAAACGTATATATTTTAATTATTATTCCTAATTGTAGTTTACTATTTAAAGGACTTATTTTTCATACATAATACATTTTCCCCATTCCCCAATCCAATTAAACTGTTAAATGGAAATTTATTGATTTCATATTCTTGATGATGAAATGAAGATAAAAAAATTTCTATGTGAATGTGAAGCTTTTGAAAGTTCAAATCAAGAAAGCACATGTTTACTTGCATATTGCCACTTAGTCAATTAAATTATGCGTATTTTTAATTATGTTCATTTGGTTACTTTATGTACTTTAATTACGTGCTAGTTACGTAAATTTTATTTTAGTTAACCATGATTATAGTTTGAAAAATTTGAGGTAAGCTTATCAACCGAACTGTCTTCATTCAATGAAGAAATTTTGTAATAAATTGTAATGTAATGTAAAACTTGTTTCTTCATAATGTTTAATCTGGAATTCTTATTAAAAACATCGAAATTAACGAAATCAAAAATCCTTTTAATTGCCAATAGTAGAAATAATTTTTTAGAAACTCAAAAGAATTTTGATTTCTCGGAGATTACATTTGATTGCTTTACCTCACAAGCCCAGTCATTTTTTACTGTATATTTTAAGCAATCTTTTTATATTGTAAGATACAGGGCAGAACATACCAATTTCTTTTTATTAGATAGGATAAATTAGCTTAAAAAAGTATGTTAATTTGATATTCGTGGTATCTTTTACGTAACTCTCGCTCTAGACATAGCACCAAGTCTTAGACTTTTCAATTAAGTCGATGGTAATCTATATATTTATTCATCTCGGACATATCTTAGGATATCGTATCACTTGTTTATGTGTTGGCTCATGCTTGACGAATTACGTCCCCCGGTGATGATAGAGAATATATAAACTGAAGGAGATAGCAAGAAGATTACGACTCGGGTGGCAACGCGTGTTTTCCTTGCTTACGCGATCAGCTGCTTTTGACCGCATTTTTTGTTTTATATCGTAGTTCGAAGGTTCGAGAATTCCGAATCGTGACCGATGTGTATGAACTGTTTGAAATGTATTCGATTTGCTGCAATGATGTTAAACTATCATTGAATTATTGGAAATCGGAACAGTGTCATTTTTAATTAGTTCAGTGCAAACTGGGATGCAGACAGTAACATGAAGAATGTATTGATCATCTATTATTAACAAATTCTTTGAATCCATAATCGCAAAAAGAAAGAGAGGCGGGTTTTTTAAAGGAATTTTCTTTAATTTTAGTAATAGATCGATCATAAAAATTGAATATCTATGTAGAATACAAGACTTTTCATTTTTTGTACCTTTTCAAATTCATATTTTGCCTGTATGTTAAACATTTTTTATTACAATTAAATGCATTAAATATTTTTAAAAAATAAAAAAATGCTTTTAATTTAAACATTTTTATAAAAATTGAATACGTTGACTATTAAAAAAATTAAAAATTACAGTTCTCCGAATTTTTTTTTTAAATTAAAATTAATCATGGCTTTTGTATTTGGAATTATCTCCCATATTATTAGTTCAGATTTAGTTCTTTATTAAGACCGATGAATATATTAATTCAATCTGTTAGTCTCCTCTGTTATTAGTTCAGATCATGTTATTTGTTAAGACTGACGAATATAAGTTCAATCTATTCGATAAATTATCGGGCCTGCAATTTTTTTTATAATAAAAAATAATTTTTTTATATCATTAAAGCATTTATTGCTTTTGTATAGTTTGATTAAAGAATGTTCATTTGAATCGTATTATAACACTAGAAATGTTTTAACCTATTGTATATCGAATTTTTTTCAAAAAACATTGAAATTAAGAGAAAAATCATATGCAAATAAAAATAGTATTATTAAATAAGTAATGTAATTAAATTTTTAAATAGTAAAAGAATAATTTTTTGAAAATATATTTTAGGAAACTGGAACTAGAAAACACTCATAAATTGCTTAGTTATAGTATTCTCACGTTAACTCATTTTTGATATTTCAAAAGTTACTGATTTTTCTTTTGTCTTGAACAACGCGTGCTACCAAATTACATCGAAATTGGATTAAAACTATTGATTTCCATAAAAAAAATATTCAAACCATTCTATCATTGTGGATATAGGTAGTTAGATAAAAACTTCATTTGCTTGAATTTTTACAAAAAATCTTCATCTATTAAATCTAAAATTGGAAATTAAGAACGTAAAACTTAAATCTTATTTTACAAATCAGTTTATAAAATTAAACCATTCAGAATTCTAGAAAATGCAAATATATTCTGTGACTGAAATATTAGGGCTAAAAACTGTTAAAAGTTAAAACATGCTTTTAAAGTATAACATGCACTTCTTTAAGAAAGGAATTTAGAAAAAATAGCATTTTTGTCTTGAAATGAGCCTTTTATGAACTCAGTTTGTTTCTTTGTCCTGAAAAAGTAATGCTTAATTACAAAATTGGCCATTTTTGTTGCCACACTCATTAAGAAAAGTGGTTCTATTTAAGAAAATAATTTCAGAAAATAATGTTAAAAAAATCTTTTGTTGATCTTTAACATAATATTTTGATTACTTTTAACTGGATGTTTTTATCTGTTATATGAGTCATAATAGCCAATGGTTGTTCAAGCATTCTTAGTGAGTTAATAAACGGCATATTGCGTATGTTGTTTAATCGTATTTGTCTTCATTGGGTATTGTCCAAACAGTCAAATCATTTTTCAACCATGTCGTAACATTTAATCCTACTTTTTGCTTGCGATTGATGAATAGATTGACTTCTGTTTTAAGTACAAGTTTAATACGTAGTGTTACCAATGGCATTCGGAATAAAGGTTGAGTATTTTATTAAATGATTCACAAAATGTTTCCAAGTTTGTGTGTGTGTAGTATTTATTCTGCAGATGTGAATATAAAAAAAATTAACTAGGTAGTTGCATTATTCCTTTGGATGCAGTTTATATATAATATATAAACGTAATTTTTAATAATTCATTTGTTTTTAAATGTGTCATAAAATTTTACATAACACAATTCTGTACATTGAGCCATGAATAAACGGTAGACGTTAATTAGGCAATAATTTTTTGCATTTATTATGAAATTTGATATATTATATTACATTTTAAAATTATGAAGCATTCAAATGTACATTATATATGCATTATATTATATAATATGTTACATTTTAAAAATAAGAAACAACACACGCTAAACGAGGAAAGTTAAAACAGTCATCAGTAAAAATAAAATAAAGCTGTAAAAAGAGAGAGGAAGGGAATCTAAATTGTCGATCTCGCCTACCTGCAAAACGAAGATGGTTTTTCACGGATCGTTTTTAATCAATCATTATAATTACTGGCTCCTCTTGAGAATATCACTACTGTTAATTTTAAAAACTGTATCTAATTAGTACGATTGCACAAAACTTCTGTTCAATATTAGATGAAATTCTTGTTTAATTCATTATAATTAAAACTTTATTATTCAAAAGTTAAAAAGTATTTTATATCGTCTAACTTAACTGTCAATCATGTATATAAAATAATAAAAACAATAACCTCTTCCTTTTTTAAAAAAATATAAAAGCATGAATCAAAAATTTAAAAAACTTACTTTTCATAAGTAATCCTATATTCCGTTATTCTCCATGGGCAAAATACTTTTTTACAAAGAATCTACGAATTGAGCATCCTGCCCCTTCCGATCCTAACCCACTACTGGACGCTACTGTCATACCGTTTACCATTCTTTGCACTGGCGTGCCTTAACATGCTCTTTGACGTAGGGGACTCAACGGAACGACTTTCTCCCTATTTACTGGTGGCTGCCATTTTTTTTTAATGTTAATACACTAAAGATGGGTGATGATCTTACATTCAATTTTAAATATATTATCGTAATTCCGTAAATGTTAAAATTAATTTGGTAATAGTGATTTTTATATTACAAATTAATTCTAGAGCCGAAATTATGTTTATTTTAAACTAAAGGATGGAATTTTACTGTAAATTGCTGGTTTTTATGGTGTGAATATGGTTTTGAAAAAGAATTGGCGATCAGAGTATAATTTGGTAGAATTTAATTTTTAATTGTACAGAAACTCATTTTATTTGGTTTGCTTTTTCTTTATAGATCAGTGTATTAAATATGTAATATTTATTAGTAGTCAACTATATGTATATATATTTACCATGTTCATATTCTTGTTCTAGATGTTATTCAAATTAATTAAATGCCCTAATTTTATGCATGAAATTAATTGGGCATTTATATCGTTAAAATTTTAGATTAATAGGTTTCATTAAATGCTAGTTATTACCCGCTACTCTGTTCGCTTGGAAATTTTGATGTATATGTACGAAAATCTATCAAATAATGACAAATAAAAAATATTAAACCTAAATTATAAAACGATACCTTTAAAAGTATAAGCATATATAAAAAATATATTAAATAAATACAATTTTATAACAAATACACAACTAACTTAAAAACAATTTATTTACATTGTATACCCAAAATAAAACAAAACAGCAAATCAAGCCCGTATTTCTTTAAAATCATGTCAAATCCATTTCATTTATTGAACGAGATTGAGATACTTACAGCAGTATTATACACATTTTTAAATTCTTAATTTAAATGAAAACACAGTTGTCATCACGCGCAAACACAGTTGATGTCACAACAATCACTCGCGAACTTTCAACGCCAGTTGGGGTAACGCAATGCAGATTAGAAATTTTTTATTTCCTTTATTCTGTTTTCTTTTAATTTAAAAGTACTTCAGAATGAATCCGAAAGATCGATTTATTACATTTGATTTTAAATACATCAAACACGAAGAAAATTCACAGAATTGCTTGAAATAATAGGTCGAAATCCTTCTAAGCCTAACCTCAACACTGTTAGGAAAAAAACATCCAAACTAACTTTCGCATTTAGATATTAGTGTAGATATCAAATTTAATGAATAATTATTAGGGTTATTTATTATTATATGATATTCAATAATTAGAAGTATGAACTGGAAATATTTTAATAATTTCATTTCAAGCATTGCTACATGAAATAATTTTAAATAAAAAATAAAAATCCCTGTTAAATTTTTCTTGTAGATAACGCATATATTTTTCACACACAATGATACATGTTTTTGATTTTTATTTATGTGGTACAAAATATAAAACGTTTTAGAATCTGATCTTAGAAACATAATCAGCTTGTTACTTAATAGAATATGGGAATAATTTTTTATCTGTTTTCTCAACAATATGCTTAAAAGATGTAAAACAACAGTATATACAAAAAATAAATCCTGAGTCGTATTCCCTCGTTCCCATTTTCTTCGAAAGAATATTTTATAGTAACATGACTTCATAAAGGATGTGTCATTCTCTCCCCACTCTCATACCGCCTTTTAAAATATCTTAACAAGACTGCGTGTAAGTACTTAGGGAAAGAATTTATGTCCGTTACACTCCCTCGAAGAAGATAGTCCCTTACTGCAATATCTTCAATAACTCATAGCTCGGTCTCGTTACAGAGCTTTTATGTTTCTAACTTTACGTGACATATAAAATAGAAATTTAGATAGCGACCTGTATATAACACTCTAGACAAAATGTTCCTTTGATATTTTTGGGTCAACAAGAAAAAGAAAGGGCAACTACTCAGCCAACAAAAGCAACAACTAAATCCGAAAGACCAAGGGTTGATTTTTTTTGCTCCCCTCCTCCAGCCGGCTGTCTTGCTGGCTTAATTCCCATCTCGTCTTTTTCCTACTAAGAATTTCGATATTTGGTTTGGCTACATGTATACGTTTCTATTGTTTCCTTCCCGATCATCTGCTGTAAGCTTTTATTTGTTGACAGCTGGATTTATTTAGAATCCAAGTATCCTAATTCAGCGTATTTCAGGTCCATGCGATTGACGTAGTAAGATTCGTTTAAGGAAATTGGACTGTTTTGTTTTCGCTTTCTTATTGTGTTCTTAGCTGTTTATTTATTTTTTGTACTGCACCCTGACATTTTGTTTTTCAAGCGAAATGTTGTGCAAGTTGTTGGCTTTATTTTAAAACTGTGATTGCCCCTTCGCGTGCCAAGTTATCGTATTTTAGAAAGAAACAAGCTTTAACAAGCAGAAAACCTCGACAGGGGGCTTTTGTTTGGAAGTATGTTTATTGCCTGTCAGACGAAATTTGAACAAATTTCGAAAAGTGACATTGTCAAGGGAAAAAAATTTACATTTCCTTTGTCAGTTTTTCAGATATTTTGGAATTTCCAAAACAATGTAACAAACATTTCCATTTTGAAACTGTAATAATGAAGGGTTACTTGAAAGTAATATAAAAGTGTGTTGTATGGAACTTACGTATTCCTGAAATAAATTATATAAAGTACATATGTAATGTTTATTATATTATCATAAAAAGTCAACATAAAATATCTATATGGTTTTTTGTTTTTTTTTGAATATTCAAGGAATATGTATATGGAGCAAATTGTTATGCGACTTAATTCATCTTCCGTTTCAAAATTAAGTAAATATTAAAAAATGAGCTACTGAATCTTATTGCTGCTAAAGTACAATTGATGGAATACATTTAATGTTTAATTTTTATTATTTGAAATATATTTCAAAATATGCGAAATATTCCAAAATATCTGCGAATGTAACTGAGATAACATTGTAGGTTATAACATCTTTCTTGTACATTTCTTGTACTTATCTTTCTACATTTGATTTCTGTTGGTTCGAAATAACATTTTGTATTCGAAGCTTAGTAAAATTAATTATATGCTTTACAAAATAAATTTTCATTGCACTCTAGAGGTTTTTTTGTCAATAACAAGTTGAAATTCCTAGTTTTTTCTGATTAATCAGTTCATAAGTGGCTTCTGATTCCTTTTTGTTTTCCCCTCTTATTTAAAACAATCTTTGTTTTTGTATAATAACAAACAATGTGATTTTGAATCAGTACTTAAATAATTTTATTTTGGATTGATCGGAAGATATTGTTTTTATGTTGTTGATACACATAAAGTGGATTTGACCGATGTTTAGAAAACAGAATAAGCATGTTATAAGCATTGTTTGAATTTAGATTTACCTTTTTGATGATGAGATAGCATTTATTACTGCAAAAAAAAAAATATCTGTGTGATAAATTTTTTGGATGATTGGTAATTGAAATTGTCTTTTAATTATAAAGACAGCATTATATAAATGATATAAAAATATGTAAATAGTTTAGATGGAAAAATTACAAAGTACCTGATGAAGCACGAAGAAATTAACTGTTCAGTGAACCTGAGATTTTCATTGATAAATTATGCAAACTACTTCAGCTTCTTTGAAGATTGATAAGTAAATTATCAAATGAGATTTTATTAGTACAAATATAACCATAATTATGTGATAAGATACTTTTCTTAACTACAACAAATGGAAATTGTGCTTTGGATCTTGAAAAAGTCATTGTCAAGACAAATGTTATTGTAGATTTAAAAAAAAAAAAAAGATTAATTGCAAAGCCTTTTACAACACTTAAATTGACTCTTAAATGTAGCTTCTCAGCTCTTCAATTCAGGGTCATAACCTCAATGGAATGAACTTGCATGTGGTTACTTTTAAGTGTTGGGCTGATACAGTCAATGAGGAACTTCTGCACTGCGGCCTATTCTTAGATGGAAAGTAATTAGTACTTAAAGATAACATTGTTTAAATAGCTTTTAAATTATGGAATGGACATTTAAAGTTATGATGTGGCTTACTTTTGTTTGCCGAAGGGTACCATTAATTGCTGTCGGGTTTTATCGTCGTTGTCTTGATGTTTTTTGTTGATGTTCATTTCTTATGTATGCTGAGTAAGGAATAGTTTCTGGTTTAGTTATTTTTTTTATCGAAATAAACGGCATTTTTATATATAGAAGAGTACAAAGTTGATTTTAAGTTCATTAAATGTATCAGACTTTATCAAATTCTATTGATTCATATACTTAAACTAAGAAAATTTTTTAATATGCTTCTCAGAACTTTAATTTAATTAAAAATATAATTCCCCATTTATTTCCATTATGATCATCATGAATATTATTAATTTTTCTTTCGTCACTTTTATCAATATGTCCTAAAAAATTTATGAATGGGAAAGAAGAAATGGGATTCGTTAGTTATTCATATATTTCAGGTTTTAAAATATTTGAAAATATTATTATAACTGTGATTATTTACATAATTTTAACCAAAATGCCATTTCAAAGTTACCAAATTGCGAGTTAAAACATATATAAAAGCAGAAGATAACATACACTTGAACTCTTAAAATGCATGACATTTATTTATCTAAAAAGGGACACGTTTTATTTTTAATTTCTTAGAGCTGTGAAAATAAATTTATCATGTTGACCTTAAGAGCATTTTCTTCGAAAGTCGGCCGGCTTTCTCAGGAAGTAAATTCTAATCTTTGCAACATGCTGTTCCTCAAACCATTAATTTTTTTTTTCTTATCCTCGGACTTCTAGGGTCAGTCATGTCCTTGGTGTCAGGAACTTGGCAAGATTTTTACTCTGCGGGCGACATTTACGAGTAGTTAGAAATACTATGTAAACTCCTACTCTTTTCTTGCGGTCGCTTGAATGCGGCACCATCTGTTAATATTTCACTCTGTTCCATTCGAAATTCTACTCATATATGAGCTTCTCGCTGCTGCATCTCGTATTCTTATAGCCCTCTTAGTTGTTAACAAAATAGATAGAAAATATTTCGATAAGAACATCCATTTAAGGATGCATCTGTAACCTGCTGTTTGAAGTTAATTTTTTTTTAAAGGAAGAATATTGATTGCAATTTTTTTAAAATAACCTATTGATAACAGAGCCATATGGAGAATGCATTAATAAAGAAGACCTAAAAATTCGTTATTTATTTTTGTGAAATTGCTGAAAAACAAGTGGAAGTAGACTTCGCGAAACTTTATTACTTTCAAAATACTCTGTTACGAATTTTATCCCCCCCCCCCACATACAACTATAAACTTTGGGTAAGGCATGAATGCAACATATGTTCAGATTTTTATTTCCATTTATTTACCCATGAGTGTTTTTTGTTTTGTAGTATAGTATGCCTTTATCAACTTAGAATGCCTTTTGTCAAGCGGCAGAAACTAAAATTTTACATAGAACTGCAATATTAGTAATAATATCGCAACAAACTTCATTTATCTAAGTTATTGCTTTTACAAACTATGTTTTCATTTTGCTTTATTGCTGAAAGTATTGACTGACAATCGACATCAGAACGAATTCAATGCAAAATTTGATATGGATCTGCTATTCCGATGCTTTTTACTCTGATAACCAAGATTGGAATGGATTTAATTCAAAATTTATTAGAAATTAATAAATTCATTTTAAAAACCTCATATGAAATTTCATCCATTCAGCAAAGCATTTTTGAGTCAACGTGTTCATAGTCATATAGTCAATATTCTAAAAGTTTTTTTCGAATTCAAGGTATTCTGAAAGGTGGAAATTTGTCAAAATTTCGAATTTGAATTTCGTGGAAATTACCATACTTTTCTCTTACATAATTCATGTACTGTAAAATAAAATTACTTTTTCCTTCCTAGCATCGCTACTTTTGAAAAATTCTTTTTAATATATTGGTTGTAATACAAGCTTCACGCTGGTTTGTGCGATTACTTTAAATATTATCCCACTTATTTCAAAAATTTCAATTTTTTTTTTAAATGCAATCATTCAAAGACAATACAATATTTTTTAAAAAAACCCATTGTATTTTTCCATTGTTAATTTTCTCGTTAAATTACATTTCATTGTAATGATTATTTAAGATGGTTCATCCTTGTGAATCATTGTCTTCTTTACATTTTTCATTCATCTGGCGAGAGTATAACTTGAGTACTGTCAGCGCATTCCAATAATGCTCGTCTCAAAATTGCCATTGCGACACTTTCAGACAGTAAATTCGTTAACTCTTATAACTAAGTTTGTCTGACGGTTGACAACATAGAAATTTTAAAAATGATCAGAGTAAAGACATATTTTAATCTTATCTTTGAATAATTTCTCTTTCCTCGAAAGAGAATGCTAGTGAAAGCGATGTCAGTTTTCACTCTGGCCGATTTTGCGAGTGATGCGAATCATTTTAGAAAGACTCCAATCTATATAAGGCACCTGAGTCAGACTATCGAATTATAAGCGATAGTCTTACACATTTCAAGATCACTGTTCAAAACAAGCTTAGTCATTTGTAGCCTTATTTTAACTCGCAACATCTTGATGAATTAAAATTTTCCACCTTGGTACTTTTTGAGTCCGCGTCATCTGTGCCGAATGTAAATCAAACTAAAATTACCTTCCCCTTGAGTTGCCTTAGTCATTACAGGTTGTGAATTGTTCCGACTTCGATTACTCATCACACTGAAAACGTATCTGCTAAATTTGCCAAGTAGGTGACGCAGGTGAAGTATTGTGTGCCCCGTTGCGTCCTTTTAAATCATGTCCTTCCTTTGAAGATAACAAATACTTGAAACAAATTATTCAGTTCAGTGTGGTGTTAAAAATAAATTATTGACCAACGAGATTTTAGAATGCACAACGCATGTGATGAAATATCTACATAGTTAATAATAATTATTAGTAGTAGTAGCTCATTGTTTTATACGTCTAGTATTCATTATGGTGCAGCTTTCATCTTGGATTTGGTTATGCAAGATTTTGATATGAAAGGGGGGGGGAGGAGAAAATTTTTTTAACTTTTGACTGAATGCATAATTATTTTTATTTTTGATGCTTGAATGCCTAGAATTTTACATATATATTATAATTGTCACAAAAATTGTTCCTCAATGGATATGTAGACTGTAGACAGTGCCGAATTTTCGACTGCACAGTTGTCGAGAACTGTCAGACTGAGATTGAGCACATGCTAGCTAATAAAAATAGGTTATTAGCTTAGATGCCAAATAAAGAAATATATAAAAAATACGCATTTGACCAATCTCAAAAGATTATTGCAAAATTTATTCATTTAATCATCAAAATTACAATGAAATAATTTAGTTACTTATTTATAATGTATTGAATTAAATAACTTATTACGTTGGATTCTATTTGATAAATTCTATAAAATATTCCATATTATTTTAGTTAAAGGAAATGTATTATATTTTTATAATCGAATCATGATATAGCCGAATATTAAATATGGCTGTATGCAAGTAAAAAGATAGTTAATTAACAGTTTTGGTCAGTTTTTTCAAAAAGTTTGTTACCGTTGATTTTTTTTTTTGATATACATATTGAAAAATAAATTAATTAAAAAAATTCATATTCGCTATAAAATTAGAATACATTTTTAGCATATTAACTAATCATCTTTGTTGTAAAAGGAAACTAAATTATAATTATTAAAAGAAGAACCTTATATAATGTGCATTGTCCCGTACCGCAAAATGCTGAATCCTTCACTGTCTAAAGATATGAAAAGTAGAAGGTATTTTGCTTCCAATCACTATGCCAAATCTGTTGCAAGTTTGTTTTAAATTTTAAGTGGAATCGATCTGTGGAAAGGCAATTTATCTATTTGTAAAGGAATATTATAATTCTTAAGGGAAAAGAGCAAATTGACATTTCGTCTTGAAATCATAATTATCTTATTAAATTTTGACCTAAATACATCAAGAAATTCAGAGATGATTTTTATGTCTATAATTCAAAACTTGCTAACGAGAACTCGTAACTTTTCTTTATTTTTCTTAACCTGGACTGAGTGTTTACAACTTTTTTAAAATTAAAATCCGGATATTTGTTTTTTTCTTATTATTAATAGTGATCATTGCATTTTAAAAAGTAATATAAATATTTCAATAATTTTCTGCTTATATAATACTGAATGGTTTTTTAATTATAAGTTGTTTTTATTTTGAACGGCGAATGTGTATATCTACGATTATAATTAATTATTCGTAAATTTGCTATCTGTTAGTTTTTTAGAACATCCTATTCTCTTCTTATTTAAATTCTTAATTTCGCGCTGAACATTCAAACATCTGTTTTCATCGTATTATTTTTCTATCATTCGATTTTACCTAACAATAAGGCTCTAGAAAAGTAATTATTAATTTACCAGTTCTTTGAACAGGTGTTTCTGTCAGAGTCATCTTTGTTCTAAAGAATGTAGAAATTAGTATGCGTTTGTTTACAAGTTATTGGATGAAAAATTTAACCTTTATTTCCTCTACTATGATAAAACTAGTGAACATAAATAACAACTATGAAGAAGATAGTTTGCCGTGGAACAAAACTAGCTAATAAAAACAAGCTAGCTTCTAGACAAAGCATAGTAAGCTTTCAAGTTTTCTTTTTTTTTTTTTTACCGTGAAAAAAAGTATTAAGTTATTTTGCGGTCATATAATGTGCAGCGTAGTTGCATGTTATGAAGCCAACCATTACCCATTGTCTGTCTTTTAGACTTGGAACTAATTGCAGTAGCATTGGAAAAACAGCAACCTGTCCTGCTTTCGTCTCATGTTTAACCCCATTTGAGATCAGCGTTACCTTTCCTTTTTGGGAATGATTCTCTTATTTTCCTCCAAAGTAGATCAAAATTGCATCATTTTAATTAGTTAATTTCGACATATTTTCATCGTATTGGATGATTTTGCTTTATTTTCCTTCCTTTCAATTTTTCCGCCTTAATGAAAGTCTAGATAAATGGGGTCTTCCTTCGGGGTGGTTCAAATTTCCAGGAATAAGTTTAAATCATTCCAAATCCAGTAATCATAGGTTACGTCAGACGGCTTGCATTGGAATATTAATTTTTTTTGTGTGCAATCATTAATTTAATAAAGTAAAAATGATTTCTTAGAAGAAAATACGCGACTGTTTGGAGTGATACGACATATCTGTTGAGAAATAGAGCTTTATTACAGGTTTTTGGAACTTTTGGTATTTATACTATCTAATTTTCCATTAAATTAATGAATGTACGAATTGTTTTTTATGTTGTAATTCAGTTAGTAATTTTATTAAAATAAAAAGCATTGATAATTTTTGTTGATTAATGTAATATTTTTTTATTTGATATATAATATATGATTCCTTAATTTCAAGAACTGACGTTAGTTTCAGCACCATATATGTAATTTTAAAAGGAAACATAAAATACTGATGTATATTTTTTTTCTCCATTGTGATGATGTGCAGAAATAATTATTAAATTTTATTTGGTCGGGTTTTTTAATGGTTTGAGTTTGTTTTTTAAAACAACTTAAATTTAATTAATTTTTAATTCTGTTTAGTATTTTATATTAATTTTTATAAATAATTGCGAATTATTCACATAATTTCTTGCCACTAGAGAAATTCTCGGTTCCAAATTCCCATAATTAGTTAATAAAAGCAGAAACTATGTTTCAGATTTATTCATTTTTATCTTTTAGACATTTTAAAAGAACGATCTTTCTTCAACATTGCAGAAACTTTAAAGTGGGATAAAGGTACAAAGTAAACAGTGGTAAGGACGATTCTGTGCGGTCCATCATTGTTCGATATCTATAAGCAACAATCATATCTACTCGTGTGACTTCATTTCTGTATAATAATTTTTTTTCTCACCCTCTTGTTTGTTCTTTATTTTATATTCCTTTTCACCCTTTGTGGAGGCCACTGAACTTTTTTGCTGTAAATTAATCTGTTCCTTTCTTTTATTTATTTGTACTTTTATCGCTTCTCTCCTACCCTGGCTGTCCTCATTCCGAATGGAAAAGTGGAATGGGATTAAATAAATATCTGATAACAGTATGAAACGCCTCTAATTCACCTCTTCATCTCTAAAGTTTTAGTGGGTGGGGGACTGGCCTTTTTCCTTAATAAATTTATATATTCTGCGCTAGTTATTTCGTTAGCAAACGATTCTTCTTTTACAAAATTAAAACGTTGTCTAATTTTTTAGTTATGCCTTTGGAAGACTAAAGTTTTTGTGAAAATCGTCTTGATTCTTTTTCTTAGCTTTTTTGAAGTAACATACATAACTTACCAACAATTAGTGATTACAAATAATACTAGGATTATTATTATTATAAACTGTTAAAAATTTCAAGCATTTATTTCAGTCTAATCGATTAATTATCAAAATACAGTACATTTCATATTCGTGTTTTAAATATATTTAAGAAAACTTTGAGTCGTCTTGCGATGTCCATTTTGGTCTTATAACATCAATATTTATTAAATCTAGATCGTTCCCCTTAGTTATTTTTTGTGCTGAAAATATGTAATCATTTAATATTTTATTTTACTGAGATGCTGTACGATATATGTAATTAACCGTTTTGCATGATAATATCCATGTATTAGCAATAAAGTAATGTCAGAATAGCCATTTTTAGAAATTAAAAAGAAAGCTAAAAAGAAAAGGAAAAATTGATACAAATATTCGGAAAAAGTTGCTATATTAAATCTTTAGGCAAATTTGTGAAGCTTAGCAATTAATGTCATCTAATTCATTAAAATTTTGAAACTGCTAATATTATAACAACAACATAAATTTTTTAAAAAAATTTACCTATTAGAATAATATTTAAACAGTTCATGCAATATAATGGATATATGAAGATCTTCCTTTACTTATTTGACCGCTCGAATTGCTCGTACCTGCATAATTTCACCATGAAATTTGTTAATATGCTATTTTTTAAAAAAAGAAATTATTCGTCAATTATTTTCGCTTGTTCCTCTTAAATAATATTTTTTCTTTGTTCACATTTCGAAACCGATGGTTAAACAGCATTTTGAAGCTTAATAATACCATATCAGAGAATCTCCAAACCACTTCCTCTAGTATTTTATTTGCTTAATAAATATTATTTTCTGAATAGCCATAGCTGACCATCAATGTATCATTTAAAATTAGCGTAATACTAAACAGTGTAAAGAATCTTAGAATGCAGGTCACGTGCTTAGTTGATAAATGCGTCTACGCCTGCCCTGCAGAACATTTTTATGAAAATGTTTCTGAAATGTTGAATTTCAACTGTTGATTTAAGCATGTCTGGTTTGAGCTCTCAATTTGAATGCAAAAACAGCACGAGGAATATTTTTTTTGCGCTTGTCTGCTGTTATTAACAGCCAGTTAATAATGGCGTCAAGTTGCTGAGCTTTCTTTAAATTCTACTTGTTTATTTTTAAAAAGAGGAAGAAAGTAACATTTAATATTGCCACATAAACATTTTGTGAAATTAAATGTTTAGTTTCTGGTGGATTTTCCTTCCCGCTTATCACAGTATCCGATTAATCTGTTTTTTAGACTATTTCTTGGGTAACGAAAAAATTTTAAAATCCCAATTAAAAAAATATGTTCTTATTTTTTCCCCCTCTAATCCGAAGTTCTCATCAGATTACTCTGAAAAGTTTAAAGAAATTTTAGGGATGCGATCCACAAATGGGAATTAAAATTTAAAAATGTAATAAATTCAAAATTTTAAGTTTTATTTAAATGACTGAAGTTTATACTTTTATTCAACTCATAACAAGCGGACCATCATTTTTCTTGTTTAAATGAAAAGCATATAAAATTTTTTGGTCCTTAAAACTCTTTTAGTAATAAATGCTAGATAAATCAAATTTTCGATGTCAAAAAATTTGGTATATCTAATTTCAATCTAAGTGCTGAAAGTCATTCCGTCAAAATAAATGAGTGATTGGGAGTTTGAACATTAAAATATATTTAATATGATTTATTGTATTATTTTTGTTGGTTTTTGTTATAGAAAATACAGGGTAAGTACAAATTATGGACCTGATTTTGAAAAATCATATTTTCGAAACTTCTGCCCATATTGCAATTAGTGGCACATGAATTTAGAGAGAAACATACCAAGTTCTTTTAAGTTACAAATTTTCGATGTGTAACCCTTTTATTCCTCTACAGGTGTAATCCAGTTCGTTCCAGACATTTTGTAACATCATTCTATCAATGGTTTTGAATGCTTCACAAATGCTCTACCTTCTTTAAACTCTGGTTGTGCTTTCGGCATTTATTGTAAATAAACAATGTCTTCTTCTCAATGATTTATTTTTTGTTGTTGTTGTGTTATATCAAAAATAACAGACAAAACTAAATGCTACAAAATCTTTGGGACGAACTGTATCAGAGATTGGACTTATGACACAAGAGTGTCACACATCGAACATTGGTAACTAAAAATATTTTGGTATATTTCTCAGTAAATTCATGTATCACTAATTGCAATATAAGCAGTAGTCTCGAAAGTGTGATTTTTAAAAACCGGGTCCATCATTTATACTCATCTTGTATTTTAACACGTTGATTCTCAGTTACCGAAAAGTAGCACCTAAAGATACATTTATTCACAGGAATATTTGAGAGAAAAAATCGATTACGGAAAATAGCATGTACAAATATAGCGCTGCACGATTTTTATCTTTGGGAGATTGGTTATTTATTCAAACTTAAATTGCTTTAAGTGATTCACAGCATTTCTTAAATTGTCAATTTTAATATCAATTTAGCAAAAAATAATAAAGTATTGTTAAAAATCATTTAATCATTATGTTTAAAGCAACTTTTCTAATAATAATAATATTAATTTTAAACTTGGTTTAATTCATCTTATCTTAATTTAAATCCATTTTTTTGTATGTCCATCGCCTAAATAATTGCCGAATTCTACTGAACTTAGCATAATATTATTTAAGACGAACAATTTTTCAAAGTGTCGAATAAATTGTCAAATAATTTTTTTAATAAATTTTAAAAAGTAATAAATTTTTGTCAAATAAATCTTGCTGCGTTTTTCTTTTAATTTTCATTTGTTTTACAACATATAATGAAATTATTGAGTTGATGATAACGATTTTAAAATAAGCTAATTTATTGCTAGGTGAAAGTTGGACTTTAAATAGTCTTTAATTTTTAAAAATTTGCTTTTTTTTAAAAAAAAAAGTTTTTTGCAAAATGTATTTATTGGATTGAAAAAAATTCTAAACCTTTTTTTTAAAAAATTAAAATTGCAGCTGAACTTTTGCATTTCAATATTTTAATAAGCATTTGTTTACGAGCGTTTTGAGGTTCTATTGAGTACTAATATTAAATAGATTCTTATTTTTTCTCTTACGATGCACGATTGAAATTTTTTCCTCGAATGTGTTATTAAAATCTTGCTTATACTCAAAATTTTGTGCCAGTTAGTTAAAGCTTACGTTTGTATTTAGTGGGAGGGGCATAAAAATTCTTTGAAGTTATGCTCTCTCTTCTGCAGATTTTTTCCAGACATTTTTCAATCACAATGCAAGGCCTTGTGATTGAATGCCTTGCAGTTTATTATATATTGAATTGTAATGTCGTGCAGTTAGTTATCTAAAATTGCTTGCTAAAAGTACTTATTAGCGTTTAAATTTGTAAAAATATTTATCGGAATGTAATATCTAAATTGCACGCATGCCTAATGTTTATACCGTCGCACTTAAAACCACGATCGGCCCAAACCTTTATGGAATTGAAACTTTTGGTCGTTGTGTTTTGAATTTAAGATGTTCGTGCTTTTATCCTATCGCCGAGGGATGTCTTCAGTTCTTTTGTACGGCTGGGAAGGTTCCACATCTGAAGTGAACTTCGAAGTGGGGAGGGAAGGGTTTTAGGTCATCTTGCGGGTGGGAGTGGAGAGATGGAGAGCGAATGGCTGTAGCTGTACTTGTCTCTCTTGAAAGCTCTGCTTTTTTTCACGAGGAGGGGAGACCAGTTCAAGGTCAGCGTAGCGGGTTTTGTGCGAGGTGCCAGATGCTGTCACAAAGTGGTTCTCTTTCGCTTTTCTTGAATACTCTGGCCTTAAAAAATATTGGTGAAACTTCGGATGATGGAGTGAAGTCTGGTCGCAAATGACCTTTTATCATTAAAGAAATGCAAACCAATAGCTAAGATTTGCACTGGAAAT
This sequence comes from Argiope trifasciata, assembly GCA_026543055.1. Lineage (NCBI taxonomy): Eukaryota > Metazoa > Arthropoda > Arachnida > Araneae > Araneidae > Argiope > Argiope trifasciata. Next base: position 1,905,475 of record JAPMOQ010055686.1, read on the forward strand.
CCGAGCGTGCTGGAGTTTCAGAAAGATCTAACTAGTGTTCGCAGACATCGATTAAAAATTTAAAATCACTTATTAGGTTTATGTTAGTTCAGAAATTCGTTGTGCTTCTGGAAATTTTAAAGCGCATAAAAAAATTACGTTATATTCAACACTTTGCTTTACGAAAAATCAAGGGAGAAATTTGTACAGACATTATAGTTCTATTAACAACAACAACAAAAAAGGCTAATCGAAACATTCGCTATTTAACAATAAATTACTTCTATAATATATATAAGATGTATTAATCTTAAGGGACCTTTTCGACCATTTGGCTTTTAAAACTTCATTTTTTATGTTATTTGACATTTAAATGATTGATTTGGAATGATGTATACAGTGCTACCAGTTTTAATATTGTATTTATTTCTTTCAGACGATTTTATTCCATAAGGTAGATGAGTACTAAGAAATGTTTTCTAGGGTTCTTTATTTGATTATCACCCTTTTAGCAATTTTTCTTTTTAAAATCGTTTTAACGTATTTGATTCGAAATAAGTTTTTAATAATTATTTTATAATATTTGATTAAAAAAATTGAGTATATCCCCATTGTTTATCACAGCTCCGTTTTTATACAATCTGGCCGGATTGGCTCATGCGCTAAAAAGCGGAATGTTTTTTTTTATATCAGAAAACAGACAGTTTATATAGATATTTTCTATATGTTGCGTGACTTTGAATGTGAATCTAAGAAACAAAAATAACGAACTTTTGATCTTTTAAAATATTTTTTAATTAATAATTAAAGGGACTGGCATAGCATCCATGCATGTTGTCATCGCTTTAAGCTGAATCCATACCACATGCATGTATGAAAATTATTTTAGTTTCTCCTTATTTCATTATGAAGTTTTGTAAATATGACAGAAGTATAATAAAAAAATTTAGTCACTGTACTATTTAGTCATTTTAATGTTTTTTCCATTTTAAAGCGCTGGTTAAATATTTCAGCAATTAAGTTTTCATTTCACAGTAATGAGACTAATATGCATTTTCAGTACTTTAGATCTGGTGGCATAATGACTGTCTTCTTTATATGTTTACTTAACCTTATTGCTCCATCCTTTTGTATAGAAGTGTCTTTTGAGAAATACATGCTACCTTTTTCATATGAAGCAACTTTGATACAATAATGATGAAACTTTGGCATTTTCTTGGAAGACGATGACTTGGTAACGATCTTTTATGTAAAAGACTTTCCTTTTAAATCATGTCCATATTTGCTCTTGAAAATACTTTGGTGAAAGAATATCGCTATTTTCCCCAAACAAACGTTCTATTAATCTTGTTTCAGAGCATAATGCATATGCCCATTCAGCAAATATCACGAAGAAACAATAAACCGGGCCTTTCACCAGAAGCAGTTGCTCATTCCGCACCGTGCCATCATAACTCTTTTAATGTAGCAATATCCTGCGTTATCATTTTATGTTACTTACTCCGTGGTCGGTTGAAGAGGTAATTGATTCCCATAAATTCTTTTCTAGCTTGAGACCTGGGGTCAAGCGCTTCTAGTAATTGTTTTTAAAAGTTCAGAGGCTTAGTGGGGAAAAAAGAGAGCATTCTGTAGCTATTAAAATCTTATGCGCAATGTATAAATCAAATGAAACTGGAAAATGGAGTCATTATATAGCCTTTTAGTACATAAATGTAATGTCGTAGATTTTGCAATTGGCAATAAAAGGCAAAAATTAAAACAAAGGGGAGATATTAGGTTTTATATGTTCTGTGTTCTCTGTGCATGAGAAAAAAACTTATTAATAAAAATTTATTTTTTTTATTTGACAAATGGCGAAATGTCTTATTCTGAAATGTAGTTTTAGATTTATAATTATTCGTGTATGTTAACATCCAGAGAATTTAAAAAAAAAAAAACCATTTGTTTATGTGCTGTAACAAATTCAGTCTTGTGTAATTCGATTTCTCATGGCGATTTTTTTTAAACGTAGAATTTTACCTTTACATTTTTGTGTTACATCATTTAGAATCAGTTACTTCTAATACTTTTTTCTGCCTCGAATGAAAATGGATGTAAAAATAAGTACCATGTACAGTTATTTGCTGGTAATTTTTAATAACATAGTTCTAGATGTAAATGTTGAAATATTGGTTTAAATTAAATATTTAATTTCATCATTTTAATTTTTAATTCAATATTTTAATTTAACCAAATCAATCTTTATCTTTCCAACATTTTAAAGGAAAAACAATCGATGTCTTCATCTTATTTTAGAATTCTCTCAGTTGATCGTATTGATTTGTTGGTATTTACCAGGTCCGAAAAATACTTAATTTTTAGAAATGAAATTTTAAAAAAAATTTAAATTAAATAATTCTATCATAAATATGAAAATAAATTTAAGGTATAAAAACTTTTGAGTTACTGAACATAAAATTACAAATTAACTGTGAAAAGGCATATTCTTAAATCTTGATTTGAAACAATACTTTATCTTTGTTTTCGCTTCGCTTCATGTTGAATCCATAAATAAATTCTTAAATTATTTTTTGGCTCATTTTAATCTTTTGTTCATTATATAATCTTGCAAATAACAGTTCTGTCTCTTTTATTCAGTTCCCTTTTTCTATTAAAATTCACTAGGTTCCTACTTTTCCTGTTTGCCCGGAAGACTAAATTTAAGCAAAAGCCGTTGCTTGAATGTTGAGGAAGATCTAATTTTATTCCGCTTGGCTTCATTTGCGTTGTGATTATTTTAAATCTCTTTAAGAAGGGGGAGAGTGCGATATTTGCAACCTGGACTGAATGCCAAGGTTAGAGAAGTCGTTGAACCTGAACCCTTTCTTGCAACACAAACGGCTTATGAAATTGGCATAATTGTCATAGTTTCGGACGTGTTTCTCACGTTTCTACTCGATTGAAATTGATCTTATGCCCCTAATGTGAGCCTTATATTTGATTAGTGAATAATTTAGTATTTATTAGTGCTTTCAGTGTATATGTGGAGAGGGGGGGTATTAATATTTACTTGAATCTGAAAAATAGTATTTTTTAAAATTATTTTTAGAAAAATAGCAAATTTTCATAATTTTTATTAACATGATAATGTTTATAGGTCGGCATTACTGTCTGTAAATTGCACCAATGTGATGAAAAATATTTAAGTACATCGTTCATTTTTCATCGTTCATCTTTTCATTTTTAAGCATAGTTACTTTTTGGAAAGTAAGTTCTCATTTGAAAGGGTTTTTCAAAAATTTTATTTTAAAATTAATAAAAATTTGAACTGTTCCCTTCAGTTTCAAAGTATATTACCACACGAAAAATTATTAAACCATTAAAATAAAAAATAAAAACCTTTAGGGATTCCTGTTTTATTTTCTTATAATTTTTTCTCTTTTAATTTGATAAAATTTTGAAGGTATTTTTAATACATTTTACAATAAAAATTTCCCTTTTTTTAAGTCACTAGATTTGTGCTGATACGCGCTCTTTTACATTTAAATTCTTTTTTAGGGGGACATATATTTTCTCTGGCATATAATAAAGAGAAATTTTAAAAAGTATAATGTATATAAAGTAAGTTGATATTGAACATTAATACGAAGTTTCAGGTTTTAAATATCCTCATCTCTCTCTCTTCCTATTGAATCTCAATAAAATTATTTTGACATTTCTTTTATTTTTAATTCCCGGTTTCAAAACGGCTATTGTATGTTTATTAATGTTTTTTTATGTGTAAATAAGTAATTAAAAGATCCAGTTACTTGTGAGAAAATACGGTTTGTCCAATTTTAAGTCATTTATTGGATCAAACAATAGATAAGAAATGGTTATCATTCGTACTCTCTTCAAACATTCCGTCAAAATAATTCGCCGCTCAAATGAATTTTTAGTACGCATCATCGTAACGCAAGTGATTTTCTAGTTAACGAAATAAAAAATGTAATGAAATCTCCCCCCCCCTTTTTTGTCCCCAAAATAGCCCAAAATTTAAAAAAAACCTAGTGAAAAGGTACATTTGAAAAAGGAAGCAATGGGCAATAAATGCAAATCGTTCGAAAACTCCTGCATTCCAAAGATACTGATTTGAAAGAAAGGTTGGAAAAGTATGCGGTAAAATATAAATCACGAATGTTATCTACTTTCCCGTGATTTCTTGTCATCTGTCTTCGGAACTCTTAACTAGTATAGATGCTAGCAGATGGGAGCTACTATGTGACCAAAATTGTTACAAATCTACTGTTTTCCATGTTGGGGGTCTGGCGCCAAGCCATCCCTAACGGCTGAAGTTTCTCAACTCACCTGCCAAGCATACGTCAAACCTCAACGTCACCCCACAACAAAAGTCCTCCTGCAGACCTGTCTCCTCCATGAATTGAATCTTTTATGGTCTTCCACACAACAGCATTTTATTTTCAAAAGACGTCGGTTGGGACAGAAGTTTGCGCTGAAAAAGTTTCATAGAAATCCTTAGAACTCTGAAGCTGTGGCTCAAGATTAGATGAAAATCCAAATTAGTATTCGACATCGAGTTTCGTCCTGTATATCAATTCTGCACTGATACTCAAATTGAATTTTTTCGGAACTTTTTATTGTGATGTCTGCTGAAAAGAGGGTCACTTACTTAATCAGTATTCTTTCCTATGCAAATGCAGTTTTATTTTGATTAACCATTGCTCAAATTTTTCCCACGCCATCTTGATCGCATCAGGAATGTTTGGATCTTGTTCATTGACCCGGTACTGTTTTTAAGATGAGATAAAAACATTTCGATTATGATTGTTTCTTTCGTACTGATGAGCAAGCACTGAGTAGAAATTTTTTTTATAGTTAATTTTGCAGCGAATTGATTCGAATTTCAATTTGAGAATTGGATTGAGCATTTTGCAACCTAGAATCACGCACTGAATTATTTTGAGGTGTTTAATGAAACGTTGGAATATTTTATATCCGAGTTGTATTCTCAGTATATTGCTCTGTATCATGTTACTTAACTGTTTTCGTATAGTAAAATTAGACTGTTTAAGTTGGTTTATTATTGAAATAATTTATGTTTTGGTTCATATGGTGTAAACTTTTAACATAAATTATATACTGGGAGATAAGTAAAGATATATAAACACTTAAAATTCAAAATGATATCTCATGCAGCCAGTGGGTAACATGCATCTATAATGAAATTCCTAAATTTAATAAGGCAGATTATAGTACTTCTAGTAGCGAAATAAGGAAGTAACATAAAACTGACTCGGATATCGAACCAAATATAAGAATATATGCAATTCTATAACAAAAACACAGGATAAAGTTTCATCGAGTTATCTGTAAAATTGGAATTTCCCGACACTTAAAAAGAGCTAACTTAAAATTAAAAAAAAAATACATTTTTCTGTTTTATCCTAGTTTCTTTAAATCAGCAACGATGAAAGTGAAATTTAAATAAGGAAGGATACAAGCAAAAATATTAAAATAAAAAACCTTGGATATATGTATAATAAACAATTATACATATATGCAATGTTTGCCTGTATATGTATAATAGATCCTGTGTATATGTAGTCTGTATACATATAATAAACAATTAGGTGTTGAGTTTATATATATATATATAATCATTGTAAGAATTGGGAGAGGAAGAGAACAGGGCTTTAATTTGTTTAGAAATATAATGCGTAGAACTATTTTTTAATTAAGACTCAAGTAATTTTAATTTTATGCATTGATAACTGATTTAGATTTTTTAAAAATCTTAACATCAATTTAAAAAGCATGCCGTTTTGCATTATTTTTGTATCTACAATAATGTGTCTAAGTTGTAATTTCATATGGTAATTAGACTAATATTTACAGAATTTTCTTTGATGGTCTGCAACATTGGTTTGTGTTAGTTGAGTTGTTTAAGACTTCGCATCACCAGTTATTTAAAGTGTGAACACAAAAATGAGATGTTATCCGAATGCTGCCTTCTCTAACTAAATATATTTTTAAAAAAAATTCTTTCCTTTCTCTTCATAGAAAAATTATTAGTGGGGAATATTATTAACCCTGTGTATATTTATCTTACCTCCTGGATAGTGAATAGACTTCTTTGATAACCTCACTTGTGCACACCAAATAAGCCAGCTGTGCGTTTGGGTGTCCCCAACTGTTTTACTTCACAACGAGGCCCTCTTCAGCTGAACCCTTCCTGCCAGCATGTTCTTCGCGTGAAGACATTCATGCAACTTCGGCGTTGAAATTTTTATCTTCTCCTCCATATTTTTATTTCTACTCCAGGGAAAGAGCTGAAAGGCGTCCTATTTCCAATCTTTCCATCAGCCAGGTCGTTTAAACCGACGTCTCGTCTTAACCCACTCCTCTGAAAGATCAAACCTTTTACATTTTATGTGCTGTTCTTCACTATTTGTTGTTATAAGAGCTAAGGAAGCGTTTAAGATGAAGTTTGTTTCACACGTATTGAGTTGACGCTTCTCGTGGTGTTTTTCTAAATTTATGGTCTAAAAGAAATGTTTGTTTTTAAATGCTTCATTTATTTATTTTGGCACTTGAAAATTTCAGCTTTCCTATTTTGATAAAAATGTCCGTTTGCTTTAAATAAACTACTGAAAATTGATATAAAGGATTTTTTTTTTACTACCAAAAGTTTTTTCTACTTCGAAGTGCAAAAATTCACCTTTACCTATTCATTTAAGATTAGCATAAAAAGCAGAAAGTTAATTTCTTTGATATATTATTGCAAAATATTATTTTTGGAGATATACACATTAATTCAGTAGCCTTTTTATTTAGTTCGATATTTTGTTGTTTTAATACTTGTTTTTTATTTTATGTTACAATATCTACTTTAACGTAAAAAGTAAAGAATTTTATATTATTTTTCTTTAAATGTGGCGCAAGGAATTCATTTCGAAATTTTGTTTCGGATCATTGTCAGTTCTAGCACAAAATTGGACAGGGGAAGCGCTTAATCTTACTGAACCGCTTTCGGTTTTGAGGTGAATATATATATATATATATATATATATATATATATATATATATTCTCTATTTCTCATTGAGATATTTCTCTGTCGGTAACATTTAAAGAGACAAGATCTGTTGTTTTCCCTTCATGTACGCTAAAATCACTCAAAAACTCGCCAAAAGTGTTTAGATAGTGATAAGATTTTAAGGATTGTCACATTTGGTTAAAATTGTTTAAGAAATTCAGTTTTGGTGACCGGACTTTATTCTGCAATAAGGCCGAGATGTCAGTTCAAAGTACAAAAAACTGTACATCAGTTATTTGTCCAATTAGTTGAAATCCAGTATTCAGTATTGTTTTTACATCGCAAATAATTACCAAAAAAGATTAGCGCTAAAATAAATGATGCAGTATAGAAATCAAAGTTAAAACTTGTTTGTGAATTTTGAGTTTTTCAGATAATTCGTGTAATCTTGTTTTTGAACCTGTATCTGTTGTATTTGTTCTGCCTGTCATAATATATCTTAGAAGCCATTTTGCGTTTTGAAATGGTTGATTTGACATTCTTTGGTGATATGAAAGTGTACCGAAGAAGAATTTTTGATTTTTTACTTCTGTATATATCATATTGAAGCTATTTTCCATTTAGAAAAATTTTGCAAACTACAAATGTAAGTATAAACAAAAGTTTTTACTCTAAACTTTAAGATAAGTGTTTATATCTTATCGCGTATTCTGAGTTCAACCAATCTCAGAAATAAGAGAAAAAAATTAATTGATCTAAAGGCTTTTTTTCCCTCCATGAAAGATATTCGATCGAAATATGTTCGACTTCAAGTGGCTCTTGAATTATCGAAATAAGATAAAAATGTATTTTGTTTTCGTTACTTTGTTTTACCTAAACTTTCAACTATTTCTTTCATTTGAGATGGAACATCTGTAGAAAAGATTTAAATGTGGAACCATAATCAATTTTGTGTCTGAAATTCTTAAGAAAAGTCTGAAAATGAAGAAAATCGTAAATTGTTTTCATCGGAAAATCGGAGTTTTATTCATTCGCATTAAATATTTTTACCGAATTAAAATTTATGTATCCTCATTCAAATAATTTTGTTACATTGGAAATTGTATATTAATAAACATTTATTGAACTTCATGCATTTAAAGATTTTATTTGATTTCACGCTAACGACCAAAAGTTTTGTTTTAATTTATGTTTAACAGATTAGTTGAAGTCGATTAATCGATTTGATGTTAAACACTTTGTCATAAAAAAATGCACCGATGATCAGATTTATTTATGACTGAAAGCTCTATTCAATGGTCGATCATCATAATATAATTAAAAATGACACAGTGAATTAACAGATTGGCTGCACGTGGATAGCTAGTTATTCACAACTGTTTTTTCATCAGGAACCTCCTTCGATAACTGTTGTGAAGAAAGTATCTATTTAGAAACTTTGAATGGTGGCATTAAACTTGTTAACCCTCCCCACCCCCCAACTAATTTTACAGTAATACTTAATGAATGAATTCAATTTTTAAAATATTACTACTGTTGTTTTTTAAAAGAAATGTGTAACATTTTTAAAATATCCACTGATCGTCTAACGAAACTGAGGCTTTACTATGACTGCGGTTATGAGCTTTATCTTCAGATTGTACTATTAAGTAACGCTTCTTAAAACTAACGACTGTATATATGATCTGGCGACAAATTTTTCTCTACTGTCGGTTTTGCTTCTTGGTAATTTCAGTCGACAGTAGGCTGATGTGAAATAAAAATTATATCTGTTTCCTTAAAAAATCTTTTAGTAAGACAATTTATCTTTGTATTAGAGTTAAATCAGACTTTTTTTAGCATCTCGTCATATGTCACGAGATGCTAAAAAGTCTCTTTGACCAACTTCCCTGTTTTAATAATGATACCTCGATTCATAGGTTTAGCTATATGATTTTACATATCATGAAAAGAAACCCAGCTCTGTTCTTTTTTTTCTATTGCCAATAATAATGTTGTAAAACAAATCTATGAATGTTATTAAATGTAAAATGTATATTTTTTAATAAAATAAAATTTTGCTACATTATAAGGTATTTTGAAATACGAGGAACTGGTTACTAGTCAGAATATGGTAATCGTTACTATTTGTCTGTCAATTTTTTATTCTTATCTAACTTAATCGCCTGTATCGAAGTGTTTCTTCCGGTAGGTAAGAAAACTTAACATTTGTCTTCACGTTTCCTGTTATTTTGTCCTGAAGGAATAATTCTTGAAGGGTCCCTTCCCCTCACTCATCCCTCCAAAAGTTATCCTCAAGTGACGTTCGTGAGTATAATTTAAAAATCAGTAATCATCGTCACTTTTTTTTACATCTTGTTTTCCTGAAACCTATTTGTACGTCTATCAGATAACCGTTCGATAACCATTTCTTATTCCTCGATCTAATGCCTCCAGACACTCCTGAGTATGCTAAGGAAAATCGATCTTGTTAATTTCTTACTTAACTTATTTGCATTTTGATTGCCGGAGTCCATCAATAAGTGAATGATGTATTAGTAGATTTTTGGATATTAATTTTAACTCTTCTTTTTTCAGCCGCCCGTTTTAATTCCTGGAAGCGACTGCTCATCTCTGTGTGAAAGGTGAAAAATATGGCAGGACGCAGGTGATTTGAAAGAGAACATTTTTCACTGCAACATGAAGTCATTTCTCATCACACTTGTTGGATTCCTTCATTCGGTGATCATCACGTACTCTGCTCATCACGATTTACGAACAACTACATATGAGGGTATTTATTAAATTTACACTGATGTAAAAACATGTCATTATTGATTTTGTATTGTATTTGTGTTCTCTGATTGCAGATACTGTTTTCTGAAATGAAATGTCTTTTTATAGAAGGATAATAATGAGGAGAAAGGCACGTTGAGCAAACAATTTATAGTCTATATTTTTTGATTAGATAACAAAAGTACGTAAAAATACATAAGAAAAATCTATTTACTTACTTTGATATTGAAAATACAAAAATGAAAACTACGAAATACAATAAAATTGCTTAGAACTAAAAAAGAGATAATGTGAACAAATTAACCCAAAAGAAAATTTAATGCAATTATTTAGTGGTCTCAATGACGTATATTATCTAGAAACTTTTATACTTCCCTTTGGATCTTGCCATTCTAGAATCGTTGCATTTTCTGCTTTAAATGCTGTTACATCCATTAATAGACTACATCCATACTATGATAGAAAAGCATAGAAAAAACTTAAGAAAGTTTACGATGGAAAATCTGTTAGAATTCGTAAAATTTGCTGATATTTGCTGCTAAAGAGTTGTTGGGAACTTTTTTCTGTTCTTCGTCTTGTTTCTTTTTACTAAGGTTCTGACCAAAGGCTTTATGGAAACTGGTGATTATTATAATTTCACTAATAATCACCAGCTAATTAATAATCTATTAGCAGTCGTTAATAATCACCATGTGATTATTATAATTAAAATAATTTACCAGCTATTTTTTTTATTTATCTAGAGCCACTGCACTTATTAAACTTCTCGCATAAATCTGTTTCATAAAAATTATAACATCTTAAATTTTTTTAAATGTCTGATTAAAAATGTTATTTCCGTACAATTTCTAAAACAAACGGAGCTTTCTTAGAACAGAAAAAAAAAAATATTTGAAGAAATAAACGCCTAAAAAATGTGCAAATTTTTTTGTGCTTTAAATTTAATAATCCAAAATGTATCCTCAAAAACAAAGTAAACATTAATGACATTACAAAATATTAAAATTTAATTAAATTAATTTTTTTGATTTGTTTCCACAAAATAGTTTCTTGATCTTTGTTCCATTTTCCAAAAAAGTCGTGTCTTATTCACCAGAAAAGCAATTTTCTGCTGACAGTCCCAATCGATAAGTCTTGAAATTCGTTTACTTTTCGCTAAAACGAAATCATCCTTTCATCGGCCATGTTCCAGTAAAAGCTTTTTCATTATTTTTTTCCCTTTTCGCCATCCTTATCAGTTTGAACTGGAGACCTTGCTCTCCCTGCGTGTCCGACGTCCAGGACTGAGATTGGCAATCGCGCGTTCTCTGCTCTCTTATCTTTGCTGTACCGAAAAATTAACTGATGTCCCCCGTGAGCTTGCACAGAAATGGACACCTTATCTCCTCGCCTTAGAAATCTGGGACGAATCTATTTTTCGATAACCCAAGGCGACCGATTACGTTGCCCATTCTGTCAGAGGAGGGCACCAGTATGGGGTCTTGTGACACGTGGTTTATGTTTAGCTGAGTTCTTTTTCTTTCACTGTTATTTCTGTTACGCATTAGCTATTTCGAAGCAAGACAGGAAGGGAAAAAAAGTCGTGTTATTTGTTCTGTCACTGAAATACGCGGAGAATTTTAAATCAAGAAGTATTTCTTAGATTAAAGCTTCTTGAATTGCAACTTGTGACTCATGTAGAACAGAACCTGCTTTTATTGAATTCATCTATAATAACTGGAAGAATTCTAGATGTTAATTCAAAAAATTCTGTGATATTCGCTAACTACCTTGTTTCTTAATTTCTACAATATGGCTTAATTGCTCTAACCAGCATTTACGGTTCTCTTGGATGCTTCAACGTTGGAGCTTAAGAAATTTGTGTTGAAATGAACATGATATCATGATTCTACTTTACGTGTTTATGATGAGGTTTGGTTTAAATATTATATTATTTATCATGTTTCCATACAAAATTTACTTTTATTTGATTAAAATTGTTTACTTGAATTTATTTGTAAAAATAAGTTTAATGTTATAATAATTTCGTGACAAATTTTGCATAGGTTGCTTTCTTTATGTAAAATTGGACTTCAGAATGATTATTTTAGAATTTTTATTGAGAAAAAATATTTTGCATAAAATAATTTTGCTAGAAATATATAATTATGAGGCTGTTTTTTCCCCCTTGCAATTTCTGTATTGAGCTGATGTCACAATCATTGAAGTTGAATTTTTTAAAGTAAGAGGTGTATAAAACTCTTGTACCGAGAAGAATGTTAGAAAATGTTTTTTGCACGTACTGTCTTTTAACGGAATGGATGAATGTAAAATACGTTTTGATAGTCATGATTTATACGAAGTCTCATTTTCATACCACGTTATAAAAATTTCACAATTTACCTTACATAGTTTATATACAAGGAGAACCAAGAAGTATATAGAAAAATTTGGGTTGATGGAATTCAGAGATGCTGAAAGCCTAAAAGTGAAGTTTATCAATATTATAAATTTTACGCACGTCTTTTTTTGAAATTTTAAAAGTCATTGCAAAGGTGAATTGGAAATAGATGGTTTATGGTTTGTACTCTTTTCTAATGGTACATATTGAGGCAAGCGTCAGCTTTTCTTGTAAAGTCATTTTATTTGATTGCTCCATAGTATTAACATTTATGTCGGCAAGATGCAACTGTAAAAATTAAAAGATATTTTTTCTTTTACCTTTTTGTGAACTGTAGTGAACTGATTACTTCGGTTCTGCTTAAGTTTCGTCGAATAATCAAAATCCATCAAACTGGTATTTCCTCCTGTAACCTAATTTCTGATTAAGATGTTCAAAAATAAAAACAAAATTACCTAGTAATTTATATAAAGTATGTATTCCAAAAAAAATTACGAGAGAGAATTTGCTAGGAGATATTTTGTAAAACACGGATACTTTAACAAAAACAAATGTTACATGCTAGATTTTTTTTTTTAGTTCAAAAATATTATTTAATGTTAAATAATCATGACATTTTATCTATCTGTAGTTTTATTGCTTGTTATATTTACCAATTTGATTATTTCAAAAACAACTTATCCCCCTTACTCAACCTTATAGAAATATGTAAAACCAAAATTATAAAATTCAATTACTGCTCATCAACAAAGCTTTTTAATACTTTCTCAAATATCTTAAACTTTTATTTTAACCAACATTATTATCAATACGTACAGCTATACTATGATCTGTAGGTGGGAAAAGACATGCTCATTGTGTTGTATTTAAAAATATACGACACAAGATGCTCAAAGAAAGTCATGTGCAATACTTTATGTATGCAATAAACGTCCATGCTGTTTAGTTCTAATTTTAGCTGCAAAAGTTTTTAACTTTTAAAAAAAAATCTCGTTTAATGTGTGTGTATTTTGTGCATAACTAAATTTCCTGTCGTTGAATTCAATTTTTACTTAAGGTCCGTTTTGCATCATTACCTATTTCCGATGCTTTTGATACCCTTTGTGTGGGAATGGTATCCATTACCTTTAATTTTCTGTATGTTGTTTGCTGTTTAATCATAAAATGTTTATCTTTTCAGAAGGATTTACTTACCATTCCACTTCTCATTTCTGTAATCGAAGGCGTATTTATTTTTGAACATCTATCCATTCAAGTGATGAAAATGCGTTTGTCCAAGTTTTGACAAAAATTGTCGTAATATGTTGGCCCACGTGATTTAAGCATTGTAGAAACATAAACTAGGAGGATATGGAAGAACGTGGGTAATGATGTAAAACGAACTTCAGCTGAAGATTATTCACCTGCGTTGTTTTTTGTTGTGCTTTCGAGATCGTTCAACCAGAAACTCGTAAATAAAGCTCTGTTTTGTGTGTATGTTTTTTCCCCTTAAATGTGACGCACTTGGAGAAATTTTTCGTTCGAGAGAAAGTAATTGCTCTCTTGAAGGTACAGAATTAGTATTCTGTTTTTTATTGCAAAAAAGTTGCGTAAATAAAACTAATTAATTTTTATATGAATAGGAAAATTCTAAAGCAAAATAGATTTATTCCATTCGTATATAAAACAACGATTGTTGTGCAATTGTCACTGCATGGTTTAGATCCCTTCGGATTTCAGTTATGTGGCGTTTTTTTTTTTTTTTTTTTTTTACATACTGCATGCCAAATTGTTTGTTTTTCTTGTGGTATGGATAGGTTGCTTATTCTTGGAAAATAATTGAAATTTCTTTCAGTTATAATTTGCATTAAAGAAGTTTTATTTTTATAACGTATTTCACAAGATATCTCATTATGCAATTTGAACCCCCCCCCCTTTTTTTTTCCTTTTAAATTTTCAAATAAAATCGGTGATGTTTTCTTAAACTTCATGATTTTTATTTCTTTTCTTTTTCGTTATCTCATAGATAATTCGATGCAATCTCCATTCAGCTGGTTCGTAATTGATGTCAGGCATACAATCCTGTTTTGTTTCTTTAATTGAATATTAAATGTCTGTTCCCGAGGAATTTTCGGGTATTTAATGTCAATTAAATCTTTTGCAAATAGCTAAAATAGCTAGTTCCCTATCGATGTTTTTAAGCCTCAAATTGTGATAGACATCAAAGTTAAGCTATTGTCATAGATTTGCATATGTATTATTCATTTTGTATATGAACCATACTAATGGATTCTAGTCTTATTACATCATAGTGTTACTCAAAGCATACGGCTCGGTGTTTTATCTCCAAACTTTCATAATACTGTAACATCAACTTCTTATCCCTAATGAAGGCTACATAAAATCCTTTTTTCGTAGCTTTCAACAATGATTAAATATTTGACGACAATGAAAGCAGTTTGAATTTCAGTTCAACAGTTCAATCTATTGCTAAAAATTATGTAAAAAGAGAGAGAGAACTGCCAACATTCAAGAAAATTTTGTGACTGCTAAATTGGTATCACTTAATAAAACAGATTTTTTTAAATGGTAAAATAAAGAAATAAAAAAATGGGGGGGGGGAATGTCAGCTTTTATGACAAAAGAAAAAAAATGACAGCTGTGTTTTTGGTAAGTTATCGTGGGAAAATTCCTCGCGCATAATATTTAAGTTTGTAAAAATTTCATTAAGTTTTAAAGCATTTCATGATACTAATTCATATCCCAGCGAGCTGTAAAAGAATGTTTTACAGCTTTAGGTCAATCCTGCAGAATATTCTGTCTCACACTTCTTTATCAGTAGTAGAGATAGGAGTTGAAAATTGTTAAATAATTTTATTAAGTTTTCCTGCAATTAATTGCTAAGTCGTTTTAATCATTAGTGTTTCATACAGAAAGGTTTGGGTCTTTTTTTTATATCCATCAATCAATTTCATGCTGTCTGATCAATGTGTACGAGTTCTTTTAGTTCAACTGTTTAGTTAGCCGATATAATTTTAAATTTATTTCGTAGTGTTTAAAAAAATTATATGAATAAATCTTTAGTGATGTGGAAATTAGTTTAATGCCAAATATTAAATCTAACAATTTGTACAATAAAATAAAGTAGTTTATTGTTTAAATAGGCTTTCGTAGTATATGCTGTAAAATAAAATATTTCAGATTTTTTTTCAATAGCTTTTGGTAGCATTTTTCAGTCTGATGTAATTTCAAGGACTACTTAAAAGGAAGAAAGAATTAAATTTATATCTGCCTATTTCATGCTGTAAATGAGAATTAAGAGGCAAGAAGATAATTACGGCTCTCAAGAAAAGTTGCCAAACAAATGTGCTGCAAATTAATTTTATTAATTCAGATTTTTCAGTTTTTCTTCATCTTGTCTACTATTGCTCCTCAATTCGCATAGAACGATATCGATTGATATCTTACTTAGATAGTTTCTAAGAATGGAAATAAAAGTCAACGATTGACGGAGAAGAATACCTCCCCCCCCCAAAAAAAAAGTTTTGTGTTGCCCTAAGGAATGCGACTTCTTGATTGTAACTCGGTTCCAGATATCGATTGGTCTGAACTTTCTCAGTGGCTGATGCAATTTGCATTTCGAATTTCCAGCAGGAATCGATTTAACAATCTATCGTTTGCGAAAAAAAAAAAATTCTAAAGGCGAGGTTTGCTATCTAGTCTCAAAATTCCCATCGCTCTGTCTGAAGAAAGAATCATAAAACCAATAAGAAAAATAAGAAATTTATAACTTGGTGCCTATTAAATCTAATCCAGAGGTTGTCTTACATAATTAACGGTCTCGCGTGTCAAAATTATCTTCAAAGCTCGAGAAATCTTTTTTTTTTGTTGTTGTTGAGCTGTTTGAGTTCACTATTTGTGGCACAGTCAGGTTGTTAATAATGCCTGGCAGAAGAATCGTAGAATAACTTTGCGAAATTGGTTAGGGGTCCATCCACCACTGAAACAAATTGGAAG
Source organism: Argiope trifasciata (assembly GCA_026543055.1). NCBI lineage: Eukaryota > Metazoa > Arthropoda > Arachnida > Araneae > Araneidae > Argiope > Argiope trifasciata. Next base: position 1,921,618 of record JAPMOQ010055686.1, read on the forward strand.
TCTTCGGCTGCTCTTGAGTTATCTGTCTTACAGAGAGGGGAAGGTCTGTTCATGTAATGAATGAGGAGGAGAAAAAAAGTCCTTGAACATAAAGAGCATTGGACTTAACCCTTTTTTTATTGCGAATTCTTAGACCTGATTATTATTGGGATAAAATTCTTTGACCAAGTCGGGATAAGGCCATCTAACCTTGTTCGGTTACTATGGTAATATACTTTAATAGATCGATTTTAAATTAAGTTATGGACATCTTTTTTTTTCCCGTTTTATCAGAATATAAACAACACGTAGTCTACCTTTTTATTAATGAAATATTGCATGATTTGAATAATGTAATAACATAATTCTTTCAGCTGTAACTTTCATAAAAAAAAGTCCCTCCCTCCTTTTTTTCCTTTCTCCAATATATACGGTGCCCGTTAAACTGCATAGCATCCATGCTTTTTGATCCTGATTCTTCTAATAAATTATTAATGTGATGCTTTTTTTTTTTTTCAAAATAATAACATCATCAAAAATTGCGGAGCAAGTTCATTATACATTATAGGATGAGATTCGCAGTAAATTATTATTTTCGACGCATAAAATTATTTTAGATACCACTTTCTCAGAAATAACCTGATTGTAAAATATTAGTTTGGATACATTTAAAAGGGTTAATTTATTTTTTAATGTGGAATATTTATAATGTATTTGCTTTATTCTGAACAATTTGAAAAAAAAAAAAATAGTTCACATAAACTATTCTCATGATATTTTTTTCATAGGACCCTGGGAAAAATTTATTTAATATTTATTCTATATTTATTTCGCAATTAATAAGAAACAGGGTCTTCAGCAGCTTTTGTTTAAAATCTCGGTTACGGGACCGAAGAGTTATAGATTTGAAACACGATTCCAGTTCGGCAAATGGGCCTGGCTTATGTTCAATTTCTGGTCAGGATTCAAATGTCGTCTCTCTAATTTAGTGCAAAAGCTTGGAGATGGAGATGTACAATATCCGGAGCGGATATTATACATCTCCATCTCCAAGATGTATTGTACTCAACTGATTGCGGCTTAAAATGGCCTAGAGTGAAAGTAACCTTATTGTTGCTTTGACATGGGGACGCTAATTAATTTAAGTTTGTTAACTTTTTCTAAGCTATAGGAAATTATTTTATGTCGATGATAATTATATAAAAGGAAATAAAGAATTGAAAGAAAGAAGCACGAAGAATTGGGGTGAAAAAATAGGTACAAAAAATGATGAAAATCATTGCATCTTAATCGATTTTCATTATTTTCGGTAATTTTTTTAATTCATTTTCCCCCCGTAATTTTCCTAGGCAATGTGTAATTTACTGTAATTACCTGTCCAATGATTTTTAAATCTTTTTTACTAGCTCCCAGAATGCGTGAATTTGTGCGGTTTTCGAAGAAGGTCTATCTATGGATCTGACACATTTGACCCGCGTGTGTATAAGGAGTGGTACACTTGCTTAATGAAATGAAGTTAAAAGTGGCTTGAAACCTCTTTTTTTGTTTTAATGAGATGTTTTCCGAAGGCTAGGCATCAAAGTTCAAGGTCACGTTCAGTGAACCAGCAAAGAGCCGAAAAACAAACAAAGATTTTAAACCTTTCAACAAACAAGTCTACTTGGGCAATTCAGTCACGTCAGATTATTCCAAATTATGGATTAAATCTAGGCAGGAGCTTCTGACCTCACGATCCCTTTCAATGATGTCCAAGTGGTAGAGGGGGCTAGAACGTTTATTCGGGAGGTCCTTGTCGTGATTAGAGGAGTCTGGTCCATCCTTTGGCCCTCACACGTCGTCATTCCAGGGGCAGGCATGTTCCATGCTATATTGCTGTATCTAATCAATCTTGGAGGAAAGTCTGCGTCTGTAGAATGATTCGCGGTTGACAGACGTTCCATTTATACTAGGGTTAGGGTTAAGCTCTTCCTGATATTCTTATCCTGTCGGCATACACAGCATGTGGAAAATGGCAATCCATTTCACCTATTTCAGTGCAAAAATCCAGGCCATAATTGTCTGAGATTTGGATGCGACAGAATTTCGATGACTTCTTTGAAAATGGGTATACCGTTTTGTTGTCACTATAAATTAGGAATTATTATTTATATATAAAAACTATAGCTGAACTGAATTTTCGGTAACATTTTTAATAGAAATTTATTTTGTTATAGCACCAAATTACTATGTAAATTTATTGTCATTGATGTTTCTTTAGTCCAATGAGTTTGGTCATTTTTATTGCATTGGGGAAATAATAAATATTATTACCTTAGAATGGATTACCACCTGTGTCTACTTAAACCAAACAAAACATTGTAATCGTGTCATGGTATATTAACTGAAAATATTGTTATAATAGACATTATTTATTAAGCATTAATATCTTATTTTAAAGATGAACATTGGAGTTTTAATGCTAACACTACATTGAATTATTTTCTGAATCTTTTTTTTCTGCTTGATTTCTATGTATGACTGTTAACACTGATTATGTCATTTTCTCCCAAGTATTGTTAATTAAAACGGATAGAGCAAAATTATAAATTTGTGACTGTTTTTCTTTCCATAACTAAAGGGGAAAAAATCACGTCGCATTTTTATGAGTAAGTTTAATAGTCATACCTATACTATCGGAAAATTGGTGATTGTGAATCATTCTTTATTCCATTCTTCTTGAAAATAATTAAAATAAACTAATTCCTTAATCCTTTTTAAATCGCCTTATACTCAGTCTTGGGCAACTACTTAGTCGATGTTCTGCAGTTGAAAATATGGGATTTCTTTATATTTCGGTCTTGGGTTCTTAACTTCGATTGAGTAACAGATTAAGCCACAAAACTGCAATTAGCTCACCACATATAACAAATATTTTCTGCCCTTTCATAAAATTGCAGTATCATTCACCCGAAATGTTCCCGACTTGTGTAACTTCCACTCCAGGGCGTTCGATTCCTCGTTTTCTAGGAGAAAGAACGCTTGCGTCGGGTTAATCACATACTACTTCTCAGGAAATAGGCAGAAATGTTCGAATTGCCGCTGTCTCGTCCTTTCAGCTCCCTTGGTATTGCCATCATAATTATCGTTCTCCCAGACATGTCTTTTCTGGCAGTATACCCTCGTTAATGGTAGGAAGAACTGTAATTAAATTCCAGTTTTGTCAGCCAAAGGCCTGGATTTTTATGTTTTTCTTGCTGCTGATATAGTTCTTGTTATTCTTCGACTTAGAGAAAGAGATAAATGTAACAGCACGTTGATTTTCGAGTCACTTGACATGGCGGCATGACTTTTTTTAATTAAAAAAAAGTTTTAGCAGTTTTTTGTCGAATTTAAAAGATTGTTTATTCTTTTTATTAAAGATCATTTGATAAAAATTTATACAGTAAACGAAACATGAAATTTTAAAAGCAATTTTAGTTGATATTTTGAAAATTTAATTGCAGCTCTTCAATTTAAAGCTGAATTATTGTTTGATAGTTTAATTCGCGTATATTATTCCGTATTTAGATCTGCAATTTTGTAACTTTGTTAAGATTTTTTTTAATGTGTTATATATATTCAAAGCTGGATTAAATTTAGAAGGGGCACTTGGTAAATTCAAGTTTTGTCACCTTTTTAATTTGAATATGATCATATGCAGCAGCACCTTTTGATAGTCATACAAAATACAGCATTTTATTGAATTTTAAGCGGCATTTTATTTAATTTTATACCTTATCTAAACAGTTTCCTTTACAAATATTGCATCAATTTGTAGGTCACTTTAAAGAGATTTGGTTTCATAATGATAAGTATTAGTATGAGATAAGCATAAAAAAATTAAATATTAAAATAATCTTAAACTAAATGGTAAAAGAAATTTAAAAACTTATTATTCTGGAACTTTATTAAAACTGAATATTCTCGTTGAAAGTTTATTGGGGCTGTTCATTTGCGAATCAATCAAGCTATGAGGCAACAACAACAAAAATGCCGCGCTGATGGACAATTGAATGTTTTAACTTTCTGAAAATGTTTTGAATTTAAAACGATTTTTGATTTTAATTTGAATATGATCATATGCAGCACCTTTTGATTGTCAAATAAAATGATGAAATTATATCACTTTGAAAATAATCTCAAAATCCAACTCTTATCATTTAGATAGTTTTCTTATTTGATAATCTGGCCCTGCATAGATGAAATTTTGAAGCTGGTGAACTAAGAAACGCACAGGACAAAAATGTATAGTATATTTGCACGTGCTGTACTGGTTATTTGTGACCTTGCTATTTTCCTTAATACAACTGAGCAATATTTGATAGATGTCGTTATTGTGATTTCAGTTTCAGCAAAATTTAATTCATTTTGCGTTCAGCCTTGGATTTGTTTTCGATTCTAATTAATTCTTTAATCTTTAGAAATATCCTGTACGTGTTATTGTTTAAAAATTTAAGAAATATAAAAATATAATCCAAAGAGAATTAAATTAATTAACCTGCCAAATGTCAATTAAAACATTTGCATTTTATTGTGTTTGACACGCAGGCTTAATTTCCTTCTAATTTTTTTTAATATGTAGATGTTTTAGTAAATTGGCTTTAGCTTTAAATTGGCAATTAGACATTTAAATGAAGCTCAGTTTTCATGTAAATTAATAATTGGAAATTAATATCAATTTGACATGTATAAGATGTATATTCTTGAAACGACTTCGTTGAATAAAATCTAGTCCTCTTTTGTGTTTGAGTCTAGTTCTCCTTTAATTGTTTGATGTGATTAAGTTCTCCGTTAATTGTTGATTAAGTGATGCAAAATTAATTGCATTGGAATTTCTTAACAAAAAGATACCGATCTGTCGCAAAAATAATGAAAGTGCTGTGTTAAAAATGAGAGCGTAGAAGTTATGTTTCCTTTTCAGTCTTAGTTTTGAGATGCATTTATTAGGTATAAAATTTTGATTTTGCGGTTTTCATCCCTTTTAATTTTATCGAACAAATGAATGTATAAAGAGTAAGACGCTTAATTTTATAAATTTTTTTTGTCATATTGCTTGGTGCGCTAAGTGCTTCCCCTCCATAACATTATTTTAATTTGTTTATCTTTATTTTTTAAGCCTTGTTTTTTAATTTCGCGATACATTTATTATTCCGCCATAACTTGCGAAATTCGTTTCAAAATTTTCTTTAAGACGTCCATGCAGTTAATCTTGAGCATTCTGATGAGGAAATTGTATCGGAAATTAAATTTCCATGAATGAAAAATGTGAATTTATATTAAAAGGATTTAATTTTAAAAGCGTTCTTTACTATCAAATACATACATGAATAATTAACATTTTTACAATTACTATTCTGAGATATACTGTAAGATATTGCTTGCATTGAATAAATATATTCAAAATTATTACCTTGATTTGAATTACATTTAATATTGTATCATGCATCTGGAATCGAATATTAGGTAAATGACATATTTTTCTATCCATTCCTTGTTGGAAAAATCATTGCTGAAATTGTTCGCATTAGTGATTGCCTAAAATTACTTAACATAGAATTCAACTTAACAATGAGCAATAACTTAAACAATACACTGCATCTTTCTTTTTCTCCCATCTTGGTTCTCTGAAGTCTTCAATTTCAATCGATGTCTGCTCAATAAATGGAACTGTTCCGTTTGGTAGCTTTAACTTCATTTTCCAGCTTTTCATCTGCTACCTACGCCCGATTTCAAGGCTAGGGCGTCGTTTGTTTGAAGCCACGTATTTCATTAACACTCGCACATTCTGTACTGAACAGCAGACATTTTTCGAATGTTTGCTGCCAAATTGAAGGCGATTATTTAAATAATGCTTGTGGAAAGGCGGAATTTAAAAAAAGGGCTAATCTTATATGTGTATTTTGTCATTAGAAAAATTTAAACGCAAATTAAAGATTTTGTCTGCCAGTCAGTGAATGATTACCGCTATTAATGTAGTTTTATTTGTATCTGAGTGCTCTAATCTGATTGACACGTAACCTTGTAATGAAATTGAGCTGTTCAGAGGCACGTAATACGACTACTTTATACCTTAGTTGAAGTTTCAATTTTGAGATTGAGAAATCTAACCTAGCATTTAGAATAACAGGTTCTAATGGATATCTTCCTCCGCTTTTTTCTCTGAAAAAAAGCTTGGTTTTATTTAGGCAGCTTTTAAATTATTCGCTAATGGTTAGAGGGGGGGATTCAAGATATAGCATAGGAATACCATTGATAAGCAATTACTATTATATTAGTATCATTATAAATAATATTTACGTATCATTATAATTAACACTAATACTAATTAAATTATATCATTATAAATAGTACTATTTACATATCATTATATAAAACAAATTTTGGAAAAGGTTAGATATTTATCTAATTTTTCGACTTTAAAATTATTTGCTATGTTTCTTCAAAGCAAGATTTTATCTATATCTTTTAAGAGCAAATTTTTCTGTAATTTCTAATTTCTCCTAGAAAATTTACTTTTATGTTATTGTAATTACTGCGCTTTTGACAATCTTGTGAAATATTATTTTGCTAATTCATTTTCAATAATCATTGTTTGTAATTAGCTGTGTGCAATTCGTTCCGAATTGTATTTGTATTCTTAGGTTAAATGCCGACAACAAAATATGGCCATTGACAACATTAATTTCGATATATTTTTACGGAAAAAACTTGTGTTACCATTCATTGCAAATAAGTTTATTAGTTTTTTTTTTTTTTTTTTTTAAATCTCGAAAGGTATTTTTTATTTTATTTTCATGCATGTGAGAAGAGAAAGCAGTGCAGCTCCATAAACTTATTTGAATATAAAGTCTTGGTTTAAATTGTCTGAGAATAATTCTCTCTATATTTTTTTCTTTTATCTGAAGATATTAAAATGCTCAAAGTATTAAATAACTAAGAAGTGAAGCGACTTAAATTCACAAATGAAGCTGTGTTAATGATGTGAAACAGTGATATTCTACGAAGGGGGTTAACTGTTTAAAATAACAAACTTATGCAATTTATTTTGAATCGAAATTAGTCATAGATTCTTTTTGTACCCCCCCCCCCCATTTTATGTTGAATGTTAAGTGGTTGATTTCTATTCACAGCTTGTTGCACATAAAAACTAGAAAAATCCGCATATTTCCTAATTACGGCTAAATAGCGTTGATCTTGAACTTCAACGTTCTTAGCAGTGTTTTTGTATGCCTACATTCATTTCGAGGTTTGAAAGGAGTGAAAAAAAAAAAGTGTAGTCGAAAAACAGTCAAAATTTGTTCGAGGTGTTTAAATCATGTCTATCTCGCCCTTCCCATCTTAATTGTAGCTCGCTCGTCATAATGCCGTCTGCTTATTTATATAACTGGTAATGAAGCCAGCCGCCGAAAATTATAGTCCCCTCGCTAAATTTGACTTTGCGCTTTGCTTGTCAACTGCAGCCTATTTATTTTTGAAATGTGTTATTATTGTTCCTTGTCTTGTGGCAAGGGTAGCAGATAATTAGTTTTTTTTTTTCTTTTCTTTTTTCTGAGCCGTTTCTTTTGACTCTTATTTAACGAGGATGAATGCGTGATGTGGGGTTCAGTGAAATATGAGAACGACATATCATAGCCTTTTCATTTCTTTTTTTTTTTTTTTCATATTTTATTGTCCATTTATATTTGATTGCCTTTTATTTCTGCTGTTCAGCTTTTAATTATCAGTGCTTATTTCGTTCCTTAACGTGGGTCTTCAATATACTCCTCTTTATTAACTTCGATATGTTTCCACTCCGAGTTGACACTGTCATCGGTTGTTCCGTTGTCTGAGATTTGATGTCATCTTCTGTTTTATTTATTTTGGAAAATAAATCGGTTTTCCTCTCCTTCCTAATTTTTTACTTCAATCTTTTTTTGAATCCTTCCGAAAAACACTTTGTGAAAGCAATTTTAAGGGCGAGATTAAGTTGAAAGATGTGTATACAAGACGCGCCATTTGATATCAAATTGCTGCACACGCCCTCATTCTTTAATTAACTCAATATTCTGGAAGGTGGGATAATGATTTTTCGGCCGCTATTACATTTGTAAGTAAATAAATGGTTGCCGTTAATTTCTGCGTTGGTTGATAATTTGGTGGGGTTTTTTTTCTCTCTCTCTCTCTCTCTAAAGTATGTTGTGTGATAAGTAATTAATGTCTTAACTGTTTAATGACATGTTACTTTTTACTTCGTTATTATCGGATAAATACTGATTTTAGTTTTGATGTAGGTGCAGTAATATCAAAGCAAATAAAAGATTAAAAAAATAATGATAAATAAGAAGATAACCAATTAAGGAAACTGAAACAAAAAATAAAAAATTTTTCTGAAAAACGATAAATTGTTAGGTTTCAGCAGTACTGTCCATTTGTCAATGTGTCAACCAGCTTGATTGTATTTCTGCTTTTATTGGTACATTTGCTTTTTAGTTCCATAAGTCTGGCATTAGTCAAAGATTTTGTTTTTAATATTTCTACTTTTTGAAATTTAAAAGTTTTAATAGTTAAATCGACGCAGTGAGGCATTTCCAAGGAATTATGAATCCCGTTTCCAGAATTATCATTCTTGATATCAATTTGTGTGTGCGTGTGAAACTTCCATAATAATTCTAATATCACCAGTATTTTTCGTGTAAATTTATTCACTTGATTATTTAGTCGTACTTGTTTTACTTTTGGGTGTTTTGGGGTCGGTACAGTATAATTTATCAAGTTCAGATTTCTTTTTTAAATTTCTAGCTTGTGTCATATCTATAATTCACATGCCGCTACTGATTAAAAGTGTAATGTAAATGGTATTTATGCTTTCAATTTTTGAAATCAAGAGATATTGTCTCTGATCTTATACTTCTTTGTTACGACAGGTATTTATTTATACATATATGCCAAGCATATAATTTTCTGGAAGCAGAAGGCGGTTTCTAAGACAGTGAAGACACTTTACATTTTAAAATTCGCTTTAATTCATCCCGGGAAGGCATAATTTATTCACAAGAATGCGCGGACATGACACTTCCACTATCTTCAATAGATTAGGCAAGAAAAGAGGGATGAGAGAAAAATAAATTATCCCTGTCTTATATAACATGAGGTATTAATAGGGAAATATTTTTTCTCAGTGATTACATACTATTAAGATTCTGATAGAGATTTCTCCACGTTTCGATTCTGATAAAAGAAACACAAGAAATTTTTAAAAGAATGTGCTTACTAGATTATTTTCTATTCCTTCATGCAGAACGTGTGAATTGCCGACCTAAGCATTTTATAAAGCTTCTCTTGAATTAATTAAATAGAAAAAAAGGAATGAAATCAATACATAAGAGAATATTTTACGTTGAAATTGATATGAGCCAAATCAAGATGGAACATTTTAAATGAATTAGAATTGAAGTTAGAGTTTAAAATATCATAAATAATATACTCTCGAAGTTAGAGTTTAAAATATATATATAGTATAGCCTCAATCTAACATTATTGTATTTTTCAATTTATATTTACTATTACTAAATTCATTTTTTAGAGGAATATCGCATTATTCCCTTTGTGTAATATGTTTTTACTAAAGTAAGTACAACAATAAACATTTTTTAAAGATAAGAATTGTTTGCAAGATTTGAGCAATTGAAATGAGAGACAAATTTTTAAGCAAGTCTTGTAATTGGGAAAAGATGAAGTGATCTTAAAACTTGGGAGAAAAGAAAAATAGATGGGGGAGGGGGAGGATAATGTTGACCGAATTTTATTTACAGTCTTTATACTTTTACAAGAAAACACTCGAAAGCGAAACCTTTAAATCTTCAAAAGCAGAGGCAAATACATTCAAAATGGGGGAAAAAAAGTTGAAACGTGAGGGAAAATTTTTTTCTGACGCTTCTCTTCAAGACTAGTTAGATAAATAATTCAACCGTGAATCTAGCAACTCTCCTCTATGCATTTTTTTTTCACTCATCCCTAGTTTGTTTTGCTACAGAGTATATCGAGTTATTTCTGGCACCATACACAGTCGTTTTTTTTTTAATTATTTTTTTTAATAAATTTCCTAGCAGCCGAATAATTCCTGGCGATTTTTTTTACACTCTGCAAATGCTTTCGTATCTCCTTCCCCCAAAACCTACTCCTCCCCTTTCTTGTTACTTCTGAAGAAACGTTCTTCAAAAACCATGAAGGAAATTTCTCGCGGTTGACAGTCGAGTATTAATTGTGTTGTCATTTGCGATGCAAGATGAGTTGCCCTTTAGCGCGCGCTGGCACATTGCGGGTGGGGTAAATAGTCTGCTATTTATTTTTTTCGTTCTCCATTCTCCCCGTGCCCTTTTGCAATTTCAAAATTTCATTTCCTTTTGAAATAAATGCATTTCTTTCGAGACGAAGATAGCTCCTTCCCCCCTTTCAGATGAATGACTTATTCAAAAGTGTAATTACTTTTTTTTTCAAGTCTTTCATTCATTGTAGACAGACGGGGATATTTTTGAATGAGGAAATTACACATTTATGTTTTGTTATTTTGTCTATATTTTTAAATCATATTTGTGCGCGGGACTGATTTTGTGATTATTTTTAAAAGTATTTCCCTTTCTTGTCTTTGTGACATTTTTTAAAATTAAATAGATGACTCATTCTAATATATTTTCATGATGAAATAAGTATATTATACCTGGTATTGCGTATATTGAATGTTTGGTTATTTAGATCTTCTCGTTAGATCAAATTATCCATTGTATCTCTATGTAAAAGGATAAAATGAAATTCAGATTATTTTCTTGTTAAACAATAATCCAAATAATGAGTCAATATATCCAACCTGTCAGTTAAATTTTAATATTATTCTCCTTTTAAATTCACAATAAAGAAGAAAAAAATGAGTATGAAATTTAAGAAGTCCCAGGGATAATTGACTTGCATCGTTACTTGCGTTTTTAATTTTATTTATCGGGGTTATAATGTTTAGTTATAGATATTACTTATTACAGATGTTGAGAATTTGTTAAATCTGTCATTTCATTCATAAAAAATATTAGTACACTTTCTTCTTGTTATATAATTTTTAATTTGAAGAAATAATGATATAGATAATTGAATTCAAATATTATTTAACTTAATTAGAAAAATAATTAAAAAAAAAGTTTAAAAGACTTACGATTTGGATAGCAAAAAAAAAATCTTATATTTCTGCTGGATTTTTTTTTTTTTTTTAGCAAAATGATTATTAAAGGTTGTTGGAGTTACAGATACGAATAAATTGTCATACGAATTGTCCGGTGCGAAGAAATTGGTTCCAAGAAATTGTCATACTGCCATACCTTTGACTTAAATTATAATGTAACTAAAAAGTCACATTAAATCTCTTTAAAATTTTAACATATACATTTCAAATGAAAGAAAAGGGGAGGCTATCTTAACTTTTGCTTCTTTAATCGTAAAAAAATTGGTATGGTGTATGTGAATTTTCTTATTTTCTATCTTTTCTCAACTCCTACTATTAGTCCACACTATTCCTATATATATCTCTTGTTCAAATTTTCAATCGTTAATAAAATACTTCCCGTTCATTCACTCAAGTTCAAATACATTTTTTTAACTTGTAGTGGGTGACGGATGATGTTAACAGGTTTTTTTTCCCCTTTAAATACTAATTTATTAAATAAAGTTAATTAATTTTTAATACTTTAAATAGTTTTAACCGTTTGTAGTGAAAAATGAAATCAACGATTGTAATTCAATCGGTAAGATACGATTTCGGTATTTTTTATGTGAAAATGAGTTCAATTCTTGCGAAAATAAATAATTTTTATACTTATTTTATAATAATTATTTAATGAAAAGTTATGCGGTGATATACTAAAATAAAACTTTGCTTTGTTGACCTAACTAGGAATTGAATTAATTAAAAAAAATATTACTTTAATATAATGTTGTTTTATTGTTATTTTTTATTTTTAGAACTTGAAAATGCTGTGGAAGTATTCTCTAGACCAAACATTGTTTATTACACTGAGCTACTGTTTGATATCCCTCGTTATCAGCTCATAGTAGGAGCAAGGTAAGTCATAAATTTGTATATTACATTTTCCGACTTTGCAGTGCAATTCCAGCTGTATTTAACGTTTTCTTTCTTGGATTTCTGGTATATAAAACTTTTGTTGCTCTCAAACCACCGGAATGGATTCTCATATAATCTGGCCATTTATTGTTTTGGTGTTGTTTAGAATACGATATATTTATATGAAACATTCGTACGACAGCTGGTATAAATGTTTCCTTTTCCAAAGAACGACTCGCCACAATCATTTGAGAGACCGTATTGCTAAGAGCTGGGTAAATATATGGATATCGATTTGGCGTTTGGAGAACATTGTAAGGGTTGCATGTATTGAAGCTTTGGAATAAGAATTTCACCATTCTTCCTCACTCTGAAAAAAAAGGTTGTAAACATATTTAACTTTTATCTTTTATAGCATTTTTCAAAAGGTTTAGATCAGGGTTTATTGAACTGTAGATCACTATTCTAAACAGAAAAACGAACTATTTAGGGTAACGAAATTCCTCTTGGACCTTCTTTGAAATTTCTCTACGATTCTAAGCAAAACTAATGATGAAAAAATATAAATAAACAGTAAAATAAGGCGAGAAAAAGTTCATTTCAATTTTTTTTTAATTATTAGGTTTCTTTTTCTTTTTGCTAAATAATGCGCTGTTTATTTTATTCACGAATTTGTGGATCGTAATAATAAAATTTTTGTGATCGATGTAGAATTACTTAAGTTCTTTCTAACCCAAAAGCGACCGCCTGTAGGAAACGTTAAAGAAGCTCGATTTAAATCTATAATAATTTAGTAGGATATTCCTATATATATTTCTTTGTTATTTAAAATACTACATAGCAGTATAAATTCAAAATGTCCCTTCCATATTATCGAATATTTGTATTTCTAGATTCATTTGTGACTTTTATAAATACAATATTCTTAACACTGTCCTTGAATAAGCTCAATTAATTTAATGACTGCAATAGTGTGCTAGATAAATTCTTTGCATCGGAAGGAAAATATACTTCATATATTTTCAGTGAATGGAAGTTAATGGAGGAGGGAAAATTGAATTCGTGTATCATATTTTCTCGAATGTTTTCTTGTTAATGGATGTCATTTCAGCTTAATTTGTACTTTGGTTTACATTAGCTTAATATTTTGTTCTCCCTTTGTTCATTTTTTATTCTATTTTTTTACAGGGATTATTTATTTAGATTAAACTTGGAAAGCTTACGCGTTTTAGAGCAGACTCATTGGCCCTCAGCTGAACAAACTGTGAAGACATGCATGCAGAAAGGCCAGACTGAAGTAAGTACATAGAAAAAGATCAGAAAAAAAATGTCGTCTGAAAGTTGACATAAGGCAATTATCTTTATTTTTTCTGGAGAATTCAAAATTGACGGCAATTAAATTTAAAGATGAAAATGAAAAGCTGAATACAAAAGAAAATTTTGTTATTTAGTGTGAAACAATGCATAATTATTTTGCTATCAACTTAATATTCTTTCTCCTCTGTCTTTCAAGAAATTTTTTTCCATGAACCGAAATAATGCATATAAACTAAAATATTAAAGTATCTTTTAAATTTAAAATTTTTTCACTATGTCTGTAGAATTGATTTATGTATTTAAGTACATTTAAGAAACTTATTTGAAGTATAAAGAATATGGAATTTGCACAAGAAGCTGTACAATTTTCTTCTCTAGGTATCGGCAGTAAAATGTCAATAAATGATTACTAAAAGTTTTTAACATATGGGTTAAATATTCACTATTACCTTAATTTTTTTATAATTTTTTTGATTTTTTAAATAATTTCACATATATAAAATAAGCTAGACAAATTAAACAAGATAAATTTGCCTAGTACAGCAAAATTTGCAATGCGAATGACAGAAAAAATTTAAATATATATTTATTTTAATGCATTGCTTAAATATTACTAATTACGGAATTTGACTTTCTTTTTCCCTCCTCATTAAATCTTAATGTATGAGTTGAATCGGATTTAAATTTTCTAAAAAAACTTATTAATAGATGTATTTTTTTATTTTATTGTAACTTAATTTTGTTAATTAAAGTAAACTAGTTTTAATATAAAAATGTAAGAAAGTTCTCTTTGAGTACTGAAATTACAAAATTGTTAGTGTTTAAAATAATGTAGTTTAAAAACCTTTTTGTGTAATGAATTTTGTTTTCAAAATATTACTATATTAAAAATAAGTTTTTTAAACGTATTATAATTTTTTTTCCTGTCAATGTATTTAAGTTACACAATATTTATCACTTTAGGAAGACTGTCATAACTTCATCAGGGTTCTTTTAATGCAAGGAGATCGTATTTTTGCTTGTGGGACAAATGCATTTGCACCTGAATGTACTTGGAGAGATGTAAGTAGATGCTTCTTATTAATTTTTCTTTTTTAACTCCCAAGCAGGTTTTTTTTTTTTTCCTATTTTTAACAAAATTTCTAAAAAAAGCCATTTTTAATTAGTTATTTTTTATTGAATAAAATTTTTCCATTTTAATTATTTACGAATAATTTTTTTCAGGTTAATTCTTTGAGCCTTGTTCATGGCTGGGTCGAAGGTTTGGCCAGATGTCCCTTTAATCCTCATGCAAATAGTACAGCAATTATGACATCCGAAGGCGATTATTACATCGCGTCTGCATTGGATTTCTCTTCTCAAAACCATGCAATTTATCGTATCATGGGAAATGGGCCATTTTTACGAACTGTACAGTACGATCCTAAGTGGCTAAATGGTAAAAATAATTTATTAACTCATTAAGCATAACAAATGCCTATAACTCTATTTCCATATGTTTTATTTTGGCAAATTAACATAATTTCCCACATACATAAAGAAAGAATAATATTCAATGCAAATTTCACTTCAAAGTAACAATTGCTTTCTACTTCAGAAAATTTAAAACTATTTATTTGTAAATTATATTGATTTTTTTCCCAACTTGCCATTATGTTCTAGTATAATGCGTAATCTGATTTGTTTTATTTCCTTCTGTTCTCTTTTTTCATTCAAAAAAAAAAAAAGTGTAAATCTTGTTGCTGTATTTTCTGGAAGGCTGAGTTGAAGGATGCGAGTAGTTTATCGATTTAAAACACATTTAGAATATTAAAGAATCGTTATATCACTATATTTTATACTTAATTTATTTGACATTCAACCATCATTATTTTTTAGTTGTTATTTATCTAAAAATCAATCTTTGTTTAATGTCTAAATTTTTTAAAATTTTTATTTTACACTTTTTAAATTTCTTATTTGGTCTGTTTTCATATTAAGATTTTGATAAGCATCTCTTATATATATTGTTAAATCTGCTGTATTCTCAATCATTTAAACATCCTATTATTTTCATTTTATATTTTGCATATTATTTTTAATGGGATTTATTTTCTTTTTCTTAATAGAACCAAGTTTTGTAGCTTCATATGAGATTGGAAATTTCACATATTTTTTCTTCAGAGAAATAGCTGTGGAGTATATAAATTGTGGAAAGGTATTGTAAAAGTCTATACACATATTTATTTCAAAATTTCTGTGACTTCATTATTTATCACAACTTTTCCAAACTTAACTTACCTCTTCCTTTTCTTTACAGGTTATTTATTCTCGGGTTGGAAGAATGTGCAAGAATGATAAAGGTGGTCAGTTTATTTTGAAGGACAACTGGACCACTTTCTTGAAAGCACGTTTAAATTGTTCTATTCCTGGTTCTTATCCCTTTTATTACAATGAAATACAAGGCATTCACTTTTCCGAGAAATATGACATTATGTATGCAACTTTCACAACTCCAGAGTAAGTTTTTTTATTGATTATTTACTATTAAAATATTGTCTATAATTGCAATTTTTATTGCAGATTTAATGTATTGAAAAATCATAGCTATTCTGGATTTATAACCATGCCTTATTTTCCTTTGGCATGCATTGTTTGTTTTTAATGTAGATGCAAGTTTTTATTTCTATAAAAAAAAAAATTTCAAATAATATTTTTTTCTGAAAAATTGACTTTGATTTTGAATGAAAGTAATTTTGTTCTAATTTTTATTGGTATTGTTATGTAGATGATTGTTTCTTAAAATGTTTTTTTTTTTCCTTGTCTAGTAATAGCATTTATGGTAGTGCAATATGTGCTTATAATATGTCGGCAATTAAGAAATCATTTGAGGGTCCTTTGAAAATTCAGAGCACTCCAAAATCTGCCTGGGGAAAGCAAACTGTCACCCACAAGCATTTTCAAGTAAGATATTTTAGCACTTAATATATTGTATAAAATAATATTAGGTGATTTAGTTATCAAATAATCTTTCATTGTATATTTCACAGCATTTGTAATTATAAAACAATTAACCAATAATTTTTTTCCTTGTCAGTTCTGTAAAGTTGACAGTAAATAATTTTTTATAAATTAATTAAGGGTCAGATATATGAAAGCTTTCCAAAAAGTATTTATTAAAACATAATATAGTCATCTGCATGTTTTTTTTAAATTCTTTCCTAGCTCTTTGTTTTTCCAATTATTTTTTAGAAAAATGCTTTTTTTTTGTCACTAGGTAGTCATAGAAAAGAAAGTTCATATCTCTATATATCAATCATGCAATTAAGTTATTCATATGTTCTATCATAAAATAGTTTTATAGATAATGTTTTTAACACTTCTTAATTCATGGACATTATCCAATCTTTCAAAGGAATTATGAATAGCCTTGATATGCAACAACATATTAAATAGGCAAAAAAGTATTAAAGTTGTATCTAAAAATATTTTTCCTCACATTAATTAAAGTTCAATTTAATTGTAAAGTATTTATTGTGATTTTAATAAGTTTTTTTTAAACATTATAAATTAAGAATTCTTGGTTTGAGTGACTTATATATATTTAAAGTAGTGTTTTTTTTTTTTTAATGAAAAATTGCATATATCAAATATTTCTTACAAACTCATTAAACTTTGGGATGTAGAGAGGAAAGCAATATTATTCTTGGGAGAATAAGAAGTTTTTTGTAGCAGAAACAAAAACAACATGCAAACAGCAATAATAACCTTGTAACATCACAAAAATAAGTTTGCAAGCAAATTTCTTCAACTTATCCAAGAAATATTCTATACACTGCCTAATAATTTGAAAATAAGATTTTCCTTTATGAAACTAAATTCAATCGATTCAGGTGTGTTCTAATCATTCTGACTGATTTCTCTTAATTTACCATATCATAAAATTGTAATTATAACTATAATCATATAAATTAATTTGAACTATCTAAAATACTGTAGTGAAACTACTTTAACTTTTGATTTGTAGCTCATTGTGAATTGGAAGTGATTTTAATAGAAACTTTGTTTTAGTGTCAAAGTCCTGGAAGTACACAAAATTTACTTGATTCAGAAAAGTATCAGTTAGTTGATACTGCTGTTCAACCAATTTTCTCTCAGCCAGTCTATTCACTAGAATTGCAAAGGTAAATTATTGAATTTTGAATCTATTCTGTTATATATTTGTGGAGCATTAAATTAAAGGATTTAATTCTTTTTTAACTACTGATATTATTTTAAAAAATTTCAAACTTAATTAAATAATGTAGTTGCATACCATCTATAACTATTTTTTTAATGTTTCTTTCAAAATTTCAAATTCCATTTTTTCATGATGGTTATTTTTTATTTTTATAGGCTGACTTTCATAGCTGTTGATATTATTGCTGCCAAGCATCATGGTGAAGTTCATGTAATTTATGTTGCAACAGTAGAAGGTGAATTACAAAAGTTAGTTAGAATGCCAAACAGTACAGAGACTTGTTTAGTTGAAAGATTAAAGATTTTTCCTGATGGAAAACCTCAAAAAATTAAAGTGATGAAGATATTAAAAGATACAGTAAGTTTTACTTATTTAGAAATGAACATTCCTTTATTTTTATCATCTATCTCAAACATTTCATGAATTTTTTTTTTAATTATGTTTTATCACTTATAATATTTTATAAACTAATTCATTTATTGAAATAATTATATCAACAGTTCATATGTTTATTTATTCTCCCCCCCCCCATATAATAACATTTTCATTTGGAATTGTTTGGAACCAAGCATTTTGGAAATAATGTATTATGTTGGTAGAAATTTCATACAATTTAGTTGTGGAACTAATCCTGATTTTTGATTATTTAGCTAAAATATTTACTGTATCCTTTTCTTGTAAATTCACAGAATTCTCTATATATTGGAACTGATGAAGCAGTGATTAGATTGCCACTTCATAGATGTGATCGCTTCAAGACCAAATCGTAAGTATAAAATTTTTATACTTCTATAACAAATATTTACTTTCTGTTTAAAATTTTTTCTTTTTTTTTTAAATCTAAGTTTTATGTATTTTTCATAATAATTATCTATATCTTTATTGTTAGTGATTGCTTGCATTCAATGGATCCTTATTGTGGCTGGAATGATTATCAAATGGCTTGTGCAGCTGCACCTAATCGAAACCCTTATATTTCATTTTGGGAGCAAAAGCCATTACGATGTCCCAAACCTGATGATCCTGGTAAAAAAGACATTGATATTATTTATGATAATATTTAATAAGTGAACTGTCTTATGTAAAAATGTTTTTTCTCCCAAAACTATATGGAAAGAATTTGCACCCATTTAAAGTAATTATCTATACTTTAATATATTTTTTTACTAACCATATCTCTATAAATTGCTTTAAAAAAATTTAAATTGAAATAATTCAAAAGAATACAAAATTTGTTTTAAAATATAGAACATTATTATTTTTTATTTATAAAATCATTTTCTGGATTAACTTTTTTTTAAATTGGAAAACAAAAGAGTTTTTATAAGCTTTTATAATTCATTTTTTACACTTAATTATCTACATGAAAAGTAGTAATATCTTTCTTTGATTTTAGTTGATGGTGGTTGGAGCAAATGGTCATCCTGGCTTCCTTGTTCTCACTTAAAACGGGGTTCAGCTGATGAAGGATGTTTTTGTAAAAGAAGATTTTGCAACGAGCCTGCTCCAGCAAATGGAGGCAAACCTTGTGAAGGTGTTGAAATTCAGGTCACAAATTGCACTGGTAAGAGTTATGGTCTTCACCTTTTTCTGTAAATATAATTGCCATTTGTTTTCTTTTCTTGCTTTTTGAGTGGGAATGCAAAAAATTGTGTAGTATATGAAATAATAGTTAAGAAATTAAATCAATTTCAAGGTGTATATTGATATTTAAAAATTATTTTTAAAATTGGAATTTTATTTTTGTTAGTAATTATTCAAAAACTATGATAAAATTTTGATATTAATAAGTACTTATGTATTTTAAGCTATAAAATTTTGTTTTACATAGATTTATTTTCAGAATTATCACTTTCTTCAAATTCTTGTTCTTTAATATTCTGTTTATAAAAATCTTTTTGGGAAGAAAATCTTTGTTTTTGCTCTTGCTCCATTAAAATTTGTTTGGAAATTTTAAAAAAAAATTCTAATTATTATAAGACAGAATTTGTATTAATGCTGCATATTTATAATGTTATTATATGAAGAAATGAGAATTTTCTTAACCTTTTTATGGAATTTCAATTCTTTCTTCATCCCATTTTGTCAGGAATTTTGCATACTTGATAGATATACCTAAAATCTGCATTTATTTTAAAATCACCAATTTGGCATTAAAAAGCAAGTAAATAATTACTGTTCTTATCTTAAAATACATAAAATTAAATTGTGATAGTTAATTTCTTACCAATAAATACCTTTATTCATTTTCTTTGTCAAACTAAATTATGAAAATTATAATTTTCTTTTGAAATGCAGCTATGGAAATGGAAAACATATTGATTGGTTAGTGCAATATTTGTTTCATAGATTATTTTTAATTTCAACCTTTTATATGCACACTTTTAATTTCAATCTTTTTAAATACTTGCATTTAATTTCAATCTTTTTAAATACTCACATTTAATTTCGATCTCTTATATACTCACATTTAATTTCAATCTTTTACATGCACACATTTAATTTCAATCTTTTACATGCACATTTTTAATTTCAATCTTTTACATGCACACTTTTAATTTCAATTTGATATATTCATGAATTAGTTCCTACTAGTATTCAAATTTATGAAAAAATATCCAATCTACCATTTTTCACTGTTAATGTTTTGAGATAAATTTCTTATGTTTGTGTGTAGTTCATGGCCAGTGGACAGAATGGTCGGCTTGGTCAGCTTGCTCTCAAACCTGTGGCACTGCTTTGAAAATGAGGCGAAGGACTTGTGGAAATCCTGCTCCTAAGCATGGGGGACATGATTGCCTGGGTCCAGATCAAGAAGAAATATTCTGTGCTACAAACCCACCCTGTCCAGGTAATATAATGTTAAGAAAATATGATTTTTTTCCAACAAAAATTAAAACATTTTGTATAAAAATTTTTTTATTATTATTTGCATTTATTTATTACTGAAATTTCTATTAATGAAGTATAACAAATAATCTCATTGGAATTATAATTGTCCAAAATAATTGAAAGATACTGATTTTATTTCTCTCTTTTGAGGGGTTCTCGCATTGTTAATTTAAATTATAAGATTTGCTGGCTAAAGTTTGTTAGATTTCTATTATTGATATTTTAACAAATTCATACATTAATACTTTAATTATCTCATTTATTGTCTAGCTTCTAAAATATATATTGTCAAACATCCATTAGTTTTGATGAATAATAATTGTTTCTACAATTCCCAATAATGATTTTATTTAAATCTTGCTATTGTGAAAATAAGCCAATGCCAACTCGACACTGTTTCATGAGCAAATTTGGGGTATTTATCAAACATGCAAAGCACAGTTCAATTTTCTAATACGAGTTTGGCTGATAGAAATCTAAATAATCAAGTAAATTCTATTTACTTAAAAGAAAACTTCTTTCAATATAAGCTTCCTTTTTAATTATTGCTTTGTTTAATCATTACTTTCGTTTAGTATTAATTTTCCTTCTTTTGATAATTCTGAGTATACTTTTCTTGAAGAAATAGGCACTAACATAAATATTTTAAAGCTATTCTCATCTTCTTGATAGAATTAGTTGGTTAATTTTGAATTGGTATTTGTTTTAAGTGCATATGTAGAAAATTTATTTCAAACAGAGGATCATTTTTTGGAATAAGTTATGTTTTGAACCCCAAATATTAAATTTATTATTCCATTCCATTATTAACAGCAGCAAATGATCCCATGCATTTCCTTTTATTACAACCTCAAACAGAATTTATGCAAAATTAGCCACTACTTTTGAGTATTTTTATCTTAATAAATTGAATTAAATTTCATATTCAACAGTTGTCAAATGTTTGAAATTTTCATTTTTATGTTTTGTGCTGTTTTAAAATATAAAGTTAAATAAAAAATTATATTTTATATTAAAAAAACAAATTAATCTACTATTTGAATGACCATAGGTGAAATGTTTTTAAAAGTACAATATATTTCTCTTGTGAGAAAAGGGCTTTATAATATTGAGTAATTCATTACTGACTTTTGAAATTTAAAAAAAAAAAAAAAATACATTTTTCTTATTTACTATAAATTATTTGTAAATGTTTGTTTGCCAATTTATTCAGTATATTTTATGAAATTTTCTGACCTTTAAATTAATTAAAACTTTGCAGCTTATTCCAAGGTACCTATACATGGCCATTGGTCAGAATGGACTTCTTGGAGTGAATGCAGCTCTCCTTGTGGAGGAGGAGTTCAGACTCGTGATAGGAAATGCAATGATCCAGCTCCACAGTATGGTGGAAATGAATGTTCTGGTTGTGACCAGGATTTCCGTATTTGCAACAATCATTTGTGTCCTGAGCATAGGCGTTCAACATCCTGGACCCCTTGGTTTAATATTAATGTAACCAGAGATGGATATTTCCAACAAAGGTTTAGGTTCACCTGCCGTGCCAATGTACCAGATGTCAATGAC
Source organism: Argiope trifasciata (assembly GCA_026543055.1). NCBI lineage: Eukaryota > Metazoa > Arthropoda > Arachnida > Araneae > Araneidae > Argiope > Argiope trifasciata. The sequence goes on from JAPMOQ010055686.1 coordinate 1,943,691, forward strand.
ATTCGCATTAGCCATCCAAAGAAGGAAGAAAGATTCTGTTTAGAAGGAAGCCTTAGTTGTTTGGATTCTGGTAAGCTTTAACTGTTGTTTAATGGTTAGAGGATAGAATTTATTAGAGAATGACTTTGTTAATAATATAACTTATTTCTACTTTGGAAACAATTCTCTGAAAAGATTGAGCCGTTATTTAATTTTATTCGCATTATAATATTAACTTTAAATTTGTTTTTATATTGCTTATATATTAACTATAGTTAAATATAATAAATGTTTTAAGGTTACTAATTTGGAAAATATAGCTTGTAGCATTTTATTTTTCAATTTTATCCTAGGTTTTAAAATTAAAATATAAAATGTGAATCTTTATCTTGAATAAATTTTAAGATTACTTTTTTATAAATAATTTTTGCATTCATCATTTAAAATGACACTGGCAATTTTTTAATATAATAATTGGAGAAATTTGTGAGTGCATGCTAAATTTTAAAACTATTATATTAGATGAGATGCATTTCTTTCACAGTTACAAATTATATACCACACAAATTACGAAGCAATTCTTCTTAAATTCTGTATATGGAGGGGTTCATTGATTCATTTAATCCAAAAGAAATTTTATGAAATCTGTTTTGATTTTTAACCTTTCAAAAAATTAGTTGACTGAATTTTCTTGTGTTTATTCTTAATACTTCATATTTAGAATTATTTTCTTAAATAGGATTGGGACAATTTTTTTAAAATTCATCAATAAACTCATAATTTATTATTATTATTATTATTATCAGATTTAAAATGCTGTTATTAGTGGGGAAAAGCTTAAGAAGCATTTGTGGTAGATTTATAATATGCTGATAAAAGTTTGATTAGTTTCTACTTTTTAAAACTGTTTTCAACATTCTCTTTATTATAGCATTCATTAACGTGGATGGTGCTTGGTCTGAATGGTCCGACTGGTCATCATGTTCTGTCAGCTGTGGAACGGGATTTCAGTATAGAGAGAGAGCATGTGATAATCCTACTCCTTCTGGAAATGGAGCAGAATGTAAAGGTGCCCCAAGAATGGAAAGGAAGTGTGAACTAGCTGCTTGCAATGGTATGTTCAAGTAATAATTATGTATTAAAAAAGCACTGCCAAATTGTTATACTTTTGAGAGAATGAATTATTTCTTAATAAAATGACCTGTCAAAAAGATAATTTCATCTAATTGCAGCAGTATCAATCTACTTAACAATGTTCAATATAGCAACTGAAAAAGTTGCAACACAAAAGTACCAAATCACTTGCTGTGTATGTTGTATTTTTTGTCCTATCTAGCAGATCAAGTTTATGAGTTAAAAATGGTATGTTATTATAAATCTCATTCACAGTTAGTGTGTAAAGAATTCCATAAGTTTGAAAACAAAGAAATTAAGCATCTGCAGAATATGTTTGATATATTAGTAATTTTTTGCAATAAATTAAAATCCCTCATCTGCTTTTGAAGATAACCTTGAAAAGTCTGTTATGATATATGGAGGTGCTTCAGCTATGCATTTTTTTAGGTGTGCAAATATTTTGATCTTTTTTTATCTGAAGCAGCTATTTCAAATGTTTTAAGTCTGAAGTTCATGTTTTCCATTCCGCTAATCTTCTATGTCTTATTCGGTTTCTCATGGGATGTTTTTTTTTTTAATGTTCCAAGTTTTCTCTTGATATTAACAAAGTTTTGGAGCAATTTTGAATGGCTAAAAAACAATGTTTTGTGTATTTAAGTTATACATAGATCATATTTATGAAGTATAAGTTTAGTTACATTAGTTTAAGAAGTGTAATTTATCATCTTAAAAAATACATTTAGCAAACATTTTCTCTTCTGCCTCTTCCATAAAAAAAGTTTTGAATATTATTTTTATGTTTGCAGATGATGAAGGATGGGATGAATGGACTGTTTGGTCTCTTTGTGATTATAACCAAGAGCAACATAGGCAGAGAAAATGTAGAGTTGATATGCCTGGCACAAAATTTTGCTCTGGATCTAGTCGAGAAACAAGACTTTGTGTTGATAATGAAATTAGAGGTAAATTGATATTAAAAGATTTTTATTACAGATTAGGAATTTATAAAAAAATTATTTAATAAGTTCTATCTCTTTAATTTGATCTGCACAAAGTTTAAAAAGACAATTTGTTCCATTAAACTTTTCAAATATCACTGGAATTCAAGGTTTAAATCTTGTTTCTATAATTAAAAATTAAATGAATGAACATAATATTGTTTTTAAAAAAAATTAGTATTGTGTGTATACTTTTTTGTAATATTACATTTTGTTATTGTTACAACATCTATGAATGTTTAATTAAAAAAAGGGGATTAAAAAATTCTGAAACACTAATTTTAAATATTTTTATCATAGTTTTTTTAATTTAAAACCAGCTGCCTTTGGTGACCAGCTGGTTTGTCAATCTTATTAATCTATAAAGTAGTCGGTGAAAAACTTAATGTAATCTCATTGTCAATTAAGTATTTTATGTGATTTTTCATTGTCAACTAAATACTTTTTGTAACTTTTCTTTTAATAGCTACTTCATCAACATATTTTTAAGCACCAAATTTTGATAGACATATAATTCAGTCGTGTATTTATGAAGACCTTAAGCCTGTAATGTATTATATGTCTCTCCAATTATCTGTCAGCTCCCACAAAACTTTATTATTAAATTATAAAGGAGACGATTAGGTTGTAATTAATATAAAAACATTTTTTACTTAAACTATTAATCTTTTCTTTTAATATCAATATCGTAAACAGAGTTCATCAGCATTTGAGTTATGTGCACTACAGAATCATTTTCATAATTTATATAATATCTAAAGAATTACTCAATAAAAATTTCTCAGATTCCCCTCTTTTTTTGAATAATGGCATTCAAATATTCATAAATCGGTCAGTTTTTAAAGATTGACATAATTTATTTATCTCTTTTTATTTTAAATATCAGTGTCTGAAAAATATCTTGTTAAATATGATTCACAGAGCAGAGAATCTAGATTAAAGTTCAATTTTCTTCATTTATTAAAATATTTCTAGACTCATATTACATACTATGTAATTATTTGCATTTAGATCCTCTTTATAGATGTATTTCTATCATCATTAACGTTTTACAAGTTAGCTGTTGGGCCAAAAAATTGAAAAGATATATATTAAATCATATATGTCTTTAAAAAGCTGATTTATTTAATAAGTCATAAACCTTTTCTTTACAGTTTCTTTTTAGAAAAAATCATATTTCAAACGACACGTACTGAAAATTACATTTTTATGTTTATTAATTTGCAATAATAGTTGATTAATTTTTTCATTATCAGTTTTTATCACTCTGATGGCAACATGATAAAAGAAAAATTTTTGCCCTTTCACTTGCAGCTTATGTTTTATTTTTATTGTTGAAAATATGATTAAGTTACTTTTTTAAATATTCATTAACACACAAAATTTAATTTGTTTATTAAAATATTAGTATCACTAAAAAGATATTTTTTTAATATTTAATATGATGCAAAAATCTATTTTGTGCTATAATATTTTTGATAGTTATGGTGGAAAACATTGAATTTTCGCTTAATTTTTAATTATTCCAAATTCTAATTAAAAATTCGAAAAAAGGGCCACATTTCTGATCCTCAAGGTATACATGTACCAAATTTGGTAGCTGCAAGTCCAATGGGCAGGCCTGTAGAGCACCAGCACACGCACACACACACACAGTGAGCTTTATTATAAGTATAGAAAATGAGAATTTGCTGTGAACAGTTCTTAAAGTTTGTTTAAATTACATATTAAATCACTATACTTATACTAAGTACAAGTGAAGTATATTGATTAACAAGTGTGCTTTAGAAATATTTATAATTATTTTTCTTACTTGACAATTATAATAAATATACTTTTGATGATCAATTTTATGATTAAATTTAATACCTTTATTTTTAAAATTGAGAAATTAATATTTCTTATTTTAGTAAAATATCAAGCTGAAGAATCTCATGTCTTAGAGGAAGATGGTGTTCACATGGAGCATGTCATTGTAGCCTTGATGGGTGGACTTCTTGTAGGTTTAGGATTCGGGGCTTTTGGCATGTATCTCTTCAAACAACGAAAAATTCATGATTTGCCCCACCTCACCCCTAGAACAGCTGATGCCAATCTTTATATGTCAAATTCAGAATGGAAAGCTTCTAGACCTCTCAATGAAAGTCCTCTCAAAGTTCCTCAAAAAGAAGCCACAATCAAACGAAGCTGTAATGGAACCTTAACTAGGAACTTACGGACACCATTATATTCAGAAGAAAGCTTTCGTACATAATGCTAAAAATTTCATTATTAAAATACCAAATAAAAACTTCATTAATGATTAAAATGAACAAATTTGTGTTCAGAAATGAAGAAAATGGTCCAATTCAGCCTAGTCTTTCTATGAAGTCAAGTTTTGTCTTTTACAGTGCCATTGATTTAAAGACTGTTTCTTAGCTTTTAAAAGGATAATTTATTTGGTGTGCATAACTCTTTACATGTGCACATAGACTGAAAAACTTTACATTTTTAGCAATCAATTATCTGTATATAATGCTACATCATTTTTTAAAGAAATCATTTACATTTTGTTGGACAATTCTGTTAGGAATTTTACATTTTTACTTCTACATCAAGTGTTTTTATGAGTTCTGTTGGCGTGAAAAATGTATCTTCTGTTGAGCAGAATTCACTATTGTAAATATCATCAGGAACTGTTCATGGAGACTTCATGTTGCTAATTGAAATGCCAAATGATTATATTTTCATATAGTTTATGAGTATGCAGCTACAAATCCCGTGATATGTACAGGAAGTTAGTCGGCACACATGGTCAGAATTGAGTTTATTGTCTTAGTATGCGAAACATTTGCTTGATTTTGTCCTTTATTGTGTGAATATTGTAAAAAAAATCTTTCTAAATCTCCCATTCAAAGGACAAATTGTATTATGTATTCTGGATAGTTTTTAGGAAGAATTTTGTGTATAAATATTGTGCCATTTTATTGAAGAAAATAACTGAATTTGCCTTTGTATGCATTTTCCATAATTAGAAATGGCTGTTTTCTTTTATTTATTCTACATTTAAATTTTAACAATTTTAATTGCGGTAATATATTTATATTTATCATCATATGAATAATAGCAATAAAGGTATTTTACTTTGTTGTCTGAAAAATGCTAATGTAACCAGTGAATGAAAAATGTCAATTTAAATTTTATTTATTGCAATTATTTATATTGAATTAGCAGTATTCCTACAAATTGTCTAGCTTCTTAAGGTCAGTATATAAATGTCAATTTTTTGTTAGCTTGATTTTTAGCTTATGTTTTAGAAATAAAAAAATGCCTGCAAAAATAAAAGCATTTGTTTCAAATAAATTTTGCAACTTATGATATAATTACAAAATAAAAAAATTGAATTACAAAAATTTTCTTTGATTTATGTATTTGATGCTCATACTTAATATAATTTGAAATTCATTAAGTTCTACTTATATGGATGTATGAATATATTTGTTTTTGAATAATTTGTGTTTCTGTATTATTTAAAACCTTTAGTTATGGAATTCCATTAGTTTCTATATTTATATAGTTTAAATATTATGTAATTTTACATTTTATCATTAAGAATTATTTAAATAGGAAAAAAATTATATCTTGCCTTTTGGATATAAAGGTTAAGTTGTTTTATTCTCCCTATCCATAAAGAATATATTTAGGAGTATTTCTTCTCGTGTTTTAAAGTAATACTGCGGAGGTGACTTTTTTCTTTTAGACGAATATTTTTTTCTTGATTTCATGCAAAGGATTAGTATCTTGATACTAAATTTCAATTCTAAAACAATAATAATAATTTTTTCTCTAATTACAGAAAATTTGCTTTATTTAAGGTTAAATAAATGTTCCTTCTTCCTTACAATGCTTCCGACTTTGGATATAATTGTACAATCTTTAAAATTTTGAAAAATTCATACTAATGTGGCATGGAGGTAGTATTTAAACAATCGCTTTATTTCATAATTTTTTTTATTTTTTAATAATTTTATTTTGGAAAAACATATTAATATGAAAGTTAGGAATAAATATTAATAATCAATGGATCAAAGTTCCAAATTTAATAAAATGAACTTTTTAAAAATTAATATTAGCTTAGAATATCGATTGGGTTGCATCTTGTATACACAAGTAATTATTTCTTTACGAATTAGTCTGTAATGTGATAATTATTGATTTTAATAATATTAGTATCGCAGAATTATTGTTGTAGTTTTTACTTGTTTTTGTGCTCAATTTTTCCGTATATTCCTATGTTTGTGTAAAATTCCAGAACTGAGACTAAATGTTTGCCAGTCTTTTAATTTTAATTTTTAGTTTATTCTTTTACATTTTGGTTCTTTTTCTAAAAATTAATGCTGTTGTATTTGATGTATTGAAAATTTCTACTTTTGTATCAATAAAAGATTTCTGGGCCTTCTTAAACATGTAAATGCTTTATTATATAGCAGCCAAGTGTGCCTTTTTATGTTCGTTCGTTTTATGTGTTGCATATATTTTTGTCTATTATGTTTTTAATAAAATAATTTTTGTTCAGGTTTGAGTTCTTTCCTCTCAGTCAAGCTTAAATGGAAACACATCCTAATTTATTGAATCGTAAAAGGCTTTGAATGTTACCATCGTTTTTAAAAGGATACATTGCTGTAATATTTTCTTTAATTATTTGCCACTAAAATATATTGACAGCGAAAACAATGTTCCAGATGCAGATGAAAAACTAAGTACTTTTTGTGCATCATTAACGAAATTTTCCATTGATTTGAATTGTCTTTGCTCCACTTTATTAGGAATACTTATATGATTTAGACATCTGGCTAAAATTTAAATGATCGTTAAAAGATTTAACAAAATTATAAATAGGCATTTCTTAAATGGGAATTTAAAAAAACTTGATTATTCTGCTTTAATATTTTGTTTTTACGTTCACATAAATAACTGATATTTGTCTTAAATAGAATTACTTTATCCTATTGACATATAAAATCTTTAGTTAAACAAATTAAAATTTCTCCTCTCTTCTAAATCTTAATGTCAGGTTTAATTATTGCAAAAGTTTTCCGGAATTGTATGATAATCAAATTATTTTGAGTTTAAATTTTTGCACTGAGAGTTAGTTTTTGTGCAGTATGGAATGCCCCCTACAGTGTGTTTACTCTGGAATCTTCTAGCTTAACAATGATTCTATATATGAAGCTAGGATTTTTAAAATTATTTCTTCTATAAGAACCGCGACGAATTCGATCTTATTTATGGTCAGTCATCTTAAATCCAACAAAACATTTGTGATTTGAAATAGATAATCGCTTCTAGAACTATTAGCAAAAAAGTATTCTGAGTTCTAAGTGCAGGAAATGTAGAATAGTCTCAGAATATTTGAATTTTTGTTTATGACCGTACTGGAACGACTTAAGAATCTATAAATATTCAAAGTTACTACACTTATCAAAGAACTAAAAACCCTCACTATGTTAATTTGATGTCATATATTTCCCTTGTATTTAGCCTCGATTTAAAAATTTAAGTTTTCGATTTTACTTATATAAATATATTCTGTGAAAAAATACAAATATTTTATAACTACAAATGATCTGATAATATAATAGGATCTCTGATCGTTTTAAATCAATTGAAAAAAACTTGATTATCCTTAAATGCCATGTGAGATTGACATGGTATTTTCAAGTTGAATTATGAATGATGTTTAATGTAAAGAAATTGACTACTCTAATTTGTTAATGTTAAATACCTAATCTCCAGTAAAATTAGTTAGTGAAAAGAAACTCATTTAATTATTAAATTTCCTGTATTCTTATATTTACTGTTATCGTCTTTTGTCAAATATTGAGTTGCCGATTCTTGTTTTACCAGAGAAGTCTATTTTGACATTAACAAATACACTGAAGTGACAAAAGTCATGGGATGACTGTTAATATCGTGTCGGTCCTCCTTTTGCCCGGCGAAGTGCAACAACTCGACGTGTCATGCAGTCCACAAGTCGTTGGAAGTCCTCTGCAGGAATATTGAGCCATGCTGTCTGTATAGACGTCCATAATTTTGAAAGTGTGGATGGTGCAGGAGTTTGGGCGCGAACGGACCTTTCGATGATGTCCCATAAATGCTCGAAGGGATTCATATCGGGTGATCTAGGTGGCCAGATCATGCGCTGGAATTGTCCGGAATGTTCTTCAAACCAATCGCGAACAGTTCTGGCCCGGTGACATGGCGCATTGTCATCCATAAAAATCCCATCGTTGTATGAGTACGTGAAGTCCATGAATAGCTGCAAGCAGCTGAACATAACCATTTCCAGTCAATGATCGGTTCAGTTGCACCAGAGGACCGAGTCCATGTCATGTAAAAACAGCCCACACCATTATGCCGCCACCACCAGCTTGAACAGTGCCTTGCTGACAGTTTGGGTCCATGGCTTCGTGGGGTCTGCGCCACACTCGAACTCTACCATCAGCTCGTAACAACTGAAATCGTGACTCATCTGACCACGCCACGGTTTTCCACTGATCTAGGGACAAGTCGATATGCTCACGAGCCCAGGAGAGTCGCTGCAGGCGATGTCGTGCTGTCAGTAAAGGCACACGAGTTGGTCTTCTGCTGTCATAGCCCAAGGAAGACAAATTTCGCAGCACAATCCTATCGGACACGTCCCTCGTACGTCCCACATTGATTCCTGTAGTTACTTGACGAAGTGTTGCGTGTCTATTAACATTGACCATTCTACACAGACGTCGGTGTTCTCGGTCGTTAAGTGCAGGTGGTCGCCCACTGCGCTGTCCATGATGGGATGTGATGCCTGAAATTTCATACTCTCGGCACACTCTTGATACTGTGGATCTCGGAATGTTGAATTCCCTAACGATATCCGCAATGGAATGACCCATGCGTCTAGCTCCAACTAACTTTCCACGTTCAAAGTCTGTTAATTCTCGTCGTGCCGCCATAAATCACGAAAAACCTGTTCACATGAATAATTTGAACACAAATGAAAGCTCTGGAAAACGAACTGCGCATTTATACTTTTCCACTGCGATACTACTGCCATCTGTATATTTGCATATTGCTATCCCATGACTTTTGTCACTTCAGTGTAGATGCTATATGTTTAACAATAAAACTTTGTTTAACATTTGAAACAATAAAACTTGAATTTGTACAAGTTTTGTGTTTTGCTTGGCACCATTTTAGTTTGTACATACAGTGACCTAAAAAATTAAGAGTATACCTTTTTACTTGATAAATTCAACTTTCAATATTATCGAGCCAACACATTACCGAGAAGTGCAAACATGTTTTTATTTTTACACATAACAAATGGTTCAATTTGGAGTAAAAATAATAAAAAAAAAAAAGCGAAAAAATTCTAAATGGAAAATTTTCAGTAGCATTTTAAATAAACCTACTCAGATTTTTGCCTCAAAAAATTGAGAGTACACCTATGAAATTTTTTCAATATCTCATAGAGAAACGGTGTCACTATTAAGTTGCATTTATTTTGGCTCTTATAATAGTCTCTAAACGTCATGGTACTGATTCAAACAATTTTGGGTCGTTCTGAAGATATTTTACCCCATTTTTCTTGCAAAACTTGTTTTCAATGAGTTTTGTTTCTTATTTTACGTTTTCGAACCACTTTGAGTATGATACATGAATATTCGATGGCATTGATCTAGGGGAACTGTGGTAGAGTGTGTAACTGCTATTTACAATGAAAAAGGTACCATATTTTGACATGGGCATTCTGTTTGGAATCCTTCTACTTAAAAATGGAATTTCCATCTCGAATTTTTATCACTTTCCAAAAGATTGTTACGACCAATGGTTTGTTAACGCGAATGTAGCTTAACGCAAAACTTAGCGTTCTTAAAATTACGCAACCCCATTTACCCACCCTTCCGGTCGAGTCTTTTAGGGGTTCATTAGAATTTGACCCGCATTGACCCCAGCCACCTGCATAAGCTGTAAACAAGTTTCAGTTAACAAAGCCCACCGCAATGAGCCATGTATTTTATGAACTACTCACCGCAAAAAAGAAGTGTGTATATATTTGTAAATAAAGAAGTTAAGCAAAAAAAGTCCACTGCTCACTTCGATTCACCATATTTATTATCCGTGCAACCGGAGGAATATTAGTAAATTAGAAAGAATCGTGGCTGATGTTCAAAGAGCAAAAATCATTTCTTTTAACAGAAAAAAAAAAGGCAACATAAAATCCCTCTTGACAAAGTTGAACTCTTTTATTCAAACTGGTGATGCAAAGGACTCGATAGTATATCAAATTAAATTGGATAATCTTCTGAGGATGAAAGAGAACTTAGCACAAATAAAAGAGGAGCATTTCATCTCAGCCGAGGATTCCGAATTGGAAGATTCAGTCAAAGAACAGAGTGAAAAATTAGAGGTAAGCCTTAAAAATATATTAACCTCTAATAATGCTGTATCCTTTAAAGATGTATCTGCCTCAAAATTCAATTCTTGTTTAAATGAAGCATCATGCAAAACAAAAAGTATTAGTTTCACACTGCCTGAAATTCCTCTGCTCAACTTTTCCAATAATCACCAAGACTGGCAGAATTTTAAAATTCAATTCGAAAATATCATTGACAATAATAATAAATTAACTGAAAGCCAAAAACTGTATTATTTAAAATCAACTCTTAGCGGTGCAATCGCAGAAAAGAGCTTCACCGGTTTAAGAAACGCTTTGAAAGCACATTATGATAATAAACGCTTATGCGCTGAAAGTCATTTCAATGTCATAAGAAATTTAGAAATTCATACATCCGATTCAGCAAAAGGCTTACGAATACTTGCAGACGGTAGTCTTTAACATGTTACAGCTCTCAAAATTATGGGCTTAGAACATAATCAGTCTTCCGAATCTTTATTGATCAACATTTTGATAAAGAATAAAGAATCCCACACAGTTTAAACTTTCTTTAGTGTCATCCAATTTACCTACATGGCACTAATTCCTAGAGAAAAGATGTCTTGTTCTTGAAAATATTCAAGGTAGCATTACGTCAAAATCAAAACTGCAATAAGAATCATTCAAAAAATCGCATTAGTTTTTTGTAGGAAATGATACAAAGAAATTGTGTATCGCATGTAATAAGCATTTACATCCTTTATTTAGATGTGATGCATTTTTGAAATTAAATCCTGCATCTAAATTAAATGTGATCAAAGGAACTCTGTACTAATTGTTTATTGGATTCGCATAAAACGAATCATTGCCGCAGCAATCAACGTTGAAAGATCTGTTGTGGGTTTCATAACAGCCTTCTTCATATTGATTCTTCTTCTAGAAATAAAAAAACCACTGCGACAACCCTCAACGAGCAAATGATCATCAAAACATTTCAGACTCTAATTTAAAGGATTAACCTATAACAGAAATATCTCCTTCTCTCTGTTCGCAAGATCAACTATTCCCAAAAAATTCATCAATTTTGCCTACTATTATTGTTTATATTAAAAATACTTCTGGTCAGAAAATATCTATACGGTGCATCTGTGACACTGGATCTCAGAATTCGTTTATCGCCACAGAAATGGCAAATAAATTAGCTTTGAAAAAGTACAACAGTAATGCAACGATTTCCGGTATCAATGGAAAAACAAGTCAATTACATTCAAAAGTGTTTGCAGACATTTCAAATAGCGATGAATTATACATCACAACAACTGAGTTGCTCGTCATTTCAAAAATTACGGAATGTATTATTTCAATAAATAAAAAACTAGAAAAACAAAGTTTACCGGATGGATTAAATTTGTTGATCCTATGCAAGATCAAAGGTCAATTGACATACTACTTTCAGCTTCTTTCTTGTTTGATATTTTAATACCAGAGAAATATGTTTAGAATAATCTTATTTCACTGAATGCGCGTTTCTGATTTATTGCTCTGCAAAGGAAGAAGAGTCTGAATTAAATCATTATTTCTGTGGTCTTGCTACGCATAATGATAATTTAGAAAAAATAATGGAAAGATTTGGGAAGTCCAAATATTCCACGAAAATCAATTTTCTGTAAGTGATGACTCAATTTATTGTGATAAACATTTCAAGAAAATTTATAAATGCAATGAAGAAAGAAGACATATTGTGGAAATGTCAATGTAAGAGAATCCCTTTGGTTTAGATGAATAAAAAAAAATAGCTCGAAATCGTCTCGATAATTTAACTTAGAGGTTAAACAAAAACCCGCTAATGAAAAAGCTCTATTCTGAATACATTGTGGAATATGAAACTCATGACCACATGGAAAGTGTAGCAGAAAATGTATTACCAGAAACCAATTGCTTTTTTACCTCATCATGGAGTGTACCGGGAAGAATCTACAAGCACTCCCCTGAGGGTAGTCTTCAATGCTAGCTCCTTTAGCTCTAATGAAGTTTCATTAAATGATTTATTGTCAAAGGTGATGTTGTTGAGGGAATTTTTGAATTAATATTAAGGTTCAGGACACACAAGTTTGCCTTCAGATTTGACATTCACAAGATGTTTCGTCAGAGTTTAGTTGCGCCGTGTCAAAGAGACTATTTACGCATTTTATTTTTTGATGAAAACTCTCATCAAACAAGAAAAAGCAAGAAGTAGCATTTAGATTAAAAACTTGACTTATGGCACTTCATGTGCATCTCATCTTGCCATACGCACCATTAAACAAATAGCTTCAGATGAAGCATTGAACTTTCCGTTAGTATCCGAAATGATTTTCCGCGACCTTTACATGGATGATGGAATTACTGGCGCCCAAGATATTCAAACTGCTCAAATTCTACAACAGTTGATAAATATGTTTGCAAGAGCAGGAATGTTCCTACATAAATGGACTTCAAACTCACAGGAACTTTTAAATAGTTTTCTATCTTCTAATCCTGCAAACACTTTTCCCATTGATGAGCAAGTATCAAAGGTTCTGGGCATGCATTGGCAGCCTTTCGATGATTTTTTCATATTCTCAGACAAATATGAAAGTGAACCTAAACTTACAAAACGAGCATTGCTTTCAGTCACTGCCAGACTCTATGACCCCTTGGGTCTACTGGGACCTGTTATCTATAAAATGAAGATTTTTCGCCAAAAATTGTGGTTGCAAAAATTCATCTTTGATGTTCCCCTGCCTCCAGTCATTGGTAAGGAGTGGAGTTATTTAGTTCAATCACTTAAGGCTCTTGAGCTTATAAAGATTCCAAGTTGTATTTCAAATGAAAATCCTATAAATTAACTCTTCATTGCTCTTCTGACACCAGTGAGGCAGTATATGGAGCAGTTATATATCTAAAATGCATCAGTATCAATAATATAGTCACATCTAGACTTGAATGCAATAAGTCTCGTCTCCCCATTAAAGATTGTCTCCATTCCCAGATTGGAGCTTTGTGACTGTCTTTTAGCCGCTCAACTAAAGGCCAAGGCTGAAAGAGCTTTACATCTCCAAATTGATAGGATCATGATGTACACATATTATACAATCTCACAAGCCTGGATTCAAACACCACCGCATCGTCTCAAGACATTTGTTGCAAATAGAGTGGGAAAGATACAACAACTGACTCAAAACAACGATAGGTGGCATATTTCCTCCACTTTTAACCCAGCAGATGTGATATCAAGAGGACTAGTTCCAGAACAACTAATCGACATCTATTTATGGTGGAATGATTCAATTTTCCTTCAAGAACCACCTTTTTCTGTGAACTCTGTTGATCAACAAATTGCTGCGTCTCAAAATTCTCAATTTTTATTGGAACTCGAAGACAATATCATTCACACCTTAGTGACTTTAAATTCAGATTTCCTTACCAACTTTTTCAAAATTAGTCATAAGTATGATAAATTAATACGTATTGTCACGAATCTGTGATGCTGCTTCCCAGCATGATTGGTTCCTTGACTGGAAAGAATGATTTACAGTATTCTGTACTGGATGTTGCGGATGCTCTTAGAAATTATCCCAGAGTTTGGCGACAAACTTGGCGATCATTTGACGACAAATTGGAAAGTAATCGAAAGTAATTTTCCTGATTCGTCCATCAGGAATCGAGATACGTTCAGATACGCCCTGATTGGTCGAGACATTTCTAGCCACACTTCTTGGGACTAAATAAGGGCGATAGTTTCAAGCTGAGAGCAGTAGTAGCGGAATCGACATTAGATAACGAGGCCTCCAGAGGAGAAGACAAGAAAGCAAGCAAGTGCTGAACTGAGCTGTGTGCCTTGTAGTCTGTTGAGGAAGCAGTGTCGAGTACTATAGCCAGCGCTGTAGATATTGTTACTACTTGTGAGCTACTGTTGTTATTGTGTGCTGCTGTGTGTTCGTCTGTCTGTATATAAACGCCTGTGTTGTGTCTTCTACTAAAGAAATGATCATTGTGTGTTCATCTCACACCGTACACACCCACTATACAAGGTAAAACGAACCCGACGAATTGATGATAGGAAAAATCTGTAACAGTATTTTCAGTTTTCTCCTTAGATATCTAGGAAACTGCACAAACAAGAAGATGAAGGGACCTCTCTCCTCAAAAGAAATAGAGGAAGCAGATTTGAAATTAAATTCTCTTGCAGAGCAAAACGTTCTTAGTGATGATTTCAAAAACTTAGCAGGAGTGGGCAGGTATATCCTTCTAATAAATTACAAGGTTTATTCCCTTTTATAGAAAGAGGATCTAATGTCATTAGAGTGGGAGGCAGACTTAGAAATGCCGGCATACCATTTCAGGTAAAATTTCCTATTATTTTACCTAAAACTCATATCCTTAATAAATTAATCATACAAAGTATTCATCTTAAAAATTGTTATATTGGAGCCCAAACTTTACTTCATTTAACTAGTAGATATATTGGCCCGTTGGGGGCAGCGTTTTCCGCAGAGTAGTCTCGCAGTATTATCCATTATTGTATTATTTGTTCCAGATATAATTCTCACCTGTCCATTCAGAAAATGGGTGATTTACTCGCAGAACGTTGTAGTCCTTCGTTACCATTTAATTTTACTGGAGTAAATTTTTTGGTCCGTTTTTTATTAAAAATAAGTTCAAAGAAAAGGACCTCTTCAAAACATTTGTGTCTAAATTTTTGTATGTTTTGTAACGAGATCAGTACATTTTGAAATTGTTTCATACTTAACATCGGATTCTTTCATAGCTGCCCTATAAAGATTTATGTCACGAAGAGGCAGAATTTCTACTATTTTTACAGATTATGGTCGCAATTTTTTAGGTGCCAATAATGAGAAAAAACTATACAAGATAGTTAGTGAGCCAGATAATGTTTTTCCCCATTATCTAAGCTCAGAAAAAATTAATTGGAATTTCATTCCTCGCTTATCGGCTCATTTCGGAGAGTGGAGGGAAGTCCTTTAAATTTAATTTTTTAAGAGTCGTAAGCAACCTTAAAATGACTTATGAAGGTTTTTTAACTGTAGCAAATCAAACAGAAGGAATTTTAAACTCTCGACCATTAACACCACTTTCTTCTGATCCAAATGATTTGTAAGTTTTAACCCCGTACATTTTTTAGTTGGTAGACCTTTTTCTGTACTAGTGGAACTAAATTTAACAAATTTTTCTGATAATGCATTGAAAGGTTGGCAAAGGGTTACTAAAATAACACAATATATGTGGTTTAGATGGAAAAGTGATTACCTTAATCATTTACAACAAAAATCAAATTTCTACTTTTTAAAGGATAATATCAGTGTTGGTACCATGGAAGTAGTTAAAGACGACAATGTTCCCCTTAATTCTTGGTTGCTCGGACGTGTTGTCAAAGTATTTTATGGTAAAGATAATATTATTCGAGTATGTCTTGTTAAAACAGCAAAAGGGACTTATAAACGTCCAATTACGAAATTAGCTTTATTACCAATTGAAACCTAAATGTTCATTTATATTGCGTTTATCGTATTTTATTTTTCATACTTATATATTTAGTAATTTGAATTATTCAGTTATTTTGTAGTATTTAGTGTCTTCATTGTATTTTTAATGTGTATTTGAACTATACGTATATTTTTTCATACAAAAATTTATATTTTTAATATTGAATTTAGCATTTGTTTAATTTAACTTTCAGTTCAGATTAATTGTATTTCTATATGAACTATGTGCAACGTCTTTGTATTTCCGAAAGACATTGCGCGGTGGGGTGGTATGTTCACCCGAATGTAGCTTAACGTCAAGCTTGACATTCTTAAAATTATGGCAACTCCATTTACCCGCCCTTCCGGTCGAGTCTTTCAGGGCCGGTTAACGACGGGAGAAACTTCAGACGAGCCATACGATCCCCCTTCAGACACTTCTTGTGCCCGAAAGGAATGTTAATTTGACTGTTCGGTCAATGTAAGGTTGGACAATACTTATTCAGCAGTCGACAACAGCAAATCTTGTCGATACTGCTACGTTCAGTGGTGGCGGGGTGGTCAGCTGTATGCAAGAAGAAGACCCATCTTGTGATTTTCTAGGCTTCTTTGATGCCTGAGCATTTTGCCGACAAATTGACGGTAGAAACGACAGGCATCAAAGGAGCCCAGTAAACCGCAAGAGGGGTCTGAAGAGGGAGCACGTGGCTCATCTGCGGATGGACTCGGCGTAGGAAAGGCCCTTTTGAATGTTGACCCGCATTGGCCCCAGCCACCCGCATAAGCTGTAAACAAGTTTCATTTAACCAAGCCCACCGCTATCAGCCATGTATTTTATGAACTACTCACCGCAAAAAGGAGTGTGTAGCAAAAAAAGTACAGTCCAGTGCACACTTCGAATCACCACGGTTAATCCATCTTTCTGCAGAAACTTTCCAAATGATTGGCAGAAGTGTAAGTGCTGAAACTGTCCGAAATGTCATTAGACAAGAAGAATATAAATGTCTCATTGTTAGAGAGAAACCGTACACCATCTCGTATATTCAGAAAAAGTATTAGAAGTTTGCAAAAGCTCATCATTTGAAGACCAATTACTTTTGGAAGAAAGATATCGTTAGTAATAAAAAAAACTCAACAATTTTGGCAGTGACAGCCATCGTATTGTATGGAGACGGCCTAATTAATACTGGTTTGGATCCAAAAAGTGTACGTCTTACTGTTAAACATGATGGTGACTCCGGCATAATTTCAAGTTGCAGGGCTTCATCCGGGAAAGGAAATTTTATTTTTATAGATAACATTATAAACCATATAGTTTATGTGGATAAACATCGCAGCAATCTAAAGGAAAGTGATAAAAATTTGAGTTTAGTTGGGAATTCCATTTTCCATTAGGACAACGACTCCACGCAAAAAACACATGACGTCAAAATATGGTGTCTTTTTCATTGTAAACAGCAGTTACAACTACCACAGTACCCCTGCATCAATGCCGTTGAATATTCATGGAACATACTCGAAAAAGTGGTTCAAAAACACAAAATACGAAACAGAACCTATTTAAAGTGTTGCTAGAAAAATGGGGTAAAATATCTTCAGAATGACCAAAAATTGGTCGAATGGGTACCATGACGTTTAGAGACCATTATAAGAGCCAAAATAAATGCAATTTAATTGTGACACTTTGTTTCTATGCGAAATATTGCCAAAATTTCATTGGTGTACTCTCAATTTTTTAAGACGAAATTTTAAATGTTTACTTGAAATGCTTCTGAAAATTTTTAGTTTAGAGAATTTTCGTTAATTTTCTTTTCTTTTTACTTTAAATTAAGCAATTTGTTATGTGTAAAAATTAAAAACATGTTTGCACTTCTCGGTAATGTGCTATTTATATTGAAAGTCGGATTTATCAAGTAAAAGTAAGTTGTACTCCCAATTTTTTGAGCCACTGTAAATCAGCGTTGCAGCTTGAAACTGTTTTGCCCAGCTATGTTCAAAGAGATAAGGAATGAATTGAATTAAGAATCAATTATGCAATTAATAATTATTAAAACAAAAATGTAATAATGACACTAATATGTCTTTTTATTTTATTTTTAGTGTTTTTGCCAACCGAATATCCAAATGAGTACAAAGCCCTAAAATGGAATGTATGATATAATTGATGGTGTAAAATCAATGGAATGAGCATTATTACATTTCTCTTTAAAAACTGTGTGAAGTAACGATTGAACAGCATTGCTGAAATTAAAACGCAAATCGATGGTGTTCCCTATATTTTATAAATACAGAGCCCTTTAGAACGAAGAAAAGGTAATGTAGTTCCTGAACAGTTTGAATATACTCAGTTTAAAATTAATGCTTTATATTAAAATCACATTTTCTTATTTTCCGAATAAGCAAATTTTGTTTAAAATTTGCTTAATTGCTTGCAAAAAACAACACACATACAATAATAATGAGGTATGACAATGCAGAGATAGTATAGAAAATAATGCAATTAGAAATGTTCAATCTTATAAAATCAGGGCTTGACGAAGGCAGGGGCATACGGGGTAGTTGCCCCGGACCCCCACATTAGAGAAGGCCCCCAAATCGAAAAATACTATGCGAGGTATTGCAAAAATTTCATAGGTGTACTCTCAATTTTTTGAGACCAGAATCTGAACTGTTTATTTAAAATGCCTTTCAAAATTTTCAATTTAGAAGTTTTTCGTTGATTGTACTTCATTTTTACTTTAAATTAAACCATTTTTCACGTGTAAATATAAAACATGTTTGTACTTCTCAGTAATGTGCTATTCATATTGGAATTCGGATTTATCAATTAAAAGTAAGGTGTACTCTCAATTTTCTGAGTCTCTCTCTCTCTGTGTATATATATATATATATATATATATATATATATTTCAATTTAAGGTACAACGGCTAATTTAAAAAACTTTAATAATAGAAATGCTTCTTCAAAAAGGGTTTAAATGAAGTAAATAACGCCATAATGTGTACCATGAGTATAAATTCTTTAAAAAATGAAGAATGTTTAGCTTTTAAATAAAAAGAGATTAACTTCAATCAATTCAGTCTCTAAAACTGACTAATTAATGAATATTTGAAGATCACTATTCAATAAAAACGGGTAATTTTAAACTACTTCATCGACAATTCCAAAGATGATACCCCAATCAACATCCAGGATTTCTTTTCTGACCAAAGAATGAAAATGTTGAATGTCCTAAACATTTCTATTCAAAACTTAATGTCGATTAAATTTGATAGCAGAAGATAGAAACCTCCGTTTATTTATTTGAAAGTTGAAGTGTCAAGAACATTTCGTGGAATATGACTCCTTATATCTAAAAGATGTATAAAATTAGACTTATTAGATGCATAAAATTAGACTTATTAGATAAATAAAACTAGACTTATTAGATGTATAATTTTTTAAATTATATTTATAGACCAAAATGAAATGAAATATTATTACTCTCATCATTTACATCTTTTTGAAAGTAAAACTAAAACCTGAATTCTATGAGGAATCTAAGTAATTTTTGTAGAGTAATTTTTGAAATGTTATATAAATTATTGTAATTATATAGTAGTACACGTAATGATTCTCTTTTACTTATATATTTTTTAAAAAAATGCTTGGTTTTGATAAATATTTTTGTATTAATTTGCAGTTTAATCATTTCCCCTTTCATTTAAAGTTGAAATTTCGCCGGAGCTTACAGATAATTGGAGATACATATAATATATTACAGGCTTAAGGCCTTTATAACTGCATGAATGAATTATATCACTATCAAAATATGAGCCTTAAAAATATTTTGATGTAGAAGCTATTAAAAGACAAGTTACATAGAGTATTTAATTGAAAATTTTAAAGAGCATAAAGATTGGCGATCCGGCTGGTCGCCAAAGTCGGCTAGTACTGTATAAAATAAGGTTATCGAAATAGTACCCAGGCTCTGGCTTAGCCTAATTGGGGTCCATTGCAAAAACTTTTTTGTCCGCCCCTGCTTCATTGCCTTAGTAATGATGAGCCATGCTGTGGTAACTTGTCTGTGGTATTTATCGATTTGGTGGTCCCTTCTGATGAAGGGGTGAGGGGTAGTCCCTCTTATCTACTTATTTAGAGCTTGTTTTTGTTTATAAATTCATTGCTCTAGGAAAAAGGGATTGGGTAGAGTAATCTGTTTATGAAATCTCACCTCGAAGTCGAAATTTTCCTAGACTTGATTCCTGATCAAAGAATCATTGTGTAAATGGTTTTTCTGCGTGATGAATCTGTGTTTGGAGTCAAATTTATTCCTTCGCAATAATTTGAAGAGGATTTGCTTGATCAAATGTCGTCCCCGTCATCTAACTGCGAAAAATCCTTCCTAAATTAATCTTCATATTGAATCAAAGCAGAACACGAATGGAACTAAAAAAAAAAAAACTTTAAAAATAAGGTAAACAAGAATCGAGTATTGATTTATGGCTAAGAAAGCATTTCAATTAAGTATAATTATTTAGAAATTTTTTGAAGCGATGAATGAAATCAAAATGATTTGCTTAATTTTACACATATATATACCCTTGACACAGATTTTAAGAGGTATTGATATAAGCCAACAAGAAATATTAAATCAGCTAAATATTACCTACTTTTTAGTTCTGGATACCGTTCTGGTTATACAGCTCTCGACGTGTTCAAAGGTAATTAATTTCCTTTGAAACACCTTTTGGACTGCAGGCTTTTATCACGTTTCATTTATGTTTATTAATAATAAAGATCAGAGTTTGTCGGCTTCTCATTTTGTAAGTCTGATGATTTAACTTGGAATAATCAAACTTGGCTTATATATACCTTCGAAAGTAAAAATGTGCACTTCAGGTTTTTTTTTTCCCCGAAATTTTAATTAAAAGTTAAGCACAATTTTGGTTTTATTCCTTTATAATCTCAAAAAAAATCATAGGAAAAATGATTTTATGTCATTTTTACATTTAATAAATTATCTTTCCAATAATAACCATTTTTTTCTTATAATTTGTTCAAGCTTTTAATTTATTATTAAAAAATAATTTGCGTATTTTATGACAATGTAATTCATTATTGAGCCTAATATTAAATTGTGGTATATTTTTTCCTTGTTGATGATCTAAATATTATGAATATTTTTCTTATTTTCGCCTGTTGAGTAAGTTTCTGTATTCTGCATGCTTTTTATGAAATTACTAACATTTTGTTACGCTTCTTCATCTTTTATGATACAATCTGTAGAAATAGCGGAATGTAACCGTTAATCTAATTTTACCATTTATCGATCGCAAAGTAAATAAAAAATTAAGTAGTATAAGAATCAAAATGGATACATCGAATTTTTTTAATCTCAGAAAAACGAAATTAAATATCATTTTCAAATTGTCTCGCACACTATCATGAGGAAAATTGCATATTCCATTCTGTAGATAACATATAACTTGTGAAGTCTGTCAGCTCACCAAATTCTCGAGAGGCATGGTAGGAAGCTGTTCTCACGATGATGTTTTCAGCTTGCTAACTCGTTTCATTTAGCCTGGGTACTTTTGTGTTAGCCAGGCGCAGAAAGAAATCAAATAATTTAGAATTCCACCAAATTTCGCCAACGACATTTATTTCGTTGACTGTTATGCCATTTGTTCGCTTGGCTACTTGGCTCGAGTTTGGTTCACGTTGGCGACATTTGCACCCAGCTAACGGATAAGTACCTTAACCTGTTAACTGAGCATGACGAAATATTTCAATACAAAACGAACTGAATATGCGTTAATTATCTGGTTAACAATTAATAATAAGGTTTTATAGGATAGATACTGTCTGTAAGTTGCAGATTGTTAAATTTGCATATTATCTTTAAATTGTAGGTTACTTATTTTAAATATTATCTCTAAACTGAATGTTTACTTTGGGTACTAGATATAAACTGCTTGATGCTATACGCATGTTGTAAAACTTGCTTAAAACTCTGCATGGCAGATTGTTCGATCTGAAGCGGCTAAATTTAATGGGCAGTTACTTGAATAATAGATTTTCAAAAAGTTGATTAATTTTAAATTGATTAATTGTGAGCAAATTAATCAATGTTAACATTTTTCTTCAATAACCTCAGATTATATAGTCGAATGAAAACTATTTTTATATTTCTTTAAAACTGAAAAAACATAAAAAAAATAAAGAAAGAAAACTTTTTAGCGATATACCAATCTTATTTTCGTCCTATGCATTCTCTTCATAAATCTTTGAAACTATTTTGTCTCTCTCTTTACTTTCTCATGTATGAAATACACAAATAAAGAAAATATTTTGCTACTTTTCCGTTATATGTACGCAAGATGTCGCCAATGTGAGCCAAACGCGAGTTCAAGCGAAGCAAATGACAGTACAAATGTCACCAATGTACTAGTAAATATTCGCCTGTCTGCGGAAATGAAATAAAACGGATTTTAAAATGAAAAGTCTTCTTTAAAGTCTTCAAACCTGCCATCTGCTTCAAAATTTTTAAATCTTTACATACATACTAATTTTTATATTATCTATATATACTTATATAATTGTAATATGATTTCTTCATTTTTCTTTTATATTTTAATCAAATTTAAATAATTTAAATTTGAAAATAAAAATAAAAATCTGTATTTATGTCACATGAAAAAATATTTAATAGTATAGTTTTATAATATAGTAAAAAACAAAAGTATAGATACATCAAAAATAAACAAGCGTATTACTAATATCATTATGATTTTTTTTATGTGCCACCTTGCAATTAATCACTTTCAAATAAACTGTTAGGCTTGCATCTTGTCGTTTTTACAAACTTAGCAGTGCAACTAACTTACACTCGGACTCATTGTGTAAAAAATTCAGACGAATATTGTTTTTAATGCTGTGGATACATTCTTCCAACAGTATTTTTTGCGCTAATATTCCCAATGAAATATTTTACTGACATTTGTAGACGAAAATAAAAAATATTCTTTTCCACCCATCGACACTCGAGCTTAACTTTCGCGGTCCTCGTGCTATATTGTGACAAGTTAGCATAATAGCGCGCCATTTGATTGGGGTTTATCGGCTCTGACGGCTGCTCTGTGCCTGACACCCGAACTAATTCATCACCGCAGTGGGATATTTTGATTCTAAACAACGCGCACACGTGTACGGTTAGCCCAATGCTCCCATCAACACTCCTATTTCTTTGACACTTTAAATCCTTTCGGTTGAGGCGGAAATTTTTCTTGCTTCCTCCCGCTTTAACGGATGAAGTGATAGCAGACGATTCTGTCTCGTTTTTTAACGTATTTGTGGAACGAAAATAGAGTTGATTTATTTCTCTGTTTTGTAAAGTGTCATTACTGTTCTAATACATAGACGTATTATGAGAATTCTGACTTTTTTTGTCTATATCTAACTTAACCTGTAAATAAATAACTGTTACACTAATTTATGCTTTTCATGAATCATCTTGACGACCTCACAAGATTATGTAACAAATTTCATCGCTTTTTAAATCGAATTTTAAAAATCCGTTTTTCGGATTCAAGGTGAGTCTGAAACGTCAATATTTTTAAAAAGCACGACGTCGCATTTTTTAATCACTTCCTAATGAGCACAACAGCCCCTTGCAGACAGTGGCTGTCCTCACCCACGTACACTTCCCAGAGCCTTCTATCCCCTCACAACTTCTTGCATACAGCCGACCACCCCGCCATCACTGAACATAGCAGTATCGACAGGATTTGTTGTGGTCGACTGCTGAATAAGTGTTGTCCAACCTTACATTGACCAGTCAATTGAACATTGAATTGTCCATTGAATAGTCAAACTAACATTCCTTTCGGGGTAGTAAATAGCTGTCTTTCTCCCTATCTGCATTCTCTCAAACTGTTGGAATGAAACTATCAATCTTTAACATCATATCCTTCAGGGTTTTGAGATTACTTGGTACCATCAGTACTGTACTTAAATCATTATTGACAATCTTCAGGTCCTTCCTTAACTCTGAGATCTCTATACATTCCATTAAATAGTGGTTAAACCGTACCCATTTCTCCACAAATGCATTTATTTTCCTGCATTCTTCCAAATCTTTGGAAGTATGCAGGAAATCTCCCATGTCCAGATATTATTTGGATTATAAGTGGATGGTATCTTCTTATTTTAATTTCCGGATTAGGAATAAAGTCGAAAGTTTCTCTTCCTTTTTTGGACAAATACCATCTGTCAAACCATATCCCCCCACAACTGTCTTGCAATTCTTTATCCTGAGAACGCTCAGGTCTCTTTCCGCATCATTCAGCCATTTAGTTGGAGGTCTTCCTCTGGCCCGATATCGCACAGAATTTTTAAAAATGGGCATTTTGAGAGCTGTTTTAAGACTTTACCAGATATAATAGAACCATCTAAAACCTGTTGCTCCGGATAACCATTGTTATTTGTAGTAGCCAATAGAATTTGTATAGTTCAAAATTGAAACTAGTTTGCCGACATCTTCTCTCTAGTACTGGGCAAAGATAGATCTAAGTATCTTCCTTAGCGACTCTTTATTTCATACATATCTCTATTTAACCTACTATATATAGAAGGATTGAAAATAATGTTATTTATTTATTTTCATCGTAATAATGGAAAAAATTGGCATCATTCGCTTAATCCAAATATCCCTTATAATCTCGAACTTAGCTTGGATGTAGTTACGGATTGAGAGTAAAAAATGTCTTGAATTCACGCTTTTGTTTTTAATTAAAAGGATAAAATTCATTGTAAACTCTTTAGATTAGCGTCTTAATCATGCCTCACGAGTGATCTCGGATTTTTAAAAAAAAAAAACTCTTCTGATTTAGTTATAGACAAATAAAAAAAAAAAAAAGAAAGAAACACGTTTTCTACATAACTTTTATTATGTGAGAACATGACCCTATTTTCGTTAGGAGGTTTTGAATAACTGAAGGTAACAAATAATTGAAGCGCGAAATCCCGTAGGCAATGAATTATGCATAAATAGCAATATTCATCAACATCTTTTAATTGCATTTATTTTTAAACTGTTTTTATAAGTATAGCATTATTATTTGTACGCTTGTTTGAAAGCAGATGCGTTTTTAAAACGCTGACCTGCTTTGATAGATGCGTTGCTTTTTAGATTTAGATGCATAGATTTTTCAAAAGGTTGAATGATGACAGCATAGCTGTTATTTTCATGAAATGTTTTTTTTTTCGGAGAAAATTAAATAATTTAATTTTTATAATATGTTCAAAAAAACTTTACTCGTGTTTAGTAACAGTTTTGGTAAAATTAAACCCTCTTTTCCGCAGTAGAGAAATATCACTTCATTCATTTTTAACCGAGAAACTTTGAAGGTTTGTATAGTTCAAAATTGAAACTAGTTTGCCGACATCCTCTCTCTCTAGTACTGGGCAAGGATAGTTCTAAGTATCTTCCTCTCGAACATGTTCAGAGAACGCTGAGTGTCCAAGTTTCATTTGCATAGAGGAGAACAAACATAATAAGAGTCCTAAATTCTTAATTTAGTTTTTTCGATTTTTTTAATAACTACAACTTTTAATTTTTGTGTAAAAGAAAGTAATTATGAAAATAAAAATATGAGTGGTTTTGCTCTGATTTTCTTCTATAGTCCAAGAAAAGCAACTCATTAAAGTTTAATAAACTACAATTATTCCTCACCCTCTTCCTCAAATAGGTCAAACAAACGACACTGAACTGTCACAGAGTGAACTTGTCATCTTGGTCAGTCCTCTTTCCCTTGTCGAATTTGTCAGCAGAGGGGTGAAAAAAAAAATTGCCAAAGAAAAGAAAAAAAAAACCCGACATTATGTTTATGTATTTTGCGTTCATCTGGACGCCTTGCTATTCGTGTGGGAACATCCGCGTATCTTACTGACGTGAATTACGCATGTTGACTTAAACTGCGAGAGAAAAGAACGGGTCCATTAAAAAATTACTCTTTTTCTTGCACGGGTAGTGAGATTTCAGAACGGAAACGACTGCTGCCCTAAGGATCCGGGTATGTCAAAAGATCACTGACATAACCAGCTCGTACTCGTGTTTCGTTATTTCAAACGAAAAAGAAAAAGGGAAACCTACCCGCAAGATTTAAAAATACCGTTTTGGGAAACAATGAAAAGTAGTATAGTTATTAATCTTGTTTATATAAATATCGTAACAGTTATGTTCTTACAACATATATTTAGGCAGAAACAACAAATTTCATTAATAGATTCTTAATAATGCTCTTAAAAAAAGATTGGAGAATGAAAAATTATCTCGAAATGATTTTAAATAAACTGTTTGCATGTATTTAATGGACTTCTTCAATACTACATGAAGAAGTTTAACATCAAGAATGTCATTTTTATTTTAGTTAAAAAATATACTTAGAATATAATTTCTATACAGAGAAAATAAAATTACTAGTTCCGAATTTTAATTAAAACCAAGATTATGAATCATCTCAAAAAGTAGTATCGTGAATTTGACTCATCACGAAAGATTTTATTTATTACAACACACACGCTCGCGTGAGCATGCACACGTAACATAATTTTATCGACACATGGGCGAAAAGAAGCCATATTTGCAATTCAATTTATTTTTCCATGGGAAGGCATGATTCGTTCACATTGGCTTTTATTTACATTGCGATACAAGAGGAAAATGTGAGAAGTTTTTCCCAAAATTTTTTCTAAAGAATTCTGATTTTTTTTTTTTTTTTTTTTTGGGACACGTGTCGATCTAAGATAGAATATTTTAAGTTTATGTGAAAGGAATTAGCTGATGTTAAAATTTTTTATCCATTTAATTGTAGTGTGATCCTCTCATCAAAGAGTCAGTAATTTTTTAAAGCGTGTGTTTGAAACAATTACATTTAAAAAGTGGGATTTAAGTCAGGAGATAAGAGAAAATTTTAGAATAAGGAGCATGGCTAATTGAAAAAAAAATGGGAATTAATTACGATTTAAAAGTTATAAAGAACTCAATAGTTTTTTGATACTTCTCTTTATCGACATTCTATCATTCAAATAATTCATTTAATATCTTCTGTAATATTACAGACAATATCTACTATATTATTATAAAAATATTATTAATACACTTAATGTAACAATATTATTAATATATTTAATGTAACAATATTATTAATATATTTAATGTAACAATATTATTAATATATTTAACGTGACAATATCACAACAATATTATTAATGTAATATCATAGAATATATCTACCCTAATATAATAGTTCAACATTTCCCTACATTGTTGCATTTTTCTGTGAGTGAATCCAGTGCTTAGCTATCATATCCTTAGCGGCACTTTATTTCATATACATCTCTATTTAACTTACTATTTATTGAAGGATTGAAAATAATGTTATTTATTTATTTTCATCGAAATAATTGAAAAAGTTGGCATCATTTGCTTAATCCAAATACTCCCTATTATCTCGAACTCAGCTTGGATGTAGTTATGGATTGGAAGGAAAAAAAATTGTTTTGAATTCATACTTTTGTTTTTAATTAAAAGGATAAAATTAATTGTAAACTCTTTAGATTAGCGTCTTAAACTGCCTCACAAGTGATCTCGAATTAAAAAAAAACTTCCGATTCAGTTATAGACAAATAAAAAAGAAAAAGAAACGTTTTCTACATAACTTTTATTATGTGAGAACATTACCCTGTTTTCGTTATGAGGTTTTGAATAACTGAAAGTAACAAATAATTGAAGTGCGAAATCGCTTAGGCAATGAATAAAGCATAAATAGCAATATTCATGAACATCTTTTAATCGCATAGATTTTTTAAACTGTTTTTATAAATATTACATTATTATTTGTAAGCTTCTTTGAAAGCAGATGCGTTTTTAAAACGTTGACCTGCTTTTACCAGTATTGCTTTATTATTACGTATGGTTCTTTGATAGATACGTTTTCAAAAGGTTGAACGATGACAGCATAGCTGTTATTTTCATGTTATGTAATTTTTTTAGGAGAAAATTAGATAACATAATTTCTATAATCTGTTCAAAAAAACTTCACTCGTGTTTAATAACAGTTTTGGTAAAAGCATTCCCTCTTTTACCCAGTAGAGAAATATCACTTCATTCATTTTTAACCGGGAAACTTTGAAGAATTTGAGTTTTGTTCAAATATTAACCCATTAACTGTTTTATGATTTCAGAAATTACAAAATAGCTGTTTCTGTTTATAAAAATATTATTTTCATATCTAAATTAATATGTTTAAGAATTTATTCGTAAATAGTTTAACATTTAAAAATAGTATATATATATATATATATATATATATATATATATATATATATAGAGAGAGAGAGAGAGAGAGAGAGAGAGAGAAAGAGAGAGAGAGGCCGACAGAGAAGCCTCTTGATTGTTTCAAACCGGTTTAAACTGGTCAATAACTTAAAACAAATAATGACTTAAAAATAATGTTCTCACATGATAACTTGAAATTTGCGACCGTAGATTTGATTTTTACTTTTATATTTAGTATTCGAAAGAAAAGTTAATGGCATATGATAACAGAAAATATTTTATTTTAATTTATGAAGGCCGGAATTACCGGGATTTGATTATTAAATAGAAAAAAGAGAGAATTTCCTATGCTTTCGCAATTTTACAAGCCTCTGAGAATTAGATTTTTTTTTTCCACAAGTAATCTTATTATGGACTTTTATTTTCACATTTCGGCTATGAATTCGGACATATTCAAATTACAAACAAATGTCGTTTACATAGTAGAACATCACATTTTTTTTTTTTTTTTTTTTCTAAATTGTTTGCATATCATTCTGGTCCAAAGCGAGTAATTCACAAATCAGCCATTTTGATATACAAATATCTAAAACGTGTTTTTATTTGCTTATAAGATCAATTGATTTTTTTTTATTTGTCAGTTAAGTTGAATCATTAAAACGGCATGCCCGTAAAGATGAGTTTTGTCACTGGAAGCATCTTTATAATGTATATTTACATACTGGTGGATTTACAACTAAACAGAGCAAGGAATTGTCTTGGGCCGTTAGATTAAAAGGAGCGAAGCAGGCAAGTAAATTTTAAAATTATATGAGTCTAATTTTCAAACGAATAAGCTTTGTAAGAAATACAGATTTTCTATTGTATTATAAAATAATAGGACTTTATTATGTTCATTATATTAGGATTTCAGTGTGTAACTTTTAAAATTATTAAATTAAATAATTACTCTTTATAATGAGATGAAATATTAATTCTTTTTAAATGACTACATTATATTTCTCTTGGCATATCCTGTACAATAATAATTACAACACATTTTTGTTTTAAATTTTTATTTCTTTATAATTTGCCATAATAATGAATAATTTCCCAAATTTACAAATGAAAATATGCGACCAATATTTTTTCGAGCCTTTTATAGTCTTAGATATTTTTTCCATCATATATGCATATAAATTAATAAAAATGTGTAGATTTTCTAGAAGTTTGTTAAATTAAATCATTAAAACTTTAATAATAACAAATTAAATTGATCAATTTTTAAAACAGGAGCTTCATCGTACCACGGCTCAAAGATGCGAAATATTTAAATTCATTGCCGTATTTTTATATAACACGTACAAATGTTTAAATGATTTTAATTAATTTAATCAGATTTTAATTCGCAAGGAAAGTTAAGTCATCCATCGAAAAATGAATCATCCATCCATGAAGTCATCCATTTTTAATGACTAATTCATTTAAAAATGTTAGGAAACCTATAATTAAGTAGACATAATGACAATTAAATGGTTCAAATACAGTTGGAAGAAAGCAATTAATCTTCTTTTCCCACTAACTAATGCGCAACTGTCAATTTTTTAAAATTTCTGTTACAGCTAGCATTATTTAATATAATTTCAAATGTCCATGATCATTTAAACATTGTATAAATGACCTACAAACTTAAGCACATCCTTTCGCCTAAGTTAAGATCCAGGATTACTCAAGATTTCGATTCTTGCAAATAAACGTCAAATATATTTACATTCTATATGGAAAATCGACCCACCATCTCTTCTCGGAGCTGTTGGGAAGTTTGTCCCATATTGGGATATATGGTAGTGAAAAGGCGGATCACTATGCGAAGTTGGCGACAAAGAAAGATAATATTGATATTATTGTCCCCAAATCAAGTGGTGTTTTAAAAGGGGAATTGAGAGAAGAAATAAAACTACAATGGTTTGACAGATGGTTAATGGCCAAAAAAAGAGTCACTTTCAACTTTATTCCTAATCTGGAAATTAAAATAAGGAAATGCCATCCACTTATAATCCAAATAATATCTGGTCATGGGAGATTTCCTGCATATTTCCAAAGATTTGGAAGAACGCAGGAAAATAAATGCATTTGTGGAGAAATGGGTACGGTTTAATAACTATTTAATGGAATGTATAGAGATCTCAGAGTTAAGGAAGGACCTGAAGATTGTCAATAATGATTTAAGTACAGTACTGATGGTACCAAGTAATCTCAAAACCCTGAAGGATATGATGTTAAAGATTGATAGTTTCATTCCAACAGTTTGAGAGAATGCAGATGGGGAGGAAGACAGTCATTTACTACCCCGAAAGGAATGTTAGCTTGACTGATCGGTCAATGTAAGGTTAGACAATACTTATTCAGCAGTCGACCACAACAAATCCTGTCGATACTGCTACGTTCAGTGGTGGCGGGGTGGTCGGCTGTATGCAAGAAGTTGGAAAGTTTGTGAGGGGGGAGGGGATTACGGATGGCAACTAATACTGACCAGACGTAGGAAAGAGTTACCCGATACGAGTAAAGATACGCTTCGGGAGGGGTTGCAAAGTTCAGGAGCAGTTCATTAATCAATCATGCTTCGGATCAAGGCGACTTAAATAAAGCGTTAAGTGTTTGCTTTCAAATGAAAAAGCTTCTCACTCAGTTTTCAGCGACTAACGATTTCGTCGCTCAGCTTTTAATGGATTGGTTTTTATAAATGCTAGTGCATCACGAAAAAAGTAGAGTGATCTAAGATTTCAGAGGAAATGTATATAAAAAAATATTAAAACAATAAAATAGTTTCAAAACATGTCAATTTTGACTATTTTATTTCATAACATTAATTACCAATATTTTAACTCAAAGTATTATTCACATAGTGATTGAAATTAGTATCGAAATCTTTGTTGTTTTCTACTCCACTATAGAAAATTTTACGAAGGGTAATCTGTATTGTCTTTTTGAAATATATTTCTTGTGTTTGAAACTTATATGTTCCAAATTCTAAACAACTACTATGTTAAATTGAATACTTTTGGGACCCTAAAGTTTTTATATTCAGTGAACAAAAAAAAAAAAAAAAAAAAAAAAAAAGAATCCATACGTAATATCTGCAAATAATAATGATGAATACGTGCGTGTATCTGCTCTTGTGTGTTTTACAAGACTGTTTGATTTATATTTACCAAATTTGTTACTATCTTGAAGAATGGGAAGATGCACGTTGGAGCGATTTCTTTACGATATTAATTATTATTTTAATTAAAAATTATGCAGAATTGTGACGTTTTTTCTGAAATAATTTCCGTAAATATAATTGCTTAACAAGGAATTTCACTCCATTTCAAAATTTAAGCTATTTCTATCTAACTATAACAATGAAATAGTATTACGAATTTTCTTCTGGCAATCTTGACGAACCAACAAGTCATTGGAGGTCACTTAAGACGACTAATTTTAAATATGAACTATTTTAAATCAAGTAGGCTGTATGGTATGCCCAAATAAATATTTTCGCAAATTCTTTTCTTGCTTTCAATTTTTCTCACATGAAGTATATAAATATCATAATGTCAAAAAATTCGAACACGAGATTTTGGCGAACCCCCTTGAGTATAATTCATATGGTACGAGCAAATAAATACATTACATGTGAAACGCATTTATTTCGCTTGGAAAATAACATGTTAAATTGAAGTCTCATGGAATTGTTATTATTACTTTAAAAATAATTCATCTACTTAGTTACAAAGATTAATGAAGAAAAAATTATTATCTATGCGTTATTATTTTATAGAAAAGAAATGAAATAATTCTTTCTACTGAACATAACCATTCAAACAAGGCCATTCAAAAATGTAGCAAAAGTGAATTCCATTTTTTTTTAAATTTAAAAATTGATGAATTTCAAGAATATTATTTCCAAATATTGATTGTATGTGTATTTTTATAAAAACCTAAATACGGAAACCTTTTTTAAGCATATTGAATAGTTTCATTTCCATCGTTATTCAGAAAAAGGTGAAAGAGGAACAAATAGGCACAATTTTTCTTTTCCTAAATAAATCGTTATGACTTAATTAAAATAATCCATATTTTTTTAATTATAATATTTAGTATTTACAATTTTTAAACTCGCGTAAAATTAACATTAAGAAACAATATTTCTGAAATTGTTTGCTTTTATTTCATATTTCCTATAAATGCACTGTTTTACTAAATGTCACTTCAAATTTCTCTAAAACTAATTGATTTTTCGGAAACAATCTATTGTACAACTTCAATTGCTTTCAATAATTACTCCAAGAATCTTCCCTAAAATTATTATACAGCTAAAAATGCTGAATTGAATATGTCATTAACATTTTAGTTAGCTTATAAAAATTGCAACTATATAATGATTAGATTTCTATTTTTATTATACTTAAATCTCTGTTAATAATGATGATGAAAATATTTACATTTATATATGTATTCGTAGGCAATCTACAAGTCATAGCTCCTAACCTTGACATACTCAGTTATATATACATATATTCTAGAATGAAGTTAATATGAGCTAAAAATTAGGAAATTAATTAAGTTTAAATTATATATAAATTAAGGAATTTTTTCCCCACTTTAACTTTTTCCGAATATATTACAGCACAAAATTAACTTTTACGTTATCTCAAAATAACAAAAAGGTATAATTTCAATTATAGTAATTTAATATTCATGCAAATATTTCCTGAATTTTGGCACTTTTTGATCCAATCTTTTTCCAAATCAGTGGATTAAATTGTTGCTTAAATTTCAGGCCATTTTCGTTGCTTCACCAGATATTTAATAGCGAGATTTTCTTCCATTGTTGATAGTTAAAGAAGAAGGTTTCTGTTTAATATATGTGTGATTTGCTTAACAAATAGAGCAATGATAATGCAAAAACTGCGAAAGATAAAGATGGCTGGACATAGGGATGAATGAACAGCGGACACTTACGCTTTATAGCTTTATGGGACTGATGTGCATTAAAAACATTCATATTTGTTCAATGGAATGAACATATTCAAGACAATTAAAATATTCTTTTTTTAATATATGACAGTATGATGGAGTCATGGATATGAAGTAATATTTAAACTATTTGACGGAAATTAAGTATAACTAATATCCCTGGTGAATCATCTAATCGCCAATGTCCACAAGCAAACAAGATGCAAAACTCGAAAGATAATTTTTGGTTCTAAGCAAGAACTATTGGTAGTGGAACAAATAATAGATTTTAGAATAAAATTGGTTTGTGATGCTTTAGATTTTAAAAATTTCGATTTATTAATATTTTATGGAATTGAAGAATTTCATTTACATTTTCGAACAAGAATTTTCCTTTTTACATTTTGACACATTTTTAAAAGTTTTTCCCCCTTTGAATTGTACTTGCAAGTCAAAACAAATAAATTTCCTACAGTTCGGAAGTCTCGAATTCACCAGACATTCAAATAAGCTTACATTGGCATTAATATTGATCTAAAGTGACTAATTAATAATGACAATTCATTGCAAGAATTTTAAATTAGAAAATTTTGAAGTTTTGATTCTATTACAATCAATTTTAAAATCACAACAAAATATTATTATACTGTGATAAAAAAAGTTACATTAAAATATTAAATTATTATTATTTCATACAAGTTCCAATATTATAATAATGTTCCCGGATAAAACATTTTTTAACGATGTTTTGCGAGTAATTTAGCCCTGTTGTGAGTAAAATAACAGCATTTCCCCAAAATTGCTATACAAATGTTAAAAAAAAATCGCAATAAAGGGCCCCCCCCCCCCTCTAAAACAGGATGAGAGTTAATATGTTTTTATGTCTTAGTTCTAGATAAAATCATTTTAAATAAAATAAATAAATCATTTTAAATAAAATAAATAAATCATTTTAAATAATTAAAAATTCCTTTTATTTAGAAGCAGTAGTGCATACAACGAAAATTGCACCTTATTTTTTGTAAATTCTTCCCCATTTATAAGCAAAAACAAAGTAACGATTATTTTGGAATTTTCGATAAAATTAATTTTTTATTTTATTTCTTTCAGTTTTTCCATTAATTAATGTTTTATTTTCAAACAAAAAAAAATAATTGTAAGAAATCTTATTTCAATTTATACAATCTAACATGCTCCTATATAATTTTTAATTATTTATTTAAATCGGAATTAAAAATAAATTTATCATTCACTCATTTGTTGTTTTTATCACAGGAAAATTTTGTGCATTCACAAACAAGCAGTTCATTCATTCACTTTCATAGGAATGATGTCATAATTATGAATTTAATTTTATCAAGGGAACATCTAACATTTACAGAGATGACGTAAATTCTTAGAGTAGGAGAAAAAAAAAGAAAGAAAGAAAGAAAACCCAGGAAGAGACTTTTCTCGATTTTGTGTTATCATTCAAATCGAACAAACGTCAGTTCTATCTATGTTTTTTGCTTTCTAAGAATTATGATCTTACGAAAGATACTGACATTATTATTCAGAATAGAATTCTTGAAATCTATTTTTTAACGTTTAAATGTTAATGACTTTTTTAAAGTAATATCGGTTATTTAGCAAATCGTTTTCATTTTCATAATTTTTAAAAATATTTATATAAAAACCAGATAACTGGAAAAAATATAAATATTTGCTGTTTTATATAAAATTTCCTTAAAATATTCTTCGCATGGTCACTTCGTTTTCATAAAATGTTACTTTTCATAAAATTTTATTTTCTTGATATGTTCCTAATTGCGGGAATTAAAGGATTTTTGGCAACAGTTTAAAAATAAAAATAACTAATATATCGTTTGCGGATATGATTATTATGGTTAGTTATATAGTTATATATGGTTATTGATCTAGTTATGTATGGTATGATATAGTTATTGTATGGTTTATTTTTCAAATATTATTAATCGTTTTTTTTTTCTTTTTTTTTAGGCAATGGAAATTCGAATTGCTTTGTCACTAGAAACTTTTTTTTTAAGAATATCCTGTAATTTCTTTTCGTTTGCTGTCAATTTATATCTTCTTTTTCATTTACATATCGTTTGCATAGAACATTCACTATGTAATTATCGGGAACTTGTAATTTTGCTTACTTTAAAGTAATTAATCATGCTATTAATAAGAAATGTTGACCTTTTGAATAGAATAGACGTTCCTCCCCCCAATGTTTACAAATGATCTCGTTCGGCTTCTCGTGTCGCAAATAAAAAGACAAAAAACTTGAGGGAATTCCCTCCTGACCCTTCTTGACAGCTTGACAGTTGAGCTTGACAGTTGGGAGCAACAAGTGATTTGTGATTCTGCAACCCTGCTTGCTTCTGGATCCCTGTCGGTCACGTGTTCCGGTGGTGAGGGTGGGGGAGATCGTTGTCTCTCTGCTCTTTTTTTTCCCACCCCTTCTTCGTGCTGATATCTCAAATCTTTCAAATACTCTGCATCTCAGTGGACCGCATGCTGCTCTTTGTTGATGTGCATCTGTAGATTTGTGGAAGACAGATTCGAATAAAGGTGGATCAAACTAGGGGTGAGTAACACTTCCTATCTTAAATTTCAGTATTTATTAATACATTTTACCAAGATTATGAACTAAAATTTTGATTAATTGATTTTTTTAAAAGTTATAATATTAACGGAATTTAAGTTCTTTTTTAGCAACTAAAAATATGGAGTTTGGAAGTGATATTTTTACTCTTAAATTCTGGAATGGAGAGGTTTATTTATTTATTTTTTAGCAACTAAAAATATGGAGTTTGGAAGTGATATTTTTACTCTTAAATTCTGGAATGGAGAGGTTTATTTATTTATTTTTTAGCAACTAAAAATATGGAGTTTGGAAGTGATATTTTTACTCTTAAATTCTGGAAAGAAGAGTTTTTTGTTTTTGTTTTTGTTTTTTTAGCAACTAAAAATATGGAGTTTGGAAGTGATATTTTTACTCTTAAATTCTGGAAAGGAGAGGTGTATTTATTTATTTATTTACCTAATTTGAAGATTTTTTTTATCAGTTTTATTGTTAGTGTACAGAATATTTTATTTTATTGATATTCCATTAAAAAGTGTAGTTCCACCTTCTTTGGGTACATGAAAAATTTAATCCCATGGGAAATGATTTTATGCTACAGCAAAAGAAAAAAAAAAATGTGTGGGTGAGAGATGAAGTTTGAAAATATTAATAAATTGTTGCGATAAATAAAACATTACTTTGGTGTAAATTTAAATATATTACGCTAAATAGTTTTAAAACACACACACATTTAATCATATTTTTCTTTAACAAGGAAATGTTTCGTTTGGCTTAGGTTCATTAATTTCTAGATAAATATTAGTTTGAATTTTCAGTAACAGTATAGTAATCTGATTCAATATTTATGGCATTAACTGATATAATATATTTTTCCCGTATGGTTAAAAAGGGAAAAATTCTGTAATAGCAATCTATTAGGTTGTTCGGAAAGTAATTTCGTTTTTTCCTGACAAAGGATTTAATTGTATTTTTCGCACCCAATTTCATACTTAAACCGCAAAATCATTTTATGTTTTAAGAGCTGATATAGCAAGGCTTGAGTGTGAAAAAGTGCAGCTGATTCTTCGCAGTAGTTTTTGGATGGTGCCCTTTTAAATATGGAGAGCAATAAACAGCATTTTCGTCATTTTTTTCTTTTTTGCTATAAAAGGTAAAAATGCTGTTCAAGCCAGAAATAAATTAGCCAATATGTGTGGAGAAGATGTGTTAATAGTACATCAGTACCAGAACTGATTTGCAAAATTTTTCCTTCAAATGAGGAGGCCAAAAACCACCTCGATCAGTTTTTTTTTACAGCAAAGACCAAAACTTTTATGAGCGTGTAATCATGTTACTACCAAAAATATGGCAAAAGGTATTAGACCAGAATGGCAATTTTATAATTTAATAAATAATTTATTCATTGAACGAAAATTTCTTTTCATTTTGACAAAAAAATACGAAATGACTTTCCGAACAACTCAATAATTCAAAACTACGACATTGTCTGATAAAATATCTCTTCTTCCTACGGTTAAAACAGAAAAAAAAGCAGTAACTATTTAGTAATTAAATTCAATATTTATGACTTTTATTATACCTCTTCTTTCTATGATAAAAAAGGAAGAAGAAAATGTAATATTTTATATAAAACAACTCGTTACGAAAAAAAAAAGATTGGTGGATGGGAAGCAACTCAACTCTATTTGCTACTGCCATACAAAATTTAATAATCTACAAAGTCCTCACATGTTTCTACATTTTTAATGCAAATTTTTTAATCCCATATTTTTATATAACTGAGTGAATTGTTTCTCAAAAGTTTTTTTCTTTTAATAAATTTTTTTTTATTTCCCTATTTGTAAACATTGTATGCATTTCAAAGCGTTTATTTATAGTGACTGATATTTATAATTTGTAGAATGAAATAAAAAAAAATTCGAACATTCAGTATACATGCAATAATTTTAATGCATTGAAAATCTTAGATTTGAATTCACTATCAGTATTAGAGTACACATTTTTTTTACTTAACTGAAGGGTTGAAATGGATCAAATAAAAATTTAAATCAATAAATGTAAATTTACCTGAAAGTCGAAATAAACGCACTTCTTGGAAAATAAAGCTCTGTAAGAATTCTGTAAGGAGCAAAAATATTTTATTAAACAAAAACCCATAAAATTTAGAACAATTTTTTTATATTTATTTCTTTTTTTTTTACATTTGTATTGTAACGTTTTAATGATTTTGCTAATATAAAAAAAATCAAGGAAAATTGCATTGCAGCTGTGTATTTTATATTATAAAAAACGTTATTTTTTATTTTGAGGTTTATGCTCAGTGAGCTTGTACTGGAAGGGCGGCATGTTGCAAATTCGCTGCGAGTGGTTAAAATTGTAGTTAAAATGCCCACGTGTACCACAGATTTTTGATGGAATCCAGTGTAATATAGTGAACAAGGCAAAGGAGTGTAAATGTCCGGATTCCTACCACTGGGAATCGTGTTTTGAATGTGAAACTCTCTGATCACAAAAGAATAGTTTCTGAAATTAGAGAGCAGAGTCAAAATGATTCATTGGAATGTATTAAGCCACAATTCTATCTTATAATTTGTTTTAGCCTAAAATGTTTATTTTATGATCATTTATTGCATCAGTTTAAACTTATATCTTGATCTTGAACTAGGAAAGCGACTGTTTACAACTTTTATTGCATCACTGACAAATCGTTTTTAATTAACAGTTAATAAAATGATTATTTTTCGTTAATTGCGTAATTAATGTAATCGAAACTCTTTAATCACCATATTTTTGAAACGCTCCTAGAT
Source organism: Argiope trifasciata (assembly GCA_026543055.1). Lineage (NCBI taxonomy): Eukaryota > Metazoa > Arthropoda > Arachnida > Araneae > Araneidae > Argiope > Argiope trifasciata. Next base: position 1,982,383 of record JAPMOQ010055686.1, read on the forward strand.
TCGTGTAGCTGAACATCAGGTTTACAACAGTTTTTAAAGTCCGAATTTTTCTAATAGACTGTCATATAACCATCGACTTCTAATTTTTAATATCTACTTAATGAATGTGGATGGTTTATTTATTTTTCAACCCAACAATGTGGTGTAATTTAGTTTTGCTTAAATGGTAATTTTTAAGATAAAATTAAATAATTTATTACATTGATTAATGAAATTATGTGGAAACTAAGAAATCCATTCGCGAACTAAGCATCTTGCGATCCCAGGTAATGTTCTTTATACGGTTCCTCATTTCGTAGTAGATCAATTTAATTTCACATTTCAATACATTTATCAAAAAGTCAGTAATTTATTTTATTATGTAAGAACAGGATCCTGTTTCCGTTAGGAGGTTTCGAATAATAAAAGGCAACAGATAATTGAAGCTCTAAATCGCGTAGGCAATGAATAAAGCATAAATGGCAACATTCATAAACATCTTTTAATCACCTATATTTTTTACCTGCTTTTACCAGTATTGCATTATTATGTATACTTCTTTGAAAGCAGATGCGTTTTTAAAAGGTTGACATAGATCTATGACATCATAGATGTTATTTTCATGGAATGTAATTTTTTTTCGGTGGAAATAAAATAATTTAATTTTTTATATGTGTTGGAAAAAACGTCACTCACGCTTAATAACAGTTTTGATAAAAAGTATTTTCTCTTCTGCCCAGTGGGTAAATATCTCTTCGTTCATTCTTAAGTGGGAAACATTGAAGGATTTGACTCCTGTTCTAAGATTAATCCATAATGAAATTATGATCTCAGAAATTAGAAAATAGCAATTTGTGTTTACAAAAATATTGTTTTCATAAAAATTCTATATAAATTAATATTTTTAAGAATTTATTGGTAAATAGTTAATTATTTGGAAATAACA
>JAPMOQ010055686.1:2008307-2023006 GCA_026543055.1 Argiope trifasciata
ATTCTTATTAGTGATGGCTGTCACGCTGCCAGAACGCGCTTTGCTTGTGAAGTTGTTTTACGAGAATAAAGGAAATGCTCCAGCAGCACTTCGAGAGTTTCGCCGACTTAAGGATTTGCGTAAGGGACCATTGCTTCCACAAGCTCTCAGGAGAATGATCGCTCGATTCGAGGAAACTGGACATCTTGGAGTTCAGCCTGGTCGAGGACGCAAACCGGTTCGTTCAGATGTCGTTGAAGATGTTGCCACCGGTATTGTTGAACAGTCAATGGATAATGTTTTAGGCTGCAGTAGTGCACGTGCAGTGTCACGACACTTGGGTGTTCCCTATAGCACAGTGTGGAACGTACTCAGAAAAATGGTGCATTGTTTCCCGTACAAAATCCGCCCTAATCAACAATTGCTGGCCACAGACAGGGAGATGCGACTGACCTTTGCATTGACATTTCTTGCTAGAGTTGAAGTGGATGCATCGTGGCCGTGGCAGATTCTGTGGAGCGATGAGGCCCATTTCCACCTCAGTGGAACAGTGAACACCCATAACTGTCGCATATGGGACACGACAAACCCCCGTACCTTCCAAGAGATTCCACTCCACTCACCGAAAGTTACAGTCTGGTGTGGATTCACAGCCACATTCATCCTTGGACCGTTCTTTTTCGAAGAGGTTACTTCCAATGGCCTTGAGACATGTACCGTGACGGCCAACAGGTACAAAAGGATGCTCGAAACATTTGTTGTACCCCATTTGCAGCAGCGCCAATGCCTTGACACCATTACTTTTATGCAAGATGGAGCACCTCCACACATTGGACTCCCTGTGCAACAGTTTCTTCGCCAACATTTCACCACTGACAGAATAATCAGTCGCGCGTTTCCGACAACTTGGCCATCTCGTTCACCGGATCTTAATCCGTGTGATTTTTGGCTTTGGGGACACTTAAAAAACCTTGTTTATCGAGAACGTCTGATAACCTTGGCAGATTTGAAAGAGAGTATCAGTCTGCATGTGAGAAGCATCTCAGATGACCAGTTACGATCCGCAGTTGAACAAGCTGTCCACAGACTTCAAATTTTAAATCTTCAGGAAGGGAACCATATTGAGCAGCATTCCCTGCATCGATAACGTCCTTGTTTCATGTATGCTTGGTACTTTCAAATAAAATGTGTTTAAAACGTGTTTTTGTGTCTTTTCAGCATACGTCCAGTGGTACAGCGCCACCTATCGGTGATTTCTGGAACTAAATTTTTTTTTCGTGAAATCCGTTTCCCCATTTTTTGAATAGTATGTCCACAAATTTTCAAGCCTTTACACTGAGTAGTTCGATATCCAGGGAGGTCAGAGTAGGGGTGTTTTATTTCTGGCCACCCGGTATATATATATATATATATATATATTAATTAACAAAATAAGAAAACCTAATCAAAATAATCCATAGAAAAATCATTAGAAAAAAATAGTCAATAAAAAAGGAATCCGGCCTGAAAACTTCATCAGGAGCCACTTTCAAGCTGGGATTCTAAAACAGGGAATTTTTTTCTGTGAGGCGTCGATGGACAATGTCCGAAAGTACTGACGCCTCGTGGCCCGAAAAATCCCCCGAAGATGAAAGCAAAAGAGACATACCAATTCCAACATTAAAAGACAAAAACAAATCAAAACATCAACAAATGAAACAAATATATATACAAAAGGTAAAACCATATAAGAAAGATCATAATTAATGACAAAATTAAGAAAAATCAGTTCCCTGACCTGTCCGCTAGTTATCCGCCATTCTTCTCCGCCAACAAAAAACAACACCGTGAAACTAAACATAAAGGTGATTTTTTAGCGCCATCTATTTCACTAATATTTCATTATTTCTTTTTTTATTAAAATATTGATATTACAGTAGTTTTTGGGAAAATCATTATTGTTTAAATTTTTAATAAAACTATTTGTTGCTTTTATAAAAGAAATTTTGTTATTACAAATTGTTTTAATTTTATTAAATTGTGAGAAAAGTACATTTTTGAAAATTTTAGAGTTAAGATTAGAGTGATAATTACAGAGTTTAATTATATTAAATTTGAATTCGTCTCTTTTATCATAAATACCGACTATTGTTTTTCCATTATCAATTTTGATCCTTAGATCCAGATAAGTAGCTTCAAGATTATCACTATTTGTTTCTTTTAAAGTTAATTCTTTAGGATAGCAGTTAGTAACAATATTGGTATTATCCAAGTTAATCAAAATCAAATCATCAATAAATCGCCAACCGTTTATTAAGTAATTATTAATTATTTTTTTCTCGTAGTAATGAAGGAAAATGTTAGCTAAAGCACTTGAAAAAGCTGTACCCATTGGGATACCTTTAACCTGTTTATAAAAATCAATACCATTAAATATATAATTTTCGGTAATATTAAAATTGCATAAAGCCAGCCAGTCATTTTTATTAATTATATTTTCATTTAAATATTCATAATATATATGAGTACAGACATTTAATAATTTCTCATGGGTTTAAATACTCTTTGAATATTGTATTGTAGGTTTATTTCATTATTGGGTTCTTATTCATTTACTTTTCATTATTTGGGTCTTATTCAATTACCTTTCATTTTGTGAACTTTTGCGTGTAATTCTGAATTGAGTTTTAATTTCGTTTTCGACCTAGTTGGTTTCATTTTAATTTTGTTGATCAAGAAATGGATTTTGATTGTTTTAATAATTTTATGATTGTATATATATATATATATATATATATATATATATAACATGAAAATTAGACCATATATTCATAACATATAAGACAAAAAACAAATGTTTATAAAAATTCTGATTTTTTTTTCCCTTAATAAAATTACAAGTATTGAGATAGGTGGTGTTGCTTGTGCAACAACAAGCCATTTAATTGCATAGTATTGAATATATTCTTTGAATTAAGGCAAATGAAATGCAGGATTTTAAACTATTTCATTTATAATTTTTTCAAAATGCAAAAAAAAGTTGTTTTTTTTTAATTTTACTTTATTTAAGTTTAGAAATTTTTAAATAAAATTAAATATATTATTTATTTTGCAAAAAATTATTTTAAGTACTTTTGTGCCAGAAGGAATTATAAATGGGTTTAGAAATGCTTTTAAAGCAGTAATTATTATTATTTTTTTAGTTCTATTACAGGATATTTAAATTAATAGTACTACTTTTTTTAATAATTTTGGAGCTTATAAATTGGCTTCTTTTTAATTAAAGAAGTTTAAATAATTGAATTAAAAATTATTTAGTTTAAATTAAAAATTAGAAGATTTTATATATTAACATACTTCCAATATTTAAAAAAATATTTACTATCTTTTGAATGTGTGCATGCTAATTATAGTGGAAATCAATATTAATTTTAGTCATGAACATAAAATGCCTTGTTTTCTATTTTGCCTTACAGGAAAATCTTTCAATGAAAGATAAATAAATAAAAAAAAGACTTTTTGAATAATTACACATCCTGTCTGAAATTTCATGTTTGCTAATTAGCTATGTTAGCTCTTAAAATTTGCTTTTAAAATTTAAACCAGGCATTTTACTTTTTATCCTGTCTTTTATTTTCTCTGTAACAAAAATCCTACCTTTCTTAACTACTAATCTTATTTCCTTTTCCTATTGCAAGGATCTCTTAGTTCTTCTCCTTTTAAGGATAACAGTTATCATTGGAGGACTCGTAAAGGTTTGTTGAAAATAGGCATTTGAAAACTGTTTTCATTTTGATACCTTTATGTCATTCCTGCCATGTAACTGCATTAATTTAATTTTTCAGGAGCCAACTTTTACATGTTACTCTAACTATTTTAATTGTTAAGAAAAAGAAGCTAACAGTATAAAAAGTAAATTAAGGCTTATTATTAACACTTTTTATAAAATAATGTAACCTTTCTGTTTGAAATTATTAGATAGTCATTGAAGTGTGATATTTGAACCACTTGCTAACATATAAATACTTAGTTAAATGCTTTTTTTTTTCCCACTGCAATATCTTCATCTATGCATTTTCTGTCACTTAAGGCATAGAATTTATACTTGAGGAAAGGATGTTATTGATTTGATTTCTTTGTTTGAAATGAAGTTTGATATTTGAACTATACTTGAATCCATACTTGAGACATTATTTTGACTGAGGAAAGGATGTTATTAATTCGATCTGTTTGTTTGAAATGTTTTAATAATCAGAGTTTTAATAAAACAGTTTTATTTCTAATTAAGCTTTATTTTGATCAAAGTTATAGCAAATCGGTATCAGTTGCTTCAGTGTAAGATGAGGGTTTTTTTTTTGCAATATTGTCTCAAAAAAGGTTAGAAGATTTGCAAAACTAGTTCATATCATAGATTATTGCTATGAAACATGCCTATCATTCAAATTTTAATTTTAAGATGTTAATGATGATCTGACCAGTTCTATTCTTCATTTAAATCCATTAATTTTAATTTTAAACTTTCATTTTTTCCATAATTTGATTTTATTACTTCCTATAAATATTTCTTATATTTTTCTTTAATGGTTTAATCTCTACTGTAGATTTATCTTTAATCATGTTGTTGGAATGAAATTCTTTTTTTATCTTTTAAGGATCAAATTATTTTTTCATTTATTCAAATATATATTACATGAAATAACTTGGTTCTGCAATTAATAAAGTATTTATGCAATTTTTATATTGATTAAACATGTTAAATAGAGTTCTGCTTCTTAAATATTATGAAAATTCACTATCATATAAACTTGTGTAAAACATAACAAACCTTAAAGAATAAAAAGTCGCATTGCTTTTTTAAAGTTCCAAAATTTCTGAAAAAAATTATTAAAAGCATACTTGAAAGAAAAACTCATTCATGATACAAAACATGATCTGCCTTTATATACTTTATACCTTTGTTATCAGTAATAAAATATTTATAACAGTAACAAAAACAAGTTGAAATTCATTACAATTTTCACAACATTACAACTATATTTTTCATTACAATTATATGCTTGTGTAATATATTAAAATCATAATTTCATAAAAAAAATGAATTTAGGGAAGAGTTTAGATGGCAACAAAATTTATAGCATTTGAAAGATAATTTTTAAAATTTTAAAAATATTACTGTTACTGTTATAAAAATATTAAAACATTATTTTTTATGCTATAATATTTTTGAAAATTATGAGTGAAAGAAAAATCAAAATTTTGCCTATTTTTAAATGTTTTAAAAGAACTCATTCCAATTTTAACATTTCTACTTCCCAAAGTTTATTTTGGCCAATGCGTGCTCTTCAGATATATATACCTTTGTATTAAATATGTATAATTATTTAAAAATTCATAGATTTACTCCATTTAACTTTTCATTGTTTTGAATAAAATAATACAAGAAAATACATAATTTTTTTTAATCAAATACTTAAATAGTTTCTACTTGTTTCTTTTTTTTATTATGCTATTTTCACAAATGTAATTATTATTATTTATTTATTTATTTGAAAGATTTAAATTTAAGTTGAGTTAAGTTAAGTAAAATAGTTGCCTGAAATTTTAGTAATCAGATCTTCAGTCGAAGATATGTACAGAGAATGTAACTTTTATAAAGATGTTTTAATCATCTTATTGCTAAATGAGTTATTTTGAAGTTTTTTGCTCATTGTTTAAAGTAGAAGTCAGAAGGTGTAATGGTTTTTATTAGCTGCTTTTGATCATCATCTGGTTCATTATAAATATTGATTTTGTTTAATTTTTATTAAATCTGTTGTGCAGTATTTGTGCATAGTCCCCTTGATTAAAATATTTTGAAACCTTTAATTATGTTAAGTTTCCAAGATATTTTAGTATTCTATCTATTCTGTTTATTCTCTACATGAACCTTCTTAATGGAATTAAGTCTTATAAAATTGTTGTTCTATTAAAAACTTCAATATTTGAGCTATCTATCTAAATTTCACTTTGACTTTTATGGTATTGACTTTTCATTTTCTGAATCCTCTCATAAACTGTAAAGACAATAAACAGAATTTTCTTATAATGTTTTTTTTTTTCAACAATAAAAGAGAATTACCTGATTAAATGTCTGATGAAACTATAGAAACAGATTGAATGTTATTGCAAAAGTAAAATATATATTAAAAATTTATGCAAAAAAACAGCATTAAAACTGTTATAATGTAGATAAAAATTGTAGAATAATTAGTTTGATTATTAAATGAAAAATATTTTATTTCTGATTGAATATAATTTTTTCTGCTGTTATGTTTAGCAATTAACAAAAAAAAAAAAAAAAAAAAAAGGCAGAATTTTTTAATTTTTTTTAAATGAAAGCCAATCTGAGCGCACGTTCATATCCTTCAAAATTTATTTGTACTGTACTTCAGGCCATATTGTATTGCATAATAAGCAAAAACAGAAATATACCTACATACATTCTCCTTTATTATTATTAGTTGAGATTTTCTTCATGAGAGGCCATTTCAATAAATTGTATTAGAAAGAGGTGCCCCCTTTTTAAAGTTTTGCTGTTCTGTCAAAAAAATGTCCTTTAAGTAAAGAAGTATTATGATTCTCTTTGATTTTTTTCCCCTCATAGGATAGCAAACAACATTAAATAGATACAATAATTTATAAATAAAATATGCCTTTGTTTCTTGGATTATTCAAATTCTTTTTGCAAAATACAATTTTACCTTTTCATGTAAAACTTATGTTGATTATGAAATAAGAGAAGCATATTGTTTTTGAAGAATGAAATAAAAGTTACTTTTTGATTTTGTTATTTAATATTTTTTTTATTTGTTGTTAATCCTTATTTTGTAAAACTTGATATGCGAGAGTAACTCTTTCTAAATTTTGACAAAAGATGGGACATTTTTTTAAAATTTATATTTAATATTACTCTTTGTATTTGTCAGCTCATTATATTCTTAACTAATTTGTTCCTTTAAAATTAAAATCTAATTTTTTATCTCACCTGCATAATTCAACATATTTAAAAGCTTTTAATTATTGTTTCCTTGTTACCAATGTCAGTATATATTAATTTATTTATATTTTTTCTCTTTCTTTAGCGCATCCTTTGGATTATTATGGTAAGAATATTTTTATTATATTTGTATATTTAAAAGTTTTAAAATATTTTTCTAGTGTGTTAGTATGTTTGACTGATTTTTTTACTATATATAACTAAAAATCAAAATTTTTGATAGTCATACATTGGGATGAAGGTAAGATTTAAAGATAACAGTTTTGTTTTGCTTTTTTAATGGTTCCAGTTTCTTTATGTTGTAAGTTTCTTTCTTTTCTTTTTTCTTCTATTTTTGCTCTTTGTTGCAAATTAAATATATATATATATTTTTCACTAACCAAAGCCAGTTAAAATTTAACTGAGCTTTGTTTTCCTTAGTTTTAAATAACTATAGATCAGTTGTATGTACGCTAACTTTTGTTTGTGTTATGAGTTATCAGACTAACTTTTATTTGCACTGCTATCTTTATTTGTATTTGATTTGGCATTTAAATGTGTGGGAATTAGAATTAAATCTTTCATCTTAATTTTTAATACTTTGTTTTATATGTACAAAATTGTAGGGCATCATATTGTAATTCCAATCAATTTGATTTATTTTGTGTTTTGCCATAAAAAAATGAAATTCGAAGCATTAATAACAATAGTACAAAATTAGTAAAAAAAAAATTTCTTAATTATTTAATAAAATTATAAAAAAATTATAATAAAAGATCTTTTGAATTCATGTTCTAAAAACATCTTTTTATAATTAAAAATTAGGTTGTTGTTGTTTTCAGCATTTCTTTGAGTGAATTTTAACTTCTGTGCTAAAATGTTCTTGTGCATTTGTAATAAAAGGTTTATTTTATATGTAAAAAAGAATTTTAACTTCCTCAAAATAAAAATTTCTTATAACAATTTTCACGAATAAATTTTGAACCATTGTTGCTACTCATTGTAAATTAATTTGCTTTTTTATATATATATATATATATAAAGAAGTACTTTATACACAATTCTCTTTCATAGTAATACCTGAATTTTTTTAAATGTTTTTAATTTTAAAATTATGAAAGTCTTAGTAATCTTACATAATTCAAAAGATTGATCTTTTACCCTGCAGTGTCATTGTTTTTGTTGTTGTACAATTTCTATTGGATTTTAATCTATCATATTATGTGAGTTAAATGTGTCTGAAAAAATCTATAATTTTACTATTCTTATTCCAATTCCGCTGGAAACATTAATTTATCACAAACCTGTAGAATGGGATGATGAATTTCAAGGTATGTTTTCCACAAGACAATCTCGTAAAAATACTAGTGACATACTGACTTGCTTTGCTTTTTGATGACCCTGTTTTCCTAAATTGTAATGCTGCATGTTAGTTAGGAATTCAGTGCTGATTTTATAAAATCTGCTAATAATTTGTAAATTTTATTTTTCCCTAAATCACTAATTTTTATATTTATAATTTCATTAATATTTTTAATTTTAGTTTGTAAACATGTATTCCCTAATATGTCCATGTGCTAAATTTTTATATACCTGTTTTTAATTTTTATATAAATTCAAATTATGGTTTTATTGAGAAAAAAATAGAGCTGGAATTTATATTTATATTATTTATTGTTTTATGTGTTTATTTATGATTGCTCTGATATTTGATCATTCTTTAATATTTCTAAAATTATCTTAAAAATAATTTTGTAATTTTAAATTAATATACTAATTATGATTATTCATTGTTATAAATCATGATATAACCTATACATTTTTTTTATTCACATTTGTATAAATCATGATATAACTTTTTTTTCCTATTTGTTATTAAAAATTATTGAATTGATTTTTTATTAAGAATTTATTAATATGAACAAACATTAAAACATTTGATGAAACACTATAAAAGATTTTTTTTAAAGATTGTCCTTATCAAAATATGCAATAACTTTATTTACATTTTAAAAGTTGTTTTCTTATCAACCTTTTTCTATAAGGAAATAAATTCTTTTGCTGGTTTTTCTCTAAATTTACTAATTTATATGCAGTCTTTAAATTTATTTAGTTAATGGATTTTTTTAAAAAAGTCAGCATTTGAATATGCTGTAACTTTCTAAAAAAGTTAAAATTTGATATGAAAAGAAATTATTTAAATTTGAAACATATAACTAATTAAAAACATAAATGAAAGGAAATAATCAAGTTAAATTTTAATATATAATTTTACTTATTTTTATAGTTATTATTGTGACTATTCTTAATGTGACATTATTATTATTATAATAAATTGATGCCAAAAATTAAATTATCCATTCTGTTAAACTGTTTTTAAAAATATATCTTGTAAAGTAAAAAATATCTTGATTGGTTTGCAGTGTAAAAAAAAGTGTGTAATCAGTGCACTGATACCTTCTTTCTGATTTAATATTATATTTAATATGCATTTTTCTATTAATATGATAATGCACTAATTTTTTCTTATATATATAAGAAAGCAAGATTTTATGTATTTTTAGAAGTTTAATATATTTATGCACGATAAATTATATTTGCATGGTTTTTTTTATGTGCTTTTTACTATTTTTCTTTGATTTGCTGATATTTTTCAGGATTTACTTTTTATTTTCTTTATTTTATTTTGTTTCTTTTGTAAGAAGTTCTATTTTTATATTAAAAAGGTTCTTTTTTAAATATTCTGTACCTCATATAAATATATTTCTTGATTTAACGAAATAAAAGCAAATACTTATATGATTTTAGGATTTTCTGAAAATTTTCTTATATTTTTAATGAATGGAATGTACTTACATAAATATTGTTAGTTAGGTTTATTTATTTTGTAAATTATTTAATGTTTATGTGCTTAAAATGGTAGCGTGTTAATTGTTTTTTAGCTTGAACTTTCTACTGTGGCATGACTTTTTATCAAAGTAGAAATGATCCTCTGTCTTTATAGGATTATAGTGTATATATTAGTGTATATATTATTAATATGATGAAGTCATTTTTTATTCACTTCTGCATTTGAAATGTTTAGATTTTTGTGGATTCTTGATTTTTAACTCTTTGTGTTTAAAAACGTAGAACTGTAATTGTAGTACTATTATTGTTTCAAAATTTTAGGAATTTTCGGATCATAATCTTTTTAACACCTTTGTAAAGAAATTTCCTAAGCCCTGATCTTTTCCTTTTGATGATTATTTTCATTTAGAATTACATTGATTATTTTTCTTTTTAGTTTTTATCCTTATAATAGTGTAAAATATAGACAATAATGAAATAATTTGATTGAAATCTTTTTTTAAATTGAATTGTTATTTTTGGTATACAAAGACTGATTGTTATGTTGTGTCTGCTAGTCCTTACTTATGCAGACATGTCTGCAGAAGATGATGTTGAAGGTTCATCCTTAACATCTCATGATATGGATACTCCCCCTATATATCCAAATCATCGTCATTCCCATAAAGGCTTGCCACATATAGAAATGGTTCGACCGGCTCAAGATACAACTGTGACTGCTGTAGTTGAACCCAAAAAGGAAGAAAAAAAGAGTATGTATTCTGATTAAATATAATACAATATTTTGTACAAATATCAACTTCATTATTTATAATCTCAACTTTTTGTTGTTGTTAGACATTTTAGGTGTAACATTTTAGGTGTCTGAATATTTTTGGCAACACTTTGACTTTGAACTTCTTTTAATAGTTTTTCATCCCATTTTCTTTGAAAATAAATAATAATGATAAATTTTAAATCGGACAAACCTAACCAACTAGAATTTTTCTCTGGTGGTTTGGAAGCCAGAAGTTTATTTATTTATTGTGTAATTTTTGAAAATAATGCCAAATTATGTCATAACAAGAAATAACTTTTTAATGCATGAATTTGATCATTATTAGTTATGAAAATTTATTTATGTCTTTACAATATTTAATCAGTATTTACTGCAAAAAAATATACAATACTAATTATTAGATCAAAACTTGTAAACGCAAACTATACCAATGAACAATAGTTTTTGGATCGAAAATAAGCTGTACAATTTGAGTGATTAATTATAAAACATATGCACTTATGTTTAATCTATAACTTATCTATAAAACATAAGTGAAACGTATATATCCTGTTACTAGTCATAAAAATAAACTCTGTTGAACAATTCTTTCTGAGTGAGAATGAAAATTTTTAATTCCCTTATATTTCTAGAATTTTATTATTTGCAAAATGTTAGTTGGGAATTGATGAATTTCATGTTTCCATTTTTGCACATCTTGAAAATATGTGAAAAAGAAATTTTACTCAAATTTAAAATGTTCATCTGTTATAAATTTTTTAGTACTTCATTGAAATATGCTGAATACTTTTAAAGACCCCTTACTATATTAGAAATAATAATTCATTAAAATTATTATTATTATTATTAAAATCTCACTTTCGAGGTTGCTGTATGTATGAAATAAAGTTTTGTGTTTTGTAATGTTTTACTTCAGCGATTATGTTTTTTAATTTTTTTTTTCATTTCAGTTGAAGAAATGTTTTCTCAATTCAGGGACATTACTTTAATTTTTAAACTGAAAAGGTTGAGGATTTAAAAAAAAAGTGTTTATAGTTCATTATTTTTACTGTATATGTTTCAAAATAATAATTAGACATGAAAACGTATTTCTATTATAAAAGGATTTTTATATAGTATAATATGAAATTTCAATATAAAAAACATTGATATCAGATTATAGTTTTGATAGAATTATTGAGTTCTCTTTTTTCTTTTAATTTAGTCAGAGATTTGAGCGAAGAAGAGAAAAAGCAAATTATGCTTAGAGAAGATTTTCATCAATTTTTTGATCGGGCTAGTAGAATTATTGAGAGAGCTCTATATGAAGATTTAGATATATTGATTGACTATACAGGCACTAGAGAAGAACAAGATGGGTAAATTTTATCAAATCATTGTTTTGTTGAGTTAAAATTAGTTTGAGTAAAGCTCTTATATCTTAGTTAAGTTACTATTGTGACACTGCTAACTGTAATGAAAAGAAGAAGAAAAATATCCTAAACTGGATTTTAAAAATGATTTGTACATAGAATAGATAAAATGAATATTGGTTTACATCATTTTTGTTAGAACATGGCTGAAAGAAACTTAAGATTTATTATTATTATTATTAAATTGAAGTTTTGAAATTGTTTTTATGCTAAAGATAAAGTTGAAAAGTTTACTATGTACAAATATTTTTTTTTTAAAATAAGCTATCACAGTGCTGCAACTCAGTTGAAAATTCCACAACCTATTTTAATGTATAAAAAAATCAGTATTTTTTGTGATGAAGACCAAGTTGTAGATGTTGATGATTTGGATAGAGTTAAATGTGTTGAATTCAACACTTCAATAAATGTGGAAATGAATGGGCAATTTTTAATTTGAAATTGGTATGCAGCATTGTTTGATACATTTTTAAAATAACAAAGATGTAAGCAATATGGAAGTGAATATTTAACAAATAATTGTTTATAAGCAACAATTAAAGATTTTTTAATGTTATTTTTGGAATGCATTATAGATAAATCTGAAATAAAAAATTGTTTTTAAAAAAATTGTGCTTACAATATTGCTGAATTCATCCATTTCAATTATTGCTTACAGTTGCTTGACTTTATAAAAATCTTAAATCCCAAAATGATAAGTGTATCTATTGTAGTTTAAATTTCTGTTGAATTTTTTTTTGTTTGTTTTTTAGTATTGAATAAATTAGATTTAAATGTAAATTGTTATAAAATATCAGTTAATTTTAAATGAAAATTTTCATCTTTTTCTTCATAATGTCAGTTTTCTAAATAAAACATATAAATATATGGTTTTAGTGATGACAAAAGTGGAATCAAGTTATCCTTAAACAGAACCTTTTTTGATGATCGTTGGTCTAAGAACCGTACCGTAACCAGTTTTGACTGGTCGTCTCAGGTTTGTAAAGAAATTTAGTACTTTTTTTAGTTCTAGATTACTTTATTTATGTATAAATTATTTATACCATATTGAAAATCAACCTTTTACTAAGTGAATTATAGGAAATTTTGAATGTTAGGGTAGCATATAACATTCACATTTTGAGAAAAGAGAAAAGGAATGTTTTTAAAAAAATTATAGTGTTTCAAATGCATGTTATGAAATCTTTTGTTACTCTTATATTTGTTATTAGTAATAATTAAAGTCTTTAAGTTATGCATTTTTGTAAAATTGACAAAGTTATGAATGTGTGTAATATGTATTCTTTTGATGCTTAGTTCAATAAATGATTCAAGTGTTTGATGAATATTTGAAAATATAATTAGTTGTGCCAGTAATATTTTGAGTAATCCCGATAATAGTTGAACATAGTTTTCATTTCTCTAAAGACTCCATTACTATTTGATAGAAACATAAAATAATCCAAAAATTTTAATTTACACAATTTTCAGGGTTTTTTCTTCTTCAATTAAGCTGTTTTAATATTGCAATTTTTATTCAAAAATGGAATCATTGTGAAAAATATGAGTAGCACAAAATTTCTTTGATTTTTTTTTTTCCATATTTATATACAAAAATTGCTTGAAAGTGAATCCAAATTTGAGTTCTAAGTGAATCTAAATTTCTTTTGTAATTAGGTTATCCTTTATCTAATTTAACACTGTATTTTATGTTTGAAGTTTGAAATATAGACGAAATGTATTAAATTCTATGTTTTTTAATGTCTTTGTATGTTTTAGTTTCCTGAGCTTCTAGTTGCTTCTTATAATAATAATGAAGATTCACCTCATGATCCTGATGGTGTGTGTCTAGTTTGGAATATGAAATTCAAGAAAACAACTCCAGAATATATCTTTCATTGCCAGGTTAGATTCTGAAGGGAAAGCTTTTTTGTTTAATATTACAAATTTAATTTTCTGTTATAATAATAATTTGTTTATTTATTTTTATTTTTAGAATTTTTGTATAATTATTTATTTCTAAGTATATTTTGACTAAGAAGCTCTTGGCATTTTTATTTTTAGTCGGCTGTTATGTCTACATGTTTTGCCAAATTTCATCCTAATTTAGTATTAGGAGGAACTTATTCAGGACAAATTGTTCTGTGGGATAATCGCAGTAGTAAACGAACACCTGTTCAGAGGAGTCCTTTGTCAGCTATAGCTCATACAGTAAGTTTTCAGTTTTTGAATTAATATGTCAAAAAAAAAAAAAAGACACATAAAAGATTTTAAGAAATTCTTATATTTTACTGTTTTGAATAATTACTTGATTTAAATTAAGTGTGTTTGACAGACAAACAAAATTGTCTATTCACTTAACTGACATTAAATATGTTGTTTTTAAGTTAGTAAGCCTTTTGACAATTCATTTTCCTAGCCATTTAATAATAAAAATATTTGAATACTGTTTGGTGTAAAAGATATGATCAATAGTAATACAGTTTAAAGCAAAAGAGAATCCAAAACTTTATATATATATATATATATATATATATATATATATATATATATATATATATAAAGAGAGAGAGAGATAGTAAAATCTAGATTTTTACTTTTTGAAACCTATGAACTTGAGAAATAATGACATGAATTAGGCTATTTAAGATGATCATATTCACTTTCTGTGATTGAAAACAGTAGATATATCAGTATATATTTAATT
>JAPMOQ010055686.1:2023106-2033787 GCA_026543055.1 Argiope trifasciata
AAACCATACCAATTTTGAATTTAGGGTTAATAATCTTTTCTCTGTATTTTTATGAATATTTCATTGTTTCCTTTACTGTCCATTCTGTAATAATGTATTTTGATCATTATCCTTGAATAAGAATCTTTATACGGCAATAGTATAAAACACAGGCTTATTATACAGAGAAGAATATCTGTAGATGTATCTAATGTCCCTCTTTCTGCCACCTTACAAAATTATTTTCACTTTAAATTGATGCATTATATATTCTTTGCTTGTTTCTGTCAAATATTTCTTTTGTAAATTATTTTATTTTTCTTGTTTTTATTTATAGCATCCTGTGTATTGTATCCAAGTTGTTGGTACTCAAAATGCACATAATTTAGTTAGCATATCTACAGACGGGAAATTCTGTACTTGGAGTTTGGATATGCTCTCAGCTCCTCAAGCAAGTTTCCTTTTGAATTATATCTTTTATTTGTGCTTTAGTTCTGATTTTTTTGTAGAGTTACTCATTGTTAGAATATTGCTGGAAAAATATTTTAATGGAAGAACTATTTTTAGGATACAATGGAACTATCTCATCAAAAGCAATCTCGACCTGTTTCTGTCACCAGCTTATCTTTCCCATCAGGAGATTATAATAATTTTATTGTTGGAAGTGAAGAAGGGACTATTTATACTGGTAAGAGCAAAGTATTTCATAGCAGTTTTTTTACATTTTTATTTTAATTATAATAGTTACTTTTGTAATGAAAATTTACTTCTTACTATTTTCATTTAAAACAAAGATTCTAAAAATCTAAATAAGGGTACATAATGATAAGCAAATTTATAAAACAAATAAGAATTAAAATAAAAATCAGTATTTGACATGGCATATTATTTTGGAGAACTGAAGCAAGGGTTTAACATTGTAATTAAAATGGCTGCATATTATATGTTTTGATAATATTGTCGAAAATTCCTTGATTTGCCTTTATTATTTCCAAAGTAGGATTCTTTAAGATCTGAATTTATAATATATCTATCTGTGTGAAATTTATTTTGAAATCTAAATATTAAAAAATGATAATGCTGAAAGAATTATTGGAATACATTTTGTTTTTTTACTTAAAACATTTGTAAAATTCGGATGTTTTTACTTGAAATATATGGGGAGACTGAAATGAATAAATTAGAATTATTGCAAGTTATTGAATTGCTACAAACATAGTAGCAATTATGAGCTTATTATGTTATGAATAAAATTATTATAATGAAAATTTGTTTTTGAATTAATATTTATGTATATGAGATTATTTTTGTGTCTTGTAGCAAGCAGACATGGTAGCAAAGCAGGCATACATGAATTGTTTGAAGGACATCAAGGTCCAGTAGCTGGTTTAAGCTCTCATTGTGCTCAAGGCCATATTGATTTCTCACATTTATTTTTATCTGCCTCTATGGATTGGACAGTAAAACTGTGGAGTCTAAAAGTTAGTTTTTGTCTTCAATTTTTTTTTTTTTTTAATTTTGTGAAATATTTTTAAATTTTACTTTGATATTCTTTTCTTAGGATAGCAAGCCTTTATATTCTTTTGAAGATAACGGAGATTATGTCTGTGATGTAGCTTGGTCTCCAGTTCATCCATCAGTGTTCGCTTGTGTTGATGGCATGGGAAGATTAGATATATGGAATCTTAACAATGATACAGAGGTTAATCTTTATATATTTATATAAAACTTTATATTGGATGTGGAATTAAATTAATATACTATGTTGCTAACACTTATTTCTTTTTCAACTATAGCTTCCTACTGTAAGTGTGGTAGCTGATGGTAATCCAGCATTAAATAGAGTAGTGTGGACTCCATCTGGACATCAAGTTGCTGTTGGAGATGATTTAGGAAGAGTTTATATTTATGACGTTGGAGAGGTAAGATTTGGAAAACTATATATATAAAAATATGTATTCAAATATTAATGAAAAAATTTTTAACTATTAATTACCATTATACTTAGCAAAGAGGAAAGTTTTGCATTAAGTTTTAAACAGTTAGGTATTAAATTAAATAAAAGCAAAACATATAGTGTTAATAAGTTATTTTCTTCCAAATTATTTTTTTTAATGTGTTGAGAAGTTAATTTAAAAATATCCTAGTAAACTCTTTGCAATTCAGTTTAAACTTCAAAATGTCAAGGTATATCTTTCATATAACATTTTAAAAACACTTTTATAAATATGGTTTGATTGAATTGTAAAATTTTCATTGCAGATTCATAGAAATTATTAGATTGTATTTTTCATATTAACTTTGTAAAATTAGCCATTTAAAAGTTATAAAACCATTATAAGTTGTATTTTGTGCATTTTTTTCACTATTTGTTTTTCAAAATACTTTTTAAAAATAATTATTGTGTAATATAAATAACACACAATTTTGAACTTTTAATTAGCAACTTGCAACTCCGAAAAATGATGAATGGTCAAGATTTGTTCACACCTTGCAAGAATTAGAAAATAATAAAGCTGACCAAGAACTGGATACAATAAATAATCTTACTTCTGGAAATTCTTATCTATTGCCAATACGCTAATACAAAATCCATCTGTTCCTTATTAATGATCAAAATATTATGCTTATAATGCGCTGATTATTTATTTTATGAGTTCCAATAAACTGTGTGACAAATGTTGTACAGAAAATTTAAGACTTTTTATGTATTATATCTTTTATTGCTGATTGAAAATAATTTAAATCTTTAACATAATAAAAATATCGTTTTTTAATTAAATGGTACATTGTATAATTATGTCCATAAGGCTACTCTTTTAGTACTTACTGTGAAGTTATTCATAAGTGTTTGCAACTTATACAAATTTAGTTGTGCCTGATAAAATTTTCTATAGAGTACAAATTTCATTTAAGTTTCATTCCACGAATTGCTTCATTTCAGTGATGAACCATTCAACATTGTTTTTATTTACCTTAAATTCTTTCCATCAAGGCTTATGCTTTGAAAAAATATTATAAATATATTTTTTATCCTCTTCATGTTAGAATATAAAGCTTTTTTGTGCTTGATTCAGGTTTATGTTTGGAAGTTGAATCTGAGAGTTTTATTTATTTCCTTTAAAATTTTAATTGTTGTTATAGTGCCATATTTGTATTTTTCATCTTATGTTAATAGCTGTTTGGATACTTAAATAGACTAAAGCAGTTATTGTGTAATTTGTTTTCTTATAAATTGCATCATAAGTATTTCAATCTTTAAAAAAATGAATTGTGATTAAATATCCCTTATGTATATTTGTTTATTTTTTAAATATAATTATTTTATGTTAACATTTAAACCTTGTTTATGAACATAGTGTTTTAATGCACTGAATTATTATATATTCATTGAATCATAAATTAAATAATGACAATTGATCTGTATATTAATATATTATATGTTAAAATGTGTGATGAATTGACTAAAAATAACCATATAAATGGTTAATGCTTTGTTTTATATTTCTGTAGATATTTCATATTGTTTTTTATTGCTGCATATGTAATTTCACTTTTATTACCAGCTTAGAATGACATATTTAGATGTTGAGGATAAAAAGAGCACATATTGCAAAAAAAAAAAAAAAAATTCTCAAGCACATTTTATTTATTGTAAATTTTTTAAAACATGTTTCAAAGAATAGGGCTGCCTTTTTTTTTTTTATTCTTGTTTGTTTTAACAAAATGAACAAAAATGAATATAATTTCTGAAAATTTCAATTGTTGCTTGTTTATTGCTGAGAATGTTTTTAATTTTAACATGTTTTGTACAATTTGTAAAATTAATTAATCTGCATTAATAAAATATTTAATCAATATTGTTGTGTCTTATTATTTTTAACATTTGTAATTAGCACATAATTTGATAATAAATAGTTTTTCTTTCATTCTATTTCTGCAGTTATGTCATCTAATGCTTATTGCCAAACAGTTTTTAAAAATGTAATTAAAGAATTAATAAAATTCAATTTTTTTTAAAGAAATAAATATATTGTATACAATTCTTGATTTATTTGGAAAACAAACCTTTATGATCAATAAGATTAATAAAAGAAATAGAAATTTTATTTTATTTTTGAGATTTTCAACCATTAAATTCCCTTGCATTACTTACAGTTTCTGTTTTTAAATAATTTATTTAGTCTTATTTGAGATGTGTTTATCATTAAGTATAAATATTTATCATTTAAACTTTTGTCAGTTTTCTTCTTGCCTTATTCGAATCCTAGGAAAATTTAAAAAATATATTAACTGTTTTGCTTAAAATTAAATTAAGGTTTTTTGCATTTATTTAAAAGAAAAGAAATGAATATATCTCATATTGTTATTTTTTAATATTCTAGATAAGGTCCACAGTCTTTTTTCAATATCTAACTTTAAGAAATGACAAAAGTACACCAAGTTTTTATTTAAAGCAACTATACCCTCTCCCTCATCTTAGGTTATTGGTCTTTAATTTCTTAAATGGAATGTAACTTGTTATTACTTCAGATCAATAAATAAATCAATGATTATTATTTAATTTTATATATCATAATAAAATTAAAAATATATAAGTATATTTTATTATTTTACTTATTCAGCATACAAAAAAAATTATACAAAGCATAATAATGTGTGATAATTACTTCACCTAACTAGAAGCAAATACAAATAAGGTTGGATTATTACCATATTTGATTCTTACAGAGATCACTGATACAATTTCAAATAAATAATTGAAATAAATTTTAATTTTCATGACAACAATTTAAAATTAAATATGGAAAATAATTTTGTGTCAGAAATCCTGCTATTAGTTGATTATTCCAATAACTAGTAAATTTTCTGTCTCCTTTTTGTTTGGTTATAGAATTTTAACTTTGGAACTAAAAGATGTGGAATTTGTTCCGCTTTTGTGGTGTGAAGTTTGGAGAAAATATGCTGCTTTCTGGTACGGTCATCTGATCACTATAATAATAATGAAAAAATCTTTATAAAGTGTTGAGTGTAGCTACAAAATGGAATAACAATCTAGTTAAACTTTCTTAAAACAAATAAACTTATTTTTTGAATTCATACACCTATTATAAATGTGTATTGATGAAAACTGCTAAACACATCAATTTAGGGGGGGGGGGGGGATAATTATTTAGGAAAATTACTGAATTGTTCATGATTTTAATATGTCTCTTCCCCCTATTAATTTATGATTAAACATTGTAGAAACTAATTTATTGGTTGAATTTTATTACAATCTATTTTACACTGATTAATATAATATGCCTTCAATGTATTTCAAATTAATTAACAGTCTTTGGAGTTTACAAACATGATCTAAATAATGTAGCTGCAAGAAAACAAAACTTCAGATTTTTTAAAAACCGTTTCATGTACTATTATAAAATTTTCAAATAACTATTATTACTATTGGTGTGCATATTAAATATTCTACATTTATATAGTAGGCACATTTCCAAGCTTAATATTTCTACTTTAAATAATTTCTTTAAAAAATGTTTTGCACTAATTCGTACGTTAATTCGAAGATTTGTTGCATTAGTATAGTGAAAATAACAGTATTTGTAATACGAATATTTCCCTATTTCGTAAATAAATTATATGTAAAGAAAAGTTTATAAAGAAAGAATTTACCAGTAATGCAATACATATTTGATGGGATTTCTTCACCCCATCCTCTTCCTATTTGTTTTGCTTCCACGTGTTTTTACAAGTCAGTAGAATCTATATGAAAATATAGGTAAAAGAGACATTGTTAAAGTCGTTTTATTGAAAAAATTATTTCACTTAAAGGGGGAAAAAAAGTTCACTTTCATTTATATGTTTTTTTTTTTTTTTTTTTTTTGTACTATAGGAAAATATGAACCTAGTTCAGCTTCATAGAGATGTTGGTATTTCATTCATTCCTTTCAAGAGTTTCTCTTTTGACTTCATGTGAGTACCTTTTGTTCGTTTCCATTTCATTCTTCTGTTCTGAAACCATACCTTAACCTAGAAATTAATAAGCAAAAATCGAATTAAACATAGAATTCAGGTTTATTGAGAATTTTTGTAGGAAACCAACGCTTGCAAAATTTATCAATATACACAGGTGGAAAAAAAATATCTCGACACCAGGAAAGACTTGTGTTAGATCAATGAAATTTGGTAGGCGTGTTTATACATCTGAAAGATAACATCGATTCAAATTTCGCTCTTAGCGCAGAAATATAGCGCTAGTACCGCCACCCACTAGCGCTACATTTATGCACTAGTACCGCCACTCAGCATTCGACCACAACAAATCCTGTCGATACTGCTACGTTCAAGGGTTGCGGGGTGGTCGGCTGTATGCAAGAAGTAGAACCGCCACTCAGAACTTGTAAATCAGGTTTGCTTTAAATGGGTGCTGTAAAGCTTGTGAACGTTATCTTTGAAATTTAAGGTATTAAGTTGATGTTAGCCAAGAATGTCTTTAAGAAGAGACGAAGATACCATTATCATCAACTCGCCGAGTTTCAACGAGGTCGTATAATAGGACTACGAGAAGGTGGATTTCCTTTCCTCGATATTGCAGAAAGACTTGGCTGGAATGTATCCATTGTGCATGATTGTTAGGAGCCGTGGTCAGAGTACTGCCTCAAGAAGAATGGGTTCCGGGTGGTTACGTGATACTACTGAGAGGGTAGACCGCCGTATTCGGCGTACGACTGTAGCCGAGTTTGTATGGTCTATACCCGTCTGCAGACGAGCCACGTGCCACCCGTTGACAGCTCTTGCGGTTTTCTGGTCCCTTTGATGACCCTTCGACTTACCGACAAAATGTCGGTAAGTAGACGGGTCATCAAAGAGACCAAGAGGAGGCGAAAGGGGAAACGCATCCTCCTGGCTATGGGGGAGTGTGATCCCCCAGTGGGTCGGAGGTCTGATTTATGACCAAATCGGTGAAACGGCCGGTTGTGTAACCTCGGCTTGTGGCACATCGTACTGCGTCTGTAGCAGAAATTCGAGCTGCAGTTGGTACCATAGTGACACAATGAACTGTTATAAATCGTTTACGTAAGAGCAGTTCCGAGCCAAGCACCCTGTAGCATGCATTCCACTGATTCCAAGCCATTGTGACGCCAGTAGTGTCGAACCAAAGCTCACTGGAGGACGGAATGGAGATCTATTGTGTTTTCTGATGAAAGCAAGTTCTAACTTGGTCCGGTGACGGCCGTGCATTGGTAAAGCTGGGGTCCCACGGCCTATACCCCGTCTGCAGACGAGCCACGTGCCACCCGTTGACAGCTCTTGCGGTTTTCTGGTCCCTTTGATGACCCGTCGACTTACCGACAAAATGTCGGTAAGTAGACGGGTCATCAAAGAGACCAAGAGGGGGCAAAGGGGAAACGCATCCTCCTGGCTATGGGGGAGTGTGGTCCCCCAAACGGTGGGAGGTTTGATTTATGACCAAATCGGTGAAACTGCGCGTCGTGGGACCCCGGCTTAAGAAGGAGGCCAGGGGAACGCTTAAAGCTAAACTGGCTGCGGTCTAGATACACTGGACCTACATTAGGAGTCATGGACTGGGGAGCAATTTCCTATGAAATCAGAAGACTTTTATTCAAATTTGAAGAATTTCAGAAGACTTTTTTGCAAATTTGTAAGTCAGCCTGATAATTCAACTGTAGCTCTGCCATTCATGAATAGCATTGAAGGTGGAGTTTCCTAACAAGTTAACGCTTGTTCTCATACCACTGTTGTAATGTAATGTGCTGTACATAGCGTCGACATGTTACCTTGGCCTACGAGATCACCAGATCTGTCTTCAATTGAGCACGTAGGGATATCATTGCGCGACAACTCCAGCATCATCCACAGCCAGCACTGACCGTCCCACAATATTCACAGAATAAGTACAACAAGCATGGAACTCCATATCACAAAATGACATTCTGTATCTGTATGATATAATGCACGCACGTTCACACAAATACATGCTTGAATTTGAAATTCTGGAGGTTACACTTGCTATTAATGTAACAACATTTCAGATTTGAAATAAGTTGTGTTCTTTAAAATTTAATTAATTAAACATTAATAGACAAATGCATTATCCAAATTTCATTACTCTAAAATAATTTTTTCTTGGTGTTGGGATTTTTTTTGCCCGCTAGTGCATACAATACAAAAAAGGAAAAAATGTATATTTTCTGTTATGGACATTTTAAAGGTTATTGTTACATTGAAAAATTCATTTGACATCGTTTTTTATTTTAACTTCATATACAAAGTTGAAATTTTTGCTGTTTTATATTTATGCAAACAATTAGTTACACAAAAAATTCACGATAAAAATATATATTCATATTCGCACTTAAAATGTGTTTGATTCTAAAATAGTCCTTTTGAGTGTGGTTTTGAAAATATATTCCTTTTCTTTGTCATTATCTATTAGCATATGTATTCCTTAAAAGCAACTTGGACTATTGGAATTTTGTAGAAATATTTTTTCCAAAATTTAGTCAAACTTTAAAATTTTCCATTTTTGTGTTTTAACGGCCTGACATAATGAAAAAAGAAGTGCTGAAATAATCTTTATTTTGATAACAAGACTGATTTCTAGAGACGTGACAAAGGGGCTGCCAATTAAAAACTATTCTCCTTTATTTCCAAATAAATAAGTTTATAAAAAGGAAGCTGTTACGAGTTATAAAATGATATTATGTTATTGTTTCTTATCGCACTTGTCATAGACAAACCCGTTGATAAAATCAGCGATATAAGATATTAAAATAATACTAACTCTTTGCCAAGTTCTTTTGCCGATATCTAATCTAATAAATAAATGTCGGTTTATTTATTTATTAGAATATTTATAAATACCAGACATACGTTTCAATACTGATGCGTTGAAATCTGAATGCCGAACTGTCTGCAGTTCGTAAAAGATGAATAAAAATAATTACCTAATCTTAAATTAATCATTAATAAAAGTGTTAAATCATTTTACCAGTTTACTGAAAGAGGAATCTCATTGTATCTAGAGATGCAAAATACCAAATTATAAGTCACTGCTTGGTTAAAAACACACACTTTTTAAAAAAATTTAAATTTATCCATGATATTGAAAATCATAGCTTAAAAATTAATAGGATGGGGGTTGATTTTTAAAAATCCAAATTGTAAATCCCAATCTAGTTTTGCATTTTCTCAACTGAAAGTCCATCAGTTGGAGTACATATGAAAATATCTCAGGAAAGCAAGAGATTAGACGCATAAATTTTTATTATGTACTTTTGTACCAAAATTATTGGTAAATTTTTTAACAAATCATTTGAAATCTATTTTAGAGTACCTCTTCATATATGCAATAATGTCAGGCCACCAATATTAAAAAGCAAAAACAAATAATGCTGAAGCAATCACTGAAGGACTGCTGGTGGAACTAGTTTGCTTGATTATATAGGTTGGTATATTGGCGACGCATTCAACGCACACATTAAATCAAATTTCAACCATTCTACCTTTCTCAAAAGCAATTAAATTAAATTTAACTCGCTATATTGTGTAAGTTTATAAGAAAATAGAATTCATTTTTTTAATCTATTTTTCACGAATGAAACCCAAAATTCTTAAATTATTTAGGGAATTGTATTAGCATAAATTTTATTTAGATAATAAAATATACTGAAAGATTATTCTGAAACCCAAAGTTAGAATGAATTTGACATCTAATCCTTATCGTGTGTTAGAGTTTTATGCATGATAAACCACTGTTGTCATATGAAATACCATTTACATATCCTGGGTTAATGTTTGAAAAATGCATTGTACGTTTAGGTTTTACTGTACTTATCTCATAATTTAGAATTTCTATGCAATAAAATAATTACACCAAAGCAATGGAAACTTAATTATTTAATAAGACAATTTTAAACAAATTAAAAGCTAAAATAAAAATGATTCAGTCCATAATACTATTTTCCCCCATCCCCTAGTCCCTTTATTACCGTTTTTTTTTTTCCTTCCTTTCAATGAATTAGTTTATTGCAGGGGAAAGAAAATGTTTATCTTTATGAAAAAAAGGCTAATGATTACGCGGTCATCACATTTGTCAACAATGGCAAGGTTAGAGGCATGAGCATGTGTCAGTGTACTTCAAAAAATTTATTATAGAAGAATTTGTTTCCGCATTCCTTTCCCCTTAATTGCGCATGCCAAGAAGATTAAAATTTAGTTTTATGCAATTAGGATAGTTTTCATTAAAAAAATTATGAAATTTTTAACCATATATTTTTTTTAAATCTTTATTACATATATATAAGTAGGCTGGGATAGCCTGGTTGGTAGGGCGTTGGACTCGTATCCATAAGCTTATGAGTTCGAACGCGTCAGTTAAATGTGTGGTGGTGGCTAGCACACATATAAATCTGTCGTGGTCACAAAATCCTCCATGTCGAGAGTAATACCATTGAGGGAACTGGCTCAGAGGTGATCGTTCTCTGATTCAGGTCTAAATTACGATCTGTGAATGCGTGAATTAAGTCCGCCCCGTAAAATGGTTGTGACGCATAAGAAGTTAAGTCGTACTCTTTGCCCTAGTTGGTGCTACTGAAAAAACAAGAGGTGCTCACTTGGTTTTAATCGCTGATTGATAACTGTCAACGGGCTTGTAAAGGGCCAAAAGATACAACAT
>JAPMOQ010055686.1:2058787-2075514 GCA_026543055.1 Argiope trifasciata
TATATTCAAAATCCAAGTCCGATTATGCAATTTTAATAAAAATATATCCTATCAAATTTTATGAATCTTGATTATTATATTATTTATAGTATTCACGCATTACCCTAGAAGCACACAAATACTGTAAATCTTGTATGACATTGTTCAATATTCGCAATATTGTTTAATGTCGTATAATATCGCACACTATTGTACTATATAGTGCAACAGACTGTGTTACCTGAGTATCGAATAGACAAATATGGATTCAATCCACAACTTGATGTAAAGTTATAATTCCA
Organism: Argiope trifasciata; assembly: GCA_026543055.1. Lineage (NCBI taxonomy): Eukaryota > Metazoa > Arthropoda > Arachnida > Araneae > Araneidae > Argiope > Argiope trifasciata. The sequence goes on from JAPMOQ010055686.1 coordinate 2,059,069, forward strand.
ATAAAATATTCTTATAATTCTTCTACGGATCAAATTTTATTTATCTAGCTCAATTCGTCTTTGAATTATTGTTTCATTTCACTCGGCTAGTTCCATTTCTTATGATTAATTCGTTTGAAATCCATGCACTGAATGTTTAGTTGCAGGAAGATGCTAATATTTCCAGATTATTTATTCGTGTGAGTGGGTCTCTTGCACGTTAAATCTGTCAGGCCAAACGTCCTCCCGCTGGTGTGGTGTGGTGTGGAGAGGGGGGTGCCACTTCAGGTGTCGTCCTCGTCATCTGACCGTGGTTCAAAATTACGAGGTCCGTCCCAAAATAGCCCCCGTGTTGCTTTAAACGGGACGTTAATATAACTAAACTAAACTCCAGATTACTTATTAAAAATCAAGAAATCAGTCTTCTTACTGATTATATTTTCTCTTTCTATATTCTGGAAATCAGAAAAAAGGGAGGAGGGAGGATCGGCATAATATAATAATAATAATTTTCAAGGAGGTCAATTCATGTGAAGTAAAAGTCACGTGTTATGTACTTTTGAGCATGGCATTTAAACCTTCATTCGCCACGCTTTAGTAGATGAGTCTGTCAACGTTCTCCACAAAGTATAAAGTGGATTTTTTGTTTATATTTCAAGTTATAACCCTTTTTTTCACATTGAATTACGAGAAACAAACCATGCTCAAGAGATATTCAACCTAGAACACCTAAACTACTTAAGAGTGTATGAACTCATCAGATGAAGGAAGACTGCTCATCAGTGCTATAACTGCAATTTGTTCCATCACACAGCGGAATTCTGGGAAATGAAGCCGCGATACTTAAAATGCAGTTAGTAACATCTCACAAACCAATGCAGTATCAAAGAGAAAATACCGGAACCAAAATGAACCAAAATGCATTAATTGTCATAAAACCGGACATGTAGCATCATACAAAGAATGCGAAGCATTCCCTAAACAAACTAACAGCATCACAAATTGAGAGAATTGCTATAATCAAGTTAACAAAACCATTCGAGCAGGCGCAATAAACTAGAAACAAAACATGCTGAAATTTAACGGTAACCTTCCCCATTAGAGGGCGCCAAGAAGCAACAAGCTAAGGTAAACAACACAGCTAATCCAGGCATAAATACAAATGATATATAAAATTAACTTCATAAGAGATTTTGCAGAAGCGATTAAAATACTAAAAAAGCTTTTTTGACGAATGCCCTAATTTTATTAACTCTCTCAAGCAACTTAAATAAGCAAGCACAATGGAAGATAAAACCCAACTTCTTACGATAGCATTCGACTGTCCTGTTACAAACAACGCTGGCTAATTCAATCTTAATAGTCTTTCTTTAATATACTGGAACGCAAATGGGATCAAGAATAAAATCAATGAATTCAGACAGTTTGTAAATAAATATAACCCCGATGTTATTTTAATTCAAAAGACCCATCTGAGACCACAAAATAAAATCTTTCTGGCAAATTACATTGTTTATTACAGCTATCGCGATATAACAAACATTTATTAAAACGCAGCTGGCGGCACAGCTATTCTAATAAAAAATAATATTCCCGGCTATGAACTAATGCCCCCAATTCTTTACCATGTAGAAGCCAGTATAGTTGCAATAAATTTTAAAAACAAAGATCCTATCACACTTATATCAATTTACTTTTCACTCAGCATGGACTTCACATTATTTACATTTAACATTGAAACCCTTATCCAAATCAGTCCAAACAAAATGATTGCAGAGCACTGTGAATAAATTAGCTAATCAACGAAATCGTTACTCAGAGCCGATGAACGGGATGCTCCCAAAAGAGTGTGATGCAAATTAAAATCGCCGAAGATGAAAGTAGGTAATGTTAAGGATTTATCACACGGCAAAATATCTTCGGCACTTTCCGTCAGCAAACGACAACGAAAGTGACGTCACTTCAAAGTTTCACATGAAGGGTAGAATTTCGTTTGCGGGCAATATTTCCGACGACATTTTCGAGCTGGTTAGAAAAAGTTGTCGATTATAAAACTTGCTTGACCGGTTTTTGAGGGTAGAAAGGAAAAAGTGCTGACAAAATTTCACCATGTGATAAGGCCTTTAGAGAATCAAAGAAGTGTTTTGCTTGATCAATATCAAAACTTTGTGGTACATACAAATTAATAAGGTTGAATTCGGTATTCTGGAATTTTAATTCGACTGCCAAAAGTTCTAAGTTCAAATCTTCTCTAATATTGTTGGGAATTATTCTACTGGACATGTTTGTAAGAATACTAATTAGAAGACCACCACCAGGTTTATTTTGTATGTGTGTAAGGGAAAAAAATGTTCGGAAAGAAAAAAATTTCGGTTTTGGTAAGAAAAGTCTCTTGAAAGACCCAGAAAGAAGTAGAAAAATTAGGGATTGAAAACCAGAATTTTTTCCCTTTGATACCTCTGTAATTCCATTGAAGAAAAGTCATAAAAAAAGACAGAAAAAAAGGGAAAATTTTTTTAGGAAAACCCTGCATCCAATTGCATTGAAGTAGCAGATGCTTTACGAATCTTTTCTAATGCCCTTTTCTTTCTTGATGGAGAAAGATTTTCGCCTCCAAGGTTACTCATGGCTGTTAAGTTATGAGTCAGCGATTCCACCAATTTTTCAAACATTCCAATGATTATGTTAATTTGCTCTTCCATTTTAATTTTCATTGTTTGGATGACAGATTCTATCCTTTCATTCCTTTTAATCATCAAAGTCTCCATTTTTTCGCTTATTTGTTCATCGGCATTATTTATAGGAGTATTTATTTTGACAGCTGTAGGGTAAATAGATTTTTTGACTGATTGTAGATTCTTCTAATCTCAGCAGTTATGATATTGTTTCTACATTTGAATTCTAAAGCGTCTTTCTCCTTGATATAAAAAGGACATCCTTTCGATGTGGCCGAAGACTCACCTTCACAATGGACACATTTCTGTCGGGATTGGTAAATGCCTTCAAGAATGTCGCCACAGATATGGCATATCTTTGGTTTTTCGCATACCCTTGACGGATTCAAGGGTATGAAACTAAAGCAATATGCACACTGCCATGGCTTGTCAATAAATGATTGTATTATCTGATTTGTGAACCAAATCTTTACTTCCACAGTCAAACATGTTCCAAGTTTCGTTATGAGAACGGGCAAAGTCTCCCTGGAGTCATTCTGTTTTATAAATCGCCTCATTTCAACAATTTCAAAATTGTTATTTTTTGTTAACTCTTCATCTTAACTCAAGCAGTGGATTTTTGTTGGGATATCAAAGAGTAGAAATCGGGAGGTTATATTTTCCCAGATAATATCCGCCACAATTGGAATGTTTACTATGTAGTATAAATTAAGTAATTGGGTTGAACTCATAGGATCCTTGGTTTGTAAAAATGATTTTTCCCTTGCAAGTAAATATCATATTTTGAATATTTGCACGCTGCTTTATTTTCTCTTTTATGAAAGATTGTGGAGTAAATGGGTTTGCTTGGGGAATTCGTAGATTAGAGTCCGCATTTGATATTACAATATTAGTTTCTTCGTATTCATTTTGCCCATTGTATAAAACCAATTCATTTGTAGATTTTCCACACTTGAAGAATTTTTCAGACATTGCAGATTGCATGGTGTTTACAGAATATCAAATATCATTTTCCTCTGCTACAGTAACCTTTGTATAGCTCAGTTTTACTAGATTTTGAAACAGTAAAATAAAAAGAAGAAAGACCGACAGGTCTCACTTGACTTCAATACACTATATCACACACCAGTTGAAAATCGGAACTACTAATAAAATAAAGGAACAAGGAACAATTTTTTTTCTTCAAAAGTAACAGCACAAAATTATTCAAAATTCAAAACTTGTTTTCGTTTAACGTCAACCACACGAAAATCATATTCAGTTATGGTTGGGTAATCATCTTTAATAACAAAAGAGTAATCTGTTTATTCCCATTAATGTTTTTTTTCTGATAATTATCATTTTTGTTTTTTGTAATTAAACTGAAATTGATTGTTATAATGTCATGTTATATCATTGTGGACCTCAGTTTTTTCTGTTTTAAGAAATACTGATATTTTCATTGAAAATCAATTTCCATATCAGCATTTATTGTATATTTTTTATTTCCAATTTCATTGCTACATAGAGGCTTCACTCTTTTTTTCTCTGTATTTCTTTAATATCAATTTTGAATCATAAAATTCTATAAAAACATAAAAGGGTTTCTTCCAACTCATCTTTATATCCTATTTAATTTCTATATGAATACATATTTATCATGACCTTACTCGTGTTTATTAAATTTACAGTATTGTATGTTTTTGTTTTATTTTATGATATTCATTCATTGTAGCTTTAGCATTTTAAAATGCATTTCAGAAACGTTATGTTTTAAAAGTATATTGCTCGACGTTATGTTTTTATTGGTGATAAAAAAAACTGTTGCTTAGTATCTGGAATGATTTTATCGAATAAAAGTGATTTCATTAATTACTTTGACATTCTTGTCATGCTAAGTTTATATTCTTTCTAAATGTCTAGAATAATAAATAATTTTAATAATTTTAATTAATTACATTGGAACATTCATTTCATCATATTTTTTAGAATAGTTATCATATATATTTCATCTATATTTTTTGCAATTTGTAAATACAAATCATTAAGGTGTAATTTTGCTTATTTGTTCTTTAATGATTTCTACAAATCAAAATGAAAGAACTGATTTATAAGTTGTATAGATTGAAAAAAATAGCATATATACCTTATATATTGCATAATTTGAAATTGTAACCATAATTTATTCAATATATACAAATTTGAGTTTCATGTTCTTTTATCTGAGCAATTCAGTGTCTCAATATCAATAAAATTATTTATATAAGAAAAAATGTAATAATTTAATTAGTAAGCTTAAAAATATTATTTTATTTAAGAGTAATAATTATTTAAAACAAACTATGTTCATAAAATTCAACATTCAATAACATTTAAATAATATATAAAAAAGAACATATTTAAAATTTCAAAAATACATCCATAGCCATTTGTCAAAATGTACCATTTGAACAAAAAAAAAAGACTATGGGAAAAGAAGGAATCAAAGGAATCAAACTTATTAAAAAGTGATATTAATTAACTATACAAACAATAATTACATTAAAAATACTAACCAAAATTTTATATAAGAAGTAAAATTACATTACTACTAAAATTTTGAGAAAAATAATTCAATTTTTTTTTAATAGAAAGATTTTTATAATCTTTTGGCTAGCGTAACATTAGCACCTTCAACGACGTTATCGGCCGACATCACGACATGCGCATAACAGTTGAAAATTAAACACAAACGGTTTGTTTGGTACATGACACTTGACTAGAGATGCATAATCCACGATTTTTTCAATAACAAATAATTTTGCTATTGTTATTTTTAAATATCTGTTATTTCAATCATATTATTAATTAAAAATTATTAATTAATATTGAATATTAAATTTATTAATTTTAATTAAAACTTAATTAACTAATTTAAGTAATGTGTGATTGAATTAATTTATCTATTTCAGCTTACTATTTTAATTCGGTTTTTTCATAACTTTATACTTAATTTGTTTATTGAATTAAACCATTTTCTAAAAAGGTTGAATTCAAAATATATGTCATTTCTTTAAAATGTTTACTATAGTTCAATATTTCACCAATAGATGGCTCGAGCAGTGACCACAATAAACGGAATCACAACATTACGTCACAAGCAGTTAAAAATTATCTATAGTGCATTGCAAAATGAGTCAAGGTCAATATTGTTACTACGCCCTTTCCTGTGAATCACAGGAAAGGGTGAAATTACCTTTCCGATAAATTTCAGTGATATGCAATTCAACGATCCGATAATTCCAAGAATATCGGGTCCGTTCACTTGTAAGTCCACTCTCAGATTTCTCTTTTTCCCTTTAAGCGTTAAGGGAAGGAGCCCTCAAAGATTACACCCCCCGATGGTTCAAAGACACAAAAGAAAACTGTTTTGTGTTTCTGGGATTTTCTATCCACCTCCTGGAGGGTCAGGATCAGTCGATACTCCTTTTCTTTAGCCGAATTCCAACGATCGAAGAATCTTCAGGGTAGTTACGCTTCCCCCCCTGACCCCTCTTGCAGTTTTCAGAGATGTGGTCTCAGTTTTGATAGTGCAATGTCATTTTCAAGGAGTTAAACATTTGCGGTTTTCGTTGACAGTAATCTGAGATTCTTTTTATTCCCTTTCACTTACAGCATATTTTCCTATAGCCGACTTGATGAGTAAAATATTTTTTTCGATACATTTTTCAGTATTTTAATGAAACTTGAAATTCAATTTATTTTAATTTATGCAGTTTTGATAATTCTATCTCATTTCTGCTTTTTTATTACGAAGAATTATCAGCTTTTGTTATGAGATTTCATGGTATATTAACCTGAAAATGATTAATTTTATGTTCATAAAATAAAAGGACAATTTTCTTGAAGTGATTATTTCCCACTCGTTGCATCACCAAGAGGTCTTATATTCTTTTCCGTTAAATATATTTTGAAAAAAAATTACCGTGTAAATATTTCTCATACAAAATAATACTTTTATGGATGTAATCTTAGTAAAAGAATTTTATTTCTTTAATACAATTAGAAAGAATCATTAGATGAATGGATTATCCCAAGAATAACTAATTTCATATTCCTTTTAAAGGCTTTTTTAAATTCTTTGTAAATTATTTTGAAAAAAAAAATTCGAAAATGCTTGTTTTAAATCTAATTTCTTAGGATGGATGACATAATATAACTATGCATTGTTCTGAAATGAAATTTCTTTTACAATTGAATTTCTCCATTTCCTACATTGTTTAACATTTGCTGTATTGTTTACTTCTTTGAAGAGTCACATATTGGACAAGATATTGCTTTCCTCTTCTGCAAATTTCCCTCCCGGTAGGAACACTTATTAATTCCCAGCCACTCGAAAGCAGTGTCAGTGTTGCTTCTCGCGTCGAATTTTCGATTTGTGCGAAAAATAGACCTTTCGTTTGAATTTTCTCTTTTTTTCGAATTAAAGTCTTTCTTTCTTTTATTATTCTTTTTTCGGATTAGAGTTTAGCTTAAAACTTAGCTTAAAGTTGGGGAGAAAAGAATGGGGGGATGACGTTGTAAGTGAGGAAGATAAGATAACGAAATTGTTTAGAAACCCATTCCCCCCCCCTAGGTGATTAACCCCCCACAGCTGGGAAGGAAGGAGAGTGAAAAAAGTCCATTGCTTTTTTTAAAGTACTTTTTTTTAAGTAATCTTTTGAGGAATAGAGATAAATTTTAGAAAAGCCATACTCAGATTATTTAACCACCCAGAGGTATATACAATTTTTGCTTGATACGGTTCGGGTTGTTAATAATTGTGCCCAACCTCGGGAATTTTTAAAAAAATATTTAAACGAATTAAAGCATTGTTATGACATTGGATTCTAAAAATTATTCCCCGAAATTAGGGGTAAATATTTAATTCTTGAAACAAATAAACAAACAAAAGATGTGTATGTATTTGTATAATTTTTATATGGGGTGATATTATGTTTTGCTCTACTATTAAAAACTTCTATCAGTTGTCTTATGTGTCTGCATTTTTAAGAATAAATAGAGCTGATTTAATTTCATAGTACCGAAAAAATTGCATTATTAGAATATTTTATAACCGTTAATGAATAAAAAATTTTAATTATTTGCTCTGCGTTTTTATTAATTTTTACTAACCACATTGTTTTATAATATTTACTAAAATGCTGCGAATAGTATGTTTGCTTCTTCATTAAAATAAGACCTTATTAAATATTAAAATTTTTTTTCATTAATAACCTTATTCTACAGCTTTATTCTACAAGTTTATTGTAGAAGCGCTTAGGAGTTTAGCTTTTTTCACAATTTTTCCATAGGTTAAATTCCCAGTTTTAATGTGTAGACATTTGCTTTAAGTAATCTTTCTAGTGTGATTTAAAGCATTTGAAAATATTTGAGGCAACATTCAATCGGAACTTCTAGAATATATGCAATGGCATCATATTACAAGCAACAAATACTATTATTAATAAGTATCTATCTATCATTTAAATACATTTTTAAGACTGCTTTATTAACTCTCTTTTTTGCATAAAATTATATAATCTCCATAAATCTTGCATTTTAGCTTGATTAATTTTTTTTACACTAAGTCATCTAAGTTATATTTTAAATTTAAATCTACAATAATCATAATCAAGATTTGTGAATCGAATATATCTGCAGCAGTTTTTAAGACATTCTTAAAAAATTATCAGTTTAATATGAGGTTAACAATAAAATAAGATTATTCTGGTAACATTTTTTTTTTATTTCAAACAAAAACTTGAAAAGGCGAAAACAAAATAAAACTGCAAATATCAGAAAAATTGGTGAGGGAAAAACATATTGATCTTCACGTGTGTTTAGTAATTGCCTATTTAAGCGTAAGATACTGATCCTTCTTTTCAGATAGTGTTTTTTCCCGGAAGTCGAGTCATAAAAGGTGGTAAGGGGCCCAGTAACTCAGGGGAAGGGCGAATAAAGGACGGACCTCCCAAGTTCAAATCATCTGCTGATTTTCCGTAAACCTTTTATCCACACGCCGCTTTCAATCAGCAAGCATTTTGAAACGTTGCTTTGTTTCATATTTAACACACTTAAAAAAAAGGGGGGGGGGGGGAGGGAAAAGTGGCCGGACGAAATTTTACTTTAAATAATACTTTTCTACTGCTTTCACATTTTAAATCTTAATTCTTATGGAAAAATTGACTTTTTAATTCTATATGAAAAATTGGTTTAAAAAAGTTATTCATTTAAGAAGGCATCATTTCTAACACTTCATAGTATTCCATAAACAAAAAATAATTCCAAATGTCTTACGAATCTAACTTATAAAAGAATTTCACAGTCATTGTTTTGTTTTTAATCTCCCAAATTTTTTATTAATTATTATACAAAATCCCAATACTTTTTTTCCGTGCATTGTTGTGTAAAAGAAATTTCATTTTTTTTTCTTTTTAAATTTTTTTTTTGAATAAACAGTACTAAGTAATAGAAATAATAAGCTTGAAAATTCACATCTCTATTTAAACTTATAAGCGAAACCGAAAATGACAGAACAAGGAAATTTTATGGCAATAACAGCGTCTTTACATATATCATTGGTCTGAAACAATTTCAGGTTTCCAGCAGATATTCTCTGTAGGATTTCAAGACCAATTACTTTCTTTGGGCAGCAATCGGTTATCAATCATTGATATGCAGTTTCGTCAACTAATTGTATCAGAATTCAGGAGGATTACTCGTTGAAAAACGTTCAGCCGATCAATGAGACATTTTCCAGCAAAAAAAATTAATAAATAATTCGATATTTTGTGCTTTTTATGACAGTCATCCGGAATGATTTAATTAATTTTGTGCTTAAAATATAAAAAAAGATTTTTAGCTTTTTGTAGTAAAAAAATGAAAAAAAAAAAACTTTTTATTTATTTATTATATTTTGCTTTAATCTATTTTTTTTTTCAAATTTTTTTATTAATCATTTATTGACACTGACTAAACCGGATATTTGAAGGGCAGGTATATCTTAAATGATACTCTTTTTTTTGTTGTTAAGTTAAATTAAATTAAATTATTGTCCGACTTATTATTTAAAAAATTCTGTAAAAGAGATCCTTTTTTTATTGAAAATTATGTAGATGCCATGAGATTCATGGAGATTTCTTTTAATTAGATTACCATCTTCGATCTGGATGGTTTCATTCTACATGTGAAACTTCTGAAAAGCTAGGAATGCGAAACCTGTGTCAAAAACGCATCGGTTTTTCAAACGAGAAGCACTGCAAACGAGTTTTTGTGTTCCCTCAAATTTACAAGAGGTCAAGAGTCTCAGAAGCGTCTAGGGGCTGGAAAAAAATTTTGCTCCGAGGGAAAAAGAGGGGAAATTTTGAGCGGGGAAAATATTCCGATTATTTGCTTATTACGCTTATCCTCAATGGTCGAAATGGTTGTGTATGTTTTTTGGGAGCTGAAAGATTGTTTTTAACGCATTTCAAATTTATTTATTAATAAATGCAATTATAGTGTGCATATAAAAAGTATCTTTCAATCATTTGCGAATGTAATTATTTTATGAAATATTGTGTTATTATGTTTGTAAGAATTGCAAGCTGCACAGGATACAAATATTTTAAATCCTGTACAGCTCATCATACTTTTCTGTTAGTGAACCTGTTTATATCATTTAAGAAGTTATAGGATTAGATGTTAATTCTAGATATTTATTTTTTTTTAAGAAAATAACTTTTCATGAAATACTCGCATGTCTTTTTTTTTCTGATTATCAAGCATGTAAGTTAAATTTAGATAGTCTTACTTTATTTAACTGAAATATATTGCCTATATATTTTTACTAAGTGTACCCATGATGACAATAAATCTAATACACACAACTATTTAAATAATTTTTTTAAAAAAGCACTTCATTGGCAATTGATGTAAAGATGCTCAAAAGATTATCCTCAGTTGTGTAAATAAATTGCACATCAAATAGGAGATTAAATGAATGTTTTGTATTTAGCTAGATAAAAATCTTGAATTTGATTTCTTAAGATTTTAAAATTTATATTTACCTATAAAATATTATAAAAATTATTCCAGATTTTAATTTTTCTGAAGCCTAATAAAAAGGCTTTTTATTACAGAATTGAATACCAGCTATTCAAATATTTGAAATTATTAAAACAACCAGTTAAATATTTCTATAATAATGCAATTCCTAATGTAATGTGCATGCACAAGCTTACGCATAAAATGTTTGAATATAATTCTGTAGCTGAACTCTTTCAGAATTAACTATGCTATAAACTAGAATTTTGACTGCCTTCAAGAATCAGGTGCAGAGTTGAATTTATTGAACTATAGTGATATTGTGTGCAATCAATTTCACTTACACTTATTTTTAAATAATCTTTAGGGATAATTCAAAAATAATGAAATTAGTTGATAACAAATTAAAACTTAAAATAATTTTAGGTATCAAACCAACAATTATTTAATTAAAAAGATACTTAACACTTGGATTTAACAATTTGTTTAAAATAATTTCAAAAATAAAATCTTGCTCATATTGTATTTTAAAATAATCATTTTTTTTCATTAACTCCTTCCTTTTTATAGTAAAGATATCAAACTCAAATGTTAACTTAAACAAAATAAATAGGGTTGAGTTTATGTGGAAGAGAATATATATATATATATTCAACAAAATGTTAATCTATTTTTAAAATGTCATTTAAAAAACACACTCAAGACAAAAGTAATCAGTATCAAAAGTAAAAGTAAAAGTATCAGTCAGTCTGCCTTTCTTGCATGTGGAATCATATCATAATTTTTATCTCAAGCAATATGTTTTGTCTACCGGATTAATTTCAACATGATACAAGGAATATCAATAATTCTAGATCTGACATAAAACATATTTCATGTCATAAGCAAGAATAATTATTCAAACTTATAAGTATTTCCAAACATGAAAATAATTTCATAAATATCTGAAAGATCTAAAATTTTTGCTTTTCAGCTTAATTGAATTTTACTTAAAAAATAAACAGAATAGCATTGGTATATTACATATGGTTAAGTACCAATAGTATAATAATGAAGAAAATTAGGATCAATCAATAAAACTACATACAAGAATTTAAATCCTCAAACTTGTTTCACATGTAATTTCTCAGCCTTAAAAAAAAAAATCCTTATATATTTTAAAAAATAAATTTGTGAAATATATTTTTAAAAATAAATTTGACCTTTTTTTAAAAATAAATTTGTGAAATATATTTTTAAAAATAAATTTGACCTTTTTTAAAAAATAAATTTGTGAAAGACTAAATATGTATTTTAAAAATTATAGTAACAAAAAATTATATATTATAATTTCTAGGCTGTTGTTATATTTATTGCAATTCATGCACTTATTTTGAAGGACAAGAGATGCAAGATCAATAAAAGTACCATAACTTTGATAATCAGATACTTAAAAATATTTTATCAAGGATATTAAGCATAAATATTATGTTGTTATATAATTCTTTTATTGGTTATATTTATATATAAAACTTTGATCAATAAAATCACAGCTTTGGGCCTTTATATTTTATCTTCTACTAACACTGGTTATTTAGATGCATTTGATTTTACATTAAAATTCTAATAATGTCATAACATTTTAGAACTTTAAAACACCATCCTAAGGTTTAGCAATTTTTAAATATTGTTAGAAAATAAAAATATTAAAAAGTAACATTTCAAATCATAAAATCTCAGTTATATAGATATATGTCAGTAAAAATTTATATTTCAATAATAAATATTAATGTCAACAATTAATTAGATAAATAAATATTATTCTAACAATAATAAGAATTTAGTAAAATATTATTAAAGAAAAAATGATAAATTTTTGATCATGAATAATAAATGTTCCCATTTCAAATTGTTAGTTTTTCAGTCCTTTTTTTTTTAAATATAAGTACATTTAATATTTTCAATATGTTATTACATATTTAACACTTCCAATAATTAAATGAAGCACAAATTTAGATTACAATGTAATTTTTAACTTTTGCTTTCATTGAGACATGAACAAGACTCACTTTAAATAATTTTTTTTAATAAAAAATAAATAGGACCAGTAGATTACATTTAAACTAAAATATATTCTGGTAGCAGTATGAGCAAATTATCTACTTCATGATCATCAGTTTAATAATAACTGATTTGTCTGTCAAATGAAACATTAAATACTTCAATGACTTAGATAGCAAGGCTAAATATGCATGTACTCAAAAAACTTCAATAGGATTTTACTGTTTATTTGCAAAATAATAATGTCAATAAATTTAAAAATTTAAATGCAATTTCTGTAGAGTTTAATAAAATTCACTTAAATTATGAAACTGAAATGTATCCACTTTCAATATGTAAATTTATTTTTCCTTTAAATTGAAATATTAGACTCATATATATATATATATATTCATAACTACAATTTCTGATTATATATTTAATACATATAGTTGAGTATGTATTTGATACAAACCTAATTATATGTGTTTGGAAACATTCATTAAGAATGCATACTGGCGATGAAACATATATAACACTAAATTCATAAAACCAAATTTTTCTCTAATAAATACAAAAGCTTTCAATAGTTACTAACTGATCAAATAAAAAAAAAATACTTGTATGCTGTAACAAAAACTCCATATAAACAAATTGCATGACATCGTGTTTTTATTCCGAAATACGTTTGTAAGTAAACAGAGAAACTTTCAAATTAATCAAAGTACCTAATTAAATAATAATAATAGAAAAAATGAACCAATAATTTTGGTTTACGTGGGTTAGAAATCTATTATGTATTCTTTATTTGAACAATTTTTGTGTGTGTGTGTGCAGCATCTTACTTTTTATATCATAACTTCTATTTTAAAGACCATTGTTATATTTAGTTCAATAACACTATTCTAAAATCCAAGGCATCTACATTTCAAAAATTCCAAATACAGATTTCAAATCATTTTTGTACTAACAGAACTCGCAATTTAGCTCAGGAATCTGACGGACAAATCACGCGGCACAGATAAGAATCTGAGTCACGTGGGTTGAAAAAGCTGCCTTTATTTTCCCTAAACATCAGTAAATCCCTTCATTTTCCCCAAAGAGCAGAATTTGGTTGCTGTCCCTAGAGGCTAGTAAGAGTCTCTAAGGGTAGGAAAGGCTCATTCAAGTCAAATGTTATCGCTTTCGTTTATTGTGCTCTACTTCAAAGTCTAAGGGATTCTAAGAATAGTGAATGAGAAGACTGTTCTGTTTAGTCAAACCCCGACAGTTGATAACATCATTTTGCGAATCGTTGCACGGAGAATTGTTTTCTTAACTTTTGCTGGGTATTTTTAGCAAAAATTAGTCAGAAAATTGGTTGGACAGGTAAAAAAAATGTATTAGAGTCTCATAATTGGCCATTTAGATATTAATTATCCAGGCCCTAAAACATCTCGTAACTGTTTTATCAGAATTCAATATTGTTTATAATCATTATTCTCTATTAAAAAATAATTACATTTTCGTTTTTAAATGAAGTAATGAAATATACAACTCAAAACCTTATGAATTGTACCAATGTAAATGCATATCAAATATATTTATCCAGAATTTATTTTTGTTGCATACTTTTCTAGTGATTTTAAAATCTTAATACAACTTAAAACAATCGACATTTTACCGCAACTTTTTCTCTCGTTTATTTCCACCACTTTTAAAATATTATGCAAGAGTATTTTATTCCACATAAATTTAGGTAAGTTTATAATGTCTAAACTTTTCTTTTAAAAAGTACGGAGAGCAGGTGATCATTGATGACATATCTATTGGTCAAAATTTTAAATATAAACTAAAAATGTGCAGAATCGGTTATAAGTGAACATGATACCTAAAAACAAAAGCAACTAGATAAGTTAAATATATCCTGTAATTTTATCAAAATATATAATTGTATTAAATTGTTTAATATAATTTGTAAAAGGAGTGATTATCCGTCAGTCTGTCTATTCATGAGAGTTTGATTAATCATTTAAAAAAATGGATAAATGAAATTGCTTTGCTTTGACATCATTATTACAAACATGTATCCAATTTTCGCTCCAATCTAATTGGATAGGAAGATGTGCTTCATGCATACTTGATTCTATTTAACAGTATAAAGAAATACGGATACGCTGCACTGCATAAACATAACCATAAGAGAAAGTAGAGAGGTAAACACTATCATTGATCTTTACCTTAATTGCAAAGATAAATGGTAGTATTAGACTGTTAGATTGCTTTTAATTATTATAATGAAGTACTGATAAAAATTGCTTTCCAGTTTGGAACCTGCAAATTTTAAGGTTGTTACTGCCCCTGTTACTACTTATATGTGCAGTTGTAGTTTCGTTTCATAAGTAACACCCCTATCAGTAATAAAATATGAGTGAAGTAATATATAATTCTTTATTTGATACGAGTAAACAACAGATTGTTATTTCAAGGCATAATTATGAATGCTATACTTTTGAATATTCAAACGTAAATTATTGCCCACGCATCTTTGAAGCATTTATCTGGATTATTTTGCATTAGAATGTACATAGAGACATGGAATTATAACTCCTGCTGCACTTTACACAAGATACATCTATCTCACTTATTCACACAGTCTTATCCTTTAATGAATATTCTCATTTGCAAATTAACAAAAAAATGCTTCAAAATATTGTAAAATAAATACAGAATCTTTGAAATTCCTTTTTTTAGAAAAAAAGATTTTATAAATCTGTTGCTTTATCTAAGAAATATATGTTCTTTGATAAACTTTAAAAAAAAAGAGTTTACGGTGTTAAAGACTTTTGCGATGTTACCAGTCTCTTAACGTTCCTAACAAAATTAATCAAAAATTCAATTCAATTTATTGATAAAATTGATGTTATGTAAACAAAAGTATTGATATATACGTGACGCCAGCATTTAGATTTTCTGTTATAAATTTTATATATACATACACACACACACACACACACACACACACACACATATATATACACACACACATTTGGATGAATTTCTGTATTGTCAAAGATGTTTCAAAAAATTCACGAGGAAAAATTTATCATTAGCAATTTATTTAAAATATCCCATTTAGTTTTAAAAGAGCTTTAAAAAACACGAGCTATCATTCCGAGCAACGGTATTCTCATGCTAATTAAGCACAGAAAATTTAATTATACGAATATCAAATGATTACAATCATGAAAATATAATAATTATGGTGTTTATATCGATTTAATGATATCAAATATGAAATTTCGATATCATTAAATCGATAAAAGTGTTAAATACCAGTAAATTTTTTTAAAAAATCTTCCTGCGGAGACTTGAGTGCGAAAGAAATCTTATTTTCGTACAATAAGATCAGCCGCGCAACTGCTTCCAACAATAGTCATTATCTTGCGATAAGACCTGAACAGCTCAGAACTACGACTGTTTGTGAAAGGAGAAACGTGTCTACATGTGAACAATAGGCTCCGTTGCCCGCCCCACCAGAACTATTAGTGGGAGGTCTGTTCCAAGAAATGCATCATTGTGTAAGGGACTCTCCCTATCCCTATGAATAACTGAATTCTGTTTGAGAGCTTCTATTGGATAGATCGTATCTGTTGTAACTTTCTATTGTGATTGCAAGAGCTGTAGTTGAAATATCAACAATACGATACGATTATGGTAAGGGTGTGATTTGAATCACACCCTTACCATGGTGTGATTTGAATCACAC
>JAPMOQ010055686.1:2075524-2151137 GCA_026543055.1 Argiope trifasciata
GGTGTGATTTGAATCACACCCTTACCATGGTGTGATTTGAATCACACCTCTCAATGAAAAGTATCGATCACTGGTATCTGTGACTTTCTGATATTGGTGACGTAATAACCGTTCTGAAAATATTCGTCATCCCTACACTTGACCATGAATTGACCTTATTTGTACCATTTGATTATACCGGAAGTAGATTGTTTTCTACATTCTGTTGCGATTGCAAAATAAATAGCAATCAAATGCATTATCAATGCCCTATCTGTTCTCTAATTATGCCGACAAAAAATAGTTGCTCTTATTCTCGACAATAATGAAGAAACCGAAAAGTGTATCAAGCTCGGTTATAGGGAAAAGAGTTTTCTCTGCAGACCTGAAACAAAACTTACGAACAGAAAACTGAATAAAGTTAATCTGAATAAACTCCTACGATGTGTCTAAACTAATTAATATAATATTTAGTATTCCAATATTTGGCAACAAAAATTAAGCACGACATTTTTATTTACAATACAAAATTCAAGAAAGATTTTTTAAGCAAATAAAGTTAATAATAGATAATTCAAAATTTATTAAGACCAAAGATTTTTTTCCTTCAATTATTAAAAAAATTGATACAATCATCTCAGTAAGCGAGGACAAATTTTAAATCACCTTACCACTCAGCTGATGATTTCAGATGAAGAAAAATGTTTTGGAGACGTTTTAGAAAAAAACTATTCATCAGAAACTTCTGATGAGGAGAAGATTTTAATCCGTGCAATGATACGTCGCTTGAAGCGGATCCTCAATTGGGATCTAATAGAGGATGATGACTTATTCAACAAAGAAAGGGGCCCTGAAATTATTAGGGATTTAATGGTTCATTTCAATCGCTGGAAATCTCTCATTGGTTCTTCAAATAATTTGGCGGATTTTGTCGGTTTGCAACATTTAGTGATTTACACAATGGCCAAGCTATGCTTTTATTATTGGATAAGAGATTCAGAAATAGTCGCTGATATTTTAAGGCAAGTTTATATCTGTGATGGTCACTTTTCATCAATGTTTGCTCATATAATGAACCAGAACGAAAGACGGTCGATGTGGCCTGCACCAAATCAAGAAACGAGACAGGTAGAATATGTTACTATATTTAAGTAACTTAAATATTTTCTTGAAAAAACTTTCATCCATTTGGATTAATTACAATCTCACTAACGTCACCAGAAGTGAAAATTAGATACCTTTGTAATTATAGAAAATGAAGTAAAATATCAAATGTGTATTATTAATAATTTTGTGTCTAGTAGTACTGCAACATTTCTTTTTTATCCATCAGCCTTTGGAAGTCATCTGGTTTTTAAAGAATATTAATTGCATATAATTTCAGTTGAATCTATAATTTGGATTAATTACAATCTCCATAAATTTTTTATTCATGATTCCCTAGACAAAGTGTTTTTAAGGATCAAATTATAACAGGAATTTTTTAAATACTTATATATCTGCTCTGTGGATTAGGTACGTGTACAATACATTCCTAGCGGAATCAAGCCCAATGACATTATAGAACCATTAAAAATGTAAATTTTTGAATAACGCTTCTGTTAACTGCATGTTGTCTTTAGTGATAATGAAATTTCACTTCCTTTTATTTCTCGCATGTAAGCATAAAATAAATAAAATATCTTTTCTTTAATCTCAACAATGGAAATATATGGCATAACAATGAAAATAACTTTTATTTCAAGGCAACAATGAGTTCTATTTCCGAAAATTATTATAATAAAGAATGTACTGTAGAAAATTATGCGAACATTATTTTTTAAAATTGAAAAAACTTGTGGAATTTAAGAATAATTACTGGTCCTCGTAATAGCTGCTCTACTGATATTGTACTGTTCGAGAGTGATCCACCACACTTTTCTCTGAGAAGAAGTCACTGTCTTTCAAAATATTGCAACAAGCTGTTTAGCTTCAATGATTAGCACAATACAAAATTACAGAAAAATTCATGTACAAAACTGCAATACTTTATCTTCATTCATGGCATAATAATAATAAGCATTTAAAGAAACGCAGTCCTTTCTCCTTTGTAATAGAAATGGAACTACCTTCTAGAGATGCGGAATCATATTCCTTAAAACCTTATTAGAATTTTATATTTGACCCTAATCGAATTCATTTCCATACTGATCTCTTGGCCAAGGTTAAAAAAAGTAAGAGTTACCTGAATTCACAAGACAAATGCCTCTGGAGACTATTCATACCATTCCATCTTCGACTCTGATATTGTACATTGCTGGCACTAAAAGTGATGGTGGCGTTTCTGGTAGTGGAGTGCACATTGAGACTCCTGAAGGAGCCATTGATATTTTTATTAGAAATCTTGACTACTGCTCTGTATTCAGGTTCGAACTTATTGCAATCTGTAAGAACTTATTCAATATATCGATACATCCACTGAAATTGTCTTCGGGGACTTTCGAATTTCAACTGACAGTCTTGCCTTTATACATAATCTTTCTTACTGGACGAGTGTGGCGGATAAGATTAGCAAGAATATCTTAGGCCTAAGTGCCAGGCTCTCCGCGGAGCACTTTATACCTTTTAAGTGGGTCCCTTCACATGTTGGTTTAAATGGTAATGAGATAGAGGATAAATTAACTTAGACAGCCTCAGTTGACATATTTCATGGTGATGCAACGCTCACTTATTTTGAAATCTCTTCCTTTAAAAAGATGGAGTCGAGTGCTCTTTGGAGAGTCCCACCTATTCAATCTTGGTATTTTGGTAAGAGTCCGTCACCGTCTGGATATCTCTAGGAAAACGGCGAAAGTCTATCACTCGTTTTTTGAGTGCATACACCAAATTTCTCAACTTCCAACATCAACTGAGGAGTTTTATTGATTGTCCTTGGTATCAGTCCTCACCTAATCATATTCTTGAATGTTTGCATTTTGATATATATTCAGACTTTCCGGAGATCTTTGGTTTTATGGAGGTGGTATAGCTGCGCTATATCGCTTGGGATTATAAACAACAACACCCAATTCAAGTAAAACTTAACAATAATGATACTGATATAAATGAAAAATAATAATTTTTTGAAATTTAAAACGATATGAAAATATTTTTTATCAATTTTTAGATCGTCATAACTAGATATTATTATCATAGCGTAAAAGTGAAAAAAAAAAAAAAAGCTCAATTTTCAATGAATTAAAATACCAAAAAATTATTTCAAGATGCATATTTTCAACCTTCAAGTATATTTGTAACATGTATCGTGGTTTCAGATTAACTATATGAAATATGGAGCACTAATACACGATTAATTTTTGAATCAATATAATCTTTAGTGAAGAGTTTCTCCATTTAAATTATAATATTTTAACGGAAATTGCATAATATCCGTCATCCATAATTAAAATGCTTCTATATTATCAAAAATTATAAACATTTTATGATCAAATATATCCTTTTGTGAATATAGTTTATTAGATTTGATAATAACATCCTAAACCATTCAGGAAGTTAGCAATATGAAATGATGGTTAAGTTAATCGAAATATTTTATTATTATTAAAAAACATTTTGATGCTATCTTTTACATATTCATGACTTTTTGTATCATCCTAAATTCATATGAGTATATCCTAATATCTAATTACCGTTATTACTAAATAAGCTATTAAATAAGGCATGCATATTAGATTTTTTATACTACATTATTATTGAAATGTTTGTCAAGATAAATTTTTAGTTTTAGTTAATAATGAAATTTGGTAAATTAAATCTCATACAATATCATTACATTAAAAATATTCCAGAACTCATTTTATTACGAAAATATGGGTTCTTCCTTATATTATCACCCCTCCCCAAGCTAATTTAATCAAAGCTGGGATCATTCCAAGACACCAGCTATGATTTCTTCTATCGATATTTAAAGAGCTTAGATTTCACCATCATCTTGGCGATATATATCAGTTGCTTGGATATCATGTCTCCAGAATCGATATAACAAAGAAATACCGGAAAAAGAATAGAGTTGAAATCTGTTTATTCGGTGTTTTCTCCAAAGTACTACCATGTTAAACTATAAAATGCATCTTTGTCATTGTTCATGCAAAATGTGAATGAAGATTACAGGCCTCGTTCAACTAAATCTTCCAATGCCTTCATCACTAGATTTCTTTAGAGTTTGAGAATCTCAACGAGAACTTGAGACTCATTAAACTTATAATTTGAGGAGAAAGTCGCATGTGGAGAGATCAGGGAATCACGCGATTTGCGGGAGAATGGAAAGTGATATTTTAGTTAGTAATTTGAATCCTCCGCTGGCTTTTTATTTTAATGGAGCCCCCATTATCTGGTATTCCTCACTATAATATTTTTTTCAGTTTTTTTTTTTTTTTTTTTTGTAAAAATTACAACATGTGCTGTACAGAATTGAGCTACATGAAGTCAATTCAGAATAATCAGATATTTCCTACCTTTTGTTTGTTTGATGAAAAATAGTATGAATCTATTATATTTAAAAAATTTTTTAAAAAGTTCCAGAGATTTTAAATATTTCTCAAATATAACTGAAGTATGCATATGTATACTTCAAACGTAATTGGAAAATTTAGCATTGTGGAATTTATCATTGTTCTGAAAGACATCACAGTATATCGATTTGAAGTAATGATTTTAAAACAATTATTTCTCCTTTTTAGAAATATCAGGCGAATACAGAAAAATATTAATTTTTCAAAAGATTTGTGTGTTTTTATTTTTCAATGCTGTATTTTTCTAAAATTTTGTGTTTATACTACTTATTAAAAATTTGCTTCATTATAATCTTTATGAAATCTTTTATTGAGGAAAGGTCCATTTCTCTATACATTTGGCCCCCAAACTTTTTGTTTTCAAATTTTAAGAAATTGCTGACTACATATACGAATACTTTTTTCTATGCTTTTTAGAAAGAATATCTCACCATGGTGTATTTTTTGACTCATGCCCACAGTGCAAAACTGGAATTTTCTGGCGTGCGCTTTGTAGATATGAGACTTAGAGTACCTTTAAGAGTTCCACCTGTATTTTTGGCGGCCATCTACAACAAGCCTCAGATGTTATTGCTTCTGATACGCCATGGAGCAATTGTAGATAGGAAGTATACAGGGGGCAGAGCAGATGACTGGGATCTCAACATGTTGCTACGTCATCTCATAAGAATACTATGGGCTTCTCTTGGATCAGAAACTGAGGATTCATCGTGGGATACAACTATTGTAAGCAGTACCCTAAATGACGTGTGGCTATGTTTAAGATTTCTCCTGCGAGGGATTCGACAGGTGGGTCTTTTAAAGTGTAATTTCTTAAACTGTATCTAAGTAGATAAATGGAACAAAAATTCCCAACTATCTGGTCTGTAGAAGGTCAAGACAGACGTAGACTCACATAAATGTGTATCTCTATTAACTGCATTTTGGTTTTTAAATGCTAATTTGAAAATATAATATGCATTTAGTGTTTGTCAAAAATAGTTTTCTTCAAAATTATTTTTATATAAAAGGACTTCAGGGATGTTTAAAAATTCATGTGTGGATTTAATTGTTTAAAGAAAGGTATATTGTTGATTCATCAGGTTTATGTTATGACATTCGCAAATCTTAAAATGAGAATGTGAAAGATTATTTTTGTTTTCATCCCCCCATCTCCTTATGGGGGTTACACCTGAATAAAAAGAAGGAGAAATCTTCAGATAAGTGATTGGATTGTCGGTTTTCTTGGGATAGTAGTTTCTTAGGAAATGGATTTGAGCAAGTTAAGGTCTCACTTCTGATGATGTATCTCAACCCTTAGCATTACATGAACTCATTACATATACTGCATCAAGGATCTTTATTTCTGAGAGACAGTGTCAGGGCCCTTACTTCTGTTGTGATGTGGAAGGGCATGCATTTTTTTGTATGCATCCTTATTACAACATTCATTCTTAAATTTATTCAGAATTCATGCATTATTTTCAAAAACAAACTAATATGAAATATATGATTTTAAATCTAACCAGCCGCCTTCGAGTACCTCTCGCCATAATAATATCATTACTAATTATGTCAAATGATTTTAAAGAACTATATCTTATACACCAAAAAATATATTATCTTAAATTATAATTTCACGATAAATATAGATTCGAATGATAAGATATGAAAATCGGCGAAATTAATTAGCATATAAAATTAACGAAATTAGTCTAGTCGTTGTGGGTTCGGATCGGTAACACTCTTTTATTTTTCAAGATATCTAAAAAGGGGAAGCCAAAAGGATGACAAGCGATGATACATCCAAACGTTACGAGTTCAAATGTTAATGATGAAAAGGGAAGGCAAAATCGGTTCAGTACCTAAAAGGTGGAAGCCTTTTTTGTGATTTTTTCATCACACAGAATGTGCAATGAACTGGTGATTTTGAGATTTCTCTCGGTAATGAGGTGATGGTGGGAGAGAGGAGTCAGACGACCACTAATGATATATTTATGAGTCAAGAACTTTCATACCTCATAAAAACTGGTGAAATTGATCCAATGACTGAGGAATTAGTTCTTTGATTCTCCTATTATTTTACATATATCAACATGAATTCAAATATATGCCTTTGTAAATCATTTTGGAATTTAGAAGAAAAGTAAAAAAAGAAAAAAAGAATGAAACCAAATTGAAAATATTGCTTCATTTTTTTCCGCCACTTATTAGTAGTGAGAAATTTCATTTGATATCTTTATCACATCAGATGAAATTTTGTCGGTATTTAGGGTAGGTGACATGCTGCTTTTATTTTTTAATATCTTTGAAAAAGGGAAAATGAGAGAAGGACAAGCGACTAATGAGGATACATGAAACCTAACAAGATATATGGAACACATATGTTCCTTGAACATCATTGAAAATTCTAAGGTGATATTTACTTCAGAAATTTAAATGTTCGAAACTATAATATACATAATTAATGCATTCTCAATCTTTTTTGAAAGAAACTTTTGTGAAAAATACTTCAAACACAAAGAATTTCTTTCAAGTCAGCATTTTCCCAATGCAATTCAAATTCTTTTTGCGCGAAGAAATTATATATATAAAGCTTTTTTTTAAAAAAATTTCTTATGCACTGTTCGTTTATCTATAAAAACCTAAGGATAATTTTTTTTGGTGGGGTGAGGTATTCAGATATTAAACTCAAAATTACAGAAGCAAATAATCAGTGTTAAAATACAAATCACGCAATCTCTCAATTGAAAATACAAGCGAGAGAAACCAGCGAAAGCATTCTTTCCTTTGGATATTATGAAGTGTTTTCTATTTGGCTTTCGGGATATAATGAAGAAAGCTGCATACACAGGATACACAATTTTATCATAGTCCAATAGCCACTTCTAAGCTGTTATAAAGAGACATATACGATGGATTGGAAAAATAGTCTAAATGGTAGGAATAATCCTATTATATATTTTTTTAGTAAATAAATGTAATAATTACGATGTTTCTATTTCTGTCTAGCTCTGTTAAGAAAATTGTTTTCTAAAATTCATTAAAATATTCTTGTTGCCCTTACATTTTAAATGGGAAAGATCAGCATTTTGCTACAAAGACAAATGAGTAATGGATTTTTGAATATCACAATTTCAGATAACTTCAATAGCCACTTCGAAAAAGATTCTCCAATTTTCTTCGATGTTGGTATTGATTGATTTAAAATTATAAAATTCAAAGCTTCATTACGTTATCTGTTTTAGTCGTAAAAGTGAGTAATCTTCGTTTTATGATAGTTCTCAAAATATTATTTTAAGAATATTTTACTAAATACTACTTACGCCAATAGAAATTGATAATAACTGTCCGAGATACAATGTAGAATTATCAATCTGTTTAAAGATACAACCAGAAATTATATAACCATTCGTCTTCAATAATTACCACGGCTAGCTTTTAACATATTTATTGGTAGACTTCACTAAACATAAACATATATACGAACAGTTATATAACAAAAGGGGACAACACTTACACGACTAACTTAACGAAACAATTAAGACATTTACGACGAACAAAGACATTTACGAAATATGAAAAGATAGTCTTCAACCGAGATGTTTTCCCTACGATGGCTGGAGGTCGACTGACGTATTATCTAGGTGGCGCTGACGTTTCCTCTAGGTGACGTTGCACACAGTTCCGTTATAGAATAAAATTTCAAATTTAAATAAAGTCGCAGTTCAAGGGATTATTGTTTCCTTTAAAATCCATTCCATAAGATGGGAAACAATCTTAATTTTATAACAATAGTAGACGCCTTTTGGCCTGCCCCGTGTGGGACAGGACACCTGCCTGATTTTAGAAAGAATCTAGATCATAGAAAACATATAGACGTCACTGAGGCAGTTATACATTTTTCTACTAATGGGAAATGAGACAAGAATAAAGGTGGGTTCAGACGAAGCTTATTATTTTCCGCAAACGTTGCCTCTCTGCTGTTGTCCCTGCATTGTGTTCGTGTGGGCACTTAAGACAACGCGGACAACGTTTGTCCCGACGGGTTTCATAATCGGCAACTTTTTCTAACCAGCTAGACAATGCAGTCGGAAATATTGTCCGCAAACGAAATTCAACCAATCATGTGAAACTTTGAAGCGACGTCACTTTCGCTGTCGTTTGCTGACGGAAAGTACCGACGATATTTTGTCGTGTGATAAGGTCTTAAGTGTGTCTGTGTGTGGGGAGGGGAGGGTTACTAAGATGTTGGAGTAGGAGCAAGTGAAACAGACGAATCCCGTACTAAAAGGATGAATGTTTCAAGTTTTAACGGGAAAGAGAGACTCGTCACAAAATAACATAGGATTCATGGGAATGTCAAATCTACTATACTCTTTTTATATAACTCGTAAAAAAATTCGATTTTCCCTTCCTGTAGATTCCAATGGGTGAGCTGGAGTTTTCTCTGATGAACTTTGATTCAGGTGGTCTTATGAACACAAGTAACAGTCATGACTTCATCCGCTCCGTTTCAGAACGAGGAATTGTACCAAGGTTGATGAGTCGGTATCTCGACCCTTCCGATTTGCGACACCTGTGCCGACTGACCATACGTGATTCTCTGAATGTGAACTGGAATTTGCCTTTTGGTGTATTCAACTTACCACTCCCGAAAGTTCTTCAAAGATACGTTAACTTATCAGAAGACTGAAGAATAGTTTTTTTTTTGTATCGTCGAATATTAAGCGAATGTTTTAATAAACATGATTGTCTGCTATTTTTTGCTGTTAACTGATTTTGTGTTTACAAGTATATTGGCTTTCAAATAAAATTTATTAAGTGAAATAATAAATTGCAGCATTTTATTTCAAGAACATTAGATAAATTTTTAAAAACTTATTAACGATATTAGTTAATTTGAATGCATTTAGTAAAGGAGAAACAAAAGTATTATATAATTTTAACCTTTTAAAATAATTTCACTCATAGCAGAAAAGGTCAAAAATACTATATTTTCATGTCAACTTAATATGACTTATGATGATGAAAAGCGTTTCCTAATTTTATTTTGTACCAGCCGCCTTTAGTGACCAGCTGGTTCTCCATGAGTAATGCGTTCTAAAATTTTCAATTAAATCACATATTCATTAGCTTTGAAGTAATTCCGGGTATTGATAGGCTTGAAATTAATATTTTCTTTAAGATGATGGACGGAAAGCTCTAAAAGAACACGTTTTCCTAATAATATTCTTTAATTTTATAAATCAGTCAGTTTTGTTTATTGATTTAGAAGACTGATTAATGTAACAACTTTTATTTAAAATATTAATAAAATATTTTGTAAAATATGGCTCACAGAGCAAAGTATGAAACAATCTAAAACTCATTATTCATAAATGCATTGTTTGACTCAAGCTACATAAAATGCAATTATTTACTTCATTTAGATCAAATTAATAGTATTGAACAATATATATGCCTATTAATAATATTTTACAAATTGGCCATTGGACCGGGCTTTGAATGCATATCCTATATAAATAAAGATAATTTATTGAATTAAGGATTTAAATATTGCAACCGATCATAGAATCCTTTGCCTTGCATTTTTTAAAGAAAATATCACATTTTATATTTATTTTATTTTATCCAGTCACGTGCTAAATGTTGCATTTCTTCAGATTTAATTTGCGATAATAGTTTTTTTTAAATTTGAACTTCTGTCAAAATGATGGCAACACGGTGATAAAACCTAATTTTTTCCCCTTTGACGTGCTCTTGCAGATTTTATAGAAACCTTAGCTTTGTATTTATTTTTTTAGAAACTATCACATTTTATAATGAAAAAAAAATATTGAATTAATGATACAGATATTGCCAACGATAATAGAAATATGCCATTAAGTCGGGATTCCAATGCATATCCTGTCTAAATTCCATCAGGTTTACCATAAAGAAGATTTATTGAATTAATTATTTAGATATTGCAAACGGTCATAGAATCCTTTGCTTTGCATTCATTTTTTTAGAAAATATCACATTTTATACTTTCATTTTATCCAGTCACGTGCTAAAAGTTTCTTTCCTTTAGATTTAATTTGCGATGATAGTTTTTTTTATTTGAGCTTCCGTCATTGTTTTCTTTTATTTTATCCAATCACGAGCTGAAAAAAACATAGTTAAAATATTTCTTTAAAAATTCGTTAAAAATAGAAGCTTAAGTTATAAATTTAAAAAACTGATACCGTTAGAAAGCTAATTTTTTAATCTTTAAATTGATGTAAAAATCATGTTTGTGCAATAATGTTTTCGGAAGTTATAGTGGAAAAACGTCGAAATTTCGCTTAAATTTCAATTAATTCAAATTCTAATTAAAAATTCGGAAAAAGGGCTCCGAGGTGAACATTCCTGACCTCCAAGGTATACATATACCAAATTTGGTAGCTGTAGGTCCAACGGGCTGGCCTGTAGAGTGCCAACACACACACATTGAGCTTTATTATAAGTATAGATATAGATATAGACTAGCCGCCTTTGACTTCCTCAAAATATTTTGAAGATTCAAATTTTGATAGACATATAATTGACTCATACAGCTATAAAGACCTTAAGCCCATTATCTACAATATGTATAATTATCTGTCAGCTCTCTCAAAATTTCAACTTTAATTTAAATTGGAAATGATTAAACTGCAAATCGATATAAAAACATTTTTTTACCGAAACTAAGCATTTTTTAAAATATAAGTAAAAGAGAAGTATTGTGTGAACTACTGAATATTTCCCATAATATTTCAAGATATATTCAACAAAAAATTACTTAGATTCATCATAAAATTCAGGTTTTAGTTTTACTTTCAAAAGGATTTAAATGTTGTGAATAATAAAATTTTATTTTATTTTGGCCTATAAACATAATTTAAAAAATATATTGAGTTTAAATTTTATACTCCTTTTAGTTATAAGGAATCATATTCTACGAAATGTTCTTGACACTTCAACTTTCAAATAAATAAATGGTTTCTATTTTCTGCTATCAAATTTGATCCTTATATGAAGTTTTGAATAGAAATGTTTGGAACATTCAACATTTTCATTCTTAGAACAATCAGTCTTGAAAAATCCTGGATGTTGATTCGGGTATCATCTTTAGAATTGTTGATGAAGTACTTTAAAATTACCACTTTTTATTGAATAGTGATTTCCAAATATTCATAAATTGGTCGGTTTCAGAAACTGAGTCGATCGAAGTTTATCTCATTTTATTTAAAAGTTTATTCATTTTTTTAAAGCATTTATAGACTCATTATTTACTTATTGAGCATTTATTACTCAGTTATTTACTTCAGTTACCTTTTATTATTTACTCTTACCTATTATTTACTCTTACCCTTTTTCTATTATTAAAGTTTTAGAAATTAGCCGTTGGACCTTGAACTATAAAAATGTGTATATTAAGCCATGTTTGTCTGAAATAAAGCTCATTTATTTAATTAATTATATTGTAAAAGTCACAAAAATTTTCTTTACATTTTCTTTTTAGAAAAAACATTTCATATTTATTTCATTTCATGCAGACACATGCTGAAATTTGCATTTTTATATGTTTAATTTGCAATAATTATTATTTTTTTTAAATTTCAATTTTTGTCAATCTGATGGCAGCATATTGATAAAAGATAATATTTTCTCTTTCACTCGTAACGTGCTCGTACAGATTAAATTTTATTGTTTTGTCCGAAATATAATGTTGAAAAATATAGTTAAAATATTTCTTTAAAAATTCATAAAAATAGAAGCTTAAGTTATATGTTAAAACCTGGTACCATTAGAAAGCTAATTTTTTATCTTTAACTTGATGTAAAAATAATCTTTGTGCAATAATATTTTCGAAAGTTATAGCAGAAAAACGTCGACATTTCACTTTAATTAATTCAAATTCTAATTAAAAATTCGAAAAAAGCCTCCTAGGTGCAAATTCCCGACCTCCAAGGTATACATATACCAAATTTGGTAGCTGTAGATCCAATGGTCTGGCCTGTAGAGTGCCAACACATAAACACACATACACATTGAGCTTTATTATAAGTATGTATAGATAGATAATTTTTCACAGTTTAGATTACGCAGCTTTAAAAAATTTACGCTTACAAAATCTCAAGGGCATTTTTCCAGAATAATACCAGCTTTAATCTCCTCTTTTCCTGCTTTTAAATATCGCTTTTTAGCTTTTTCTTTTTGCCTAATATTGTTGATTAATATAAATAAAAATCATTATGACTGTGTATGTATATATGTAAGTTTCACAGCTCCTTCTACACAATTTGGACAGAATGCAACGACAGTTTTTACACTTATATCAAGCAGGATAATGTATAGGTACTTCCATCTTTAAAAAGCACAACAATTAATTGACTATTAATTAATTAGAAATTAAACGAACTTTTTTTTGTGAAGTAAACTGCTACCACTATTTTTTATTATTTTTTGATTCTCTTTTAATAAGTTTTTAGTTGATTCTTAAACTTTCTTCTGTTGTTCTTTGTTGTTCCTCTCCAAAAATTCTTTTGTTGATTTTAATGCAATTAAATTACTTTTAAGATTAAGCTGGTCAGATAATTCAATAAAGACAAGGAAAGTAAAATTTTCGCAAGAAAATTAAATATTTTTTGTTGTTGCAGAACAAGAATACTATGATGATCTATCAAATTCCTTAGAAAAATTGTAAAAGAAAACTTTAAAAACAGACGTTTTGCAATTTCTATCAGTAACAACTATTGATTTGGGTTACTTTCCTACTTTTTATTGATGAAAAATTAACTATTTTAAAATAATCTTTAATGCCTTCTTGGATTGTAACAAATATTAAAAACTTAAGGGGTATATTGACTATCGGCGATTTTTGAAAATTTTCTGGTCCAATCAATAATCTAATTTGAGTTAAAAAATATTTCATAAAATGTCTTTATATAATATTTATTAGTATTGAAATGGATAAATTAACGATTCTTCGAAGCAAAGGTCGTCATCCCCTAATGCTAAATAGCCACAGATAACAAAGAAAAATTCGCAAATAGTGCTTATGAAAAACAGATTATTATCATTTTTTGGATTGCAACTTTATTAGAATTTCTTAATATTTGAAAGTAAGTTTGCTCCAAAGGTTTGTTCTACAAAATAGATAATACAGAGATGGCGACAGCAATTTTCCGACTGGGGGGCATATAACATTTCACAAATTTAGCTTTCAATCAAATCAATAATTATCAATTTTACATTTCACAGGTAATTAGTTTATATAATTAATAAAAACTAAGTAATGATTATTGTACATATGCGTACCAATAATTTTGATATACAGTAAGTTTTTTTTGATGATAAGATGACAACAAGAAGGAAGATTACAAATAAATTTTACCGCTTTGATACTGTAAATAAATTTGCACATTATTTTAAAATTCTACTTGTTTCATTCTTATTGAGGGAAACAAACATGCAGATAAATTCGTATTAGGAAACAAAGTCATCAAGAAGGAGCTAAAAGAAAATTCCTTTTAATTTTGTCGAGTATGGAGTGTGGTGACATCTTAATAAGCCAGTAACTGCCACTAAACATCAGTGGCAACTTTTGTATAGTGGATAAGTTACTCTGCTACAAATCGGAAGATCGTGAGTTCGATCCTTGGCGAAATTCAACCTCCACATAGGCACAACTTCGCCAACACACTACGATAAATTGATTATTCGGACGTAATGAATTTTCAAACAGCTGTCGTGGCACCATTTACCCGCAGCAGACGCAACCAAAGCAAAGTCGTCAGACTCATTTGACGCTGCAGCAACAACAACTCTTTCCATCAGCAACTCAAAGTCGTTAGACTCACTTGACGCAACAATTCACGAACGCAAACAATAACGCTAAGGGGTTTTTGTATTAAAGATTCAAAATATGCTTCTTTTGCTTGACTTTTTTGCAATATGCTTCTTTGTGCCTCTATAACGGTATAGGATGCAGATCTATCATTTCTTTAAGAAGCTATTATCCCCTTATCCTCCTTTTCATTATCAGCTTGCTAATTTGAATCACGAAAGCATCAAAATAAATTGAATATAGATGCTTTTATATCTTACATTTATGTTCAATGAAATAATTTTTGTTTTATTTATATGGGAATATCAAGGAAAAGTATACCCAGCCTGATATAAAGACAATACTGTAATTTTGATCAGTTCATTTAAATTATCTAGCTTTCAAAGCAGCGCTGAAAAGTTTTTGGTGCAGATTATGAGAGTAATGTTACTCTGGTATCGGCTCCAGCAGTGTTCCTAGTCTTACCATCAATTCAATAATATGGGGGGAGGGGAATCACTGAGAGACGGTTCGAAAATAAAACGAAGTGATGTGACTATTTACATCACGTGATTATGTTGTAGTTTCTGTTTGTTGTTGTTAGAAGAATAGGGGTGTTCAATAATCGGCTTATGTCACTTCGGAAATCTTAATTCTAATAATTTTCTTCTTTCATGTATAATTACTTTTAATATCAAGTCGTGTGGGAGAAGTTGCCATTTGTACGAATATAATTAATCACCTTTTTAATTCCCAATTACTTATTTCTGCTAAAATTTATTAATTTTACATGGCTCTATATACCGCAGATTGGACACCTTTGGGGAAAAATGTATATTACAGGTTCGTTTAAAATATGTTAATAGAATGTAAATCATAAAAAGAATATGTTTTAAAGCGAAAGTTGTCTGTACTATCATGTTTGCTCTTTTTATTTTATTACTTGTCATTTGTAGTTCTCATTGATAATTCAAGGAAGTTCTAATTTTCAGTTAATTTTCACTTCATGCATTTAAGTAGAAATCCTGAGATATTTGAAAATAACACCATCGCCTTGATGTTGCCTCCATGTTAATTTATTTGTTTTAATTTCACATATGTGAGTTCTTTAAGACATATGGTTTTAATCAATGAAAACTTTTCATATCGGTAATTAAAATTGTACTTCGTAGAAACTTCTTTGTAAAGCCAGGACTAATCCAAAAATTTATTATCATAAAAATATAAAAAAATATTATCATAAATATTTTTTTGAGATTTCTCATGAATTTCTCAATTAAAATTTCACAATGATCTCAAATTACTATAAAATGTTGCATTGAGTTTTTGATCAAAATTTACATTGAACTTTTTTTTATTTTAATATATATGTCATTCATTTTTGTTTTTCTATGTATTTTAAAATGTTCACCAAATTATTTTTTGTATATAAGTTGTATTTAAATTTCTGATTTACAAGTTTTTTAAAATGTATTTTCATAATTTTTGCAGAAGTTTTGTTATGTCTTTAAAAGTTAGATAAACATTTAAATTTTCTGTGGCTTTTAAAGATGAAACATGGAATATTTTGCAACCATATGTGCTTTAATTTTTAGAAAAATTGAGCTTTATGCTATGCAGTGGGAAGATCAAGTTAATTTGTCAGACTTTATTGTTGCTGCAGCCCCATTTGGTGGTCCAATTGGTATGTTTCAGTTTATTCCTTGTTTTTACTTTCTTGAAACATATTACTTAATGTGATCCTGGTTTATATTATTGTTTGCTTTATATTATCAAAATCTTTAGTTTCAGGCCAGTACATTCAAATGTGCACAAAAGTATTTATTAATGTGATCACTGTATCATTAAAGATATCTGATTTGAGGTAAAGAATTGACTGATTCTTCATTTTCAATCAATGTTAACAACCGATACTCAAGAAAGAGTTCATTCATAAAATAAAATGTCTCATGGTCATGTTTCCTATGGGATGGATTTATATTATCTCGATTCATTTGTTTAAAAAGTCAGCAATGTGTAAGTTGTGTAGAGTCATTAAAATTTCTTAAAAACAGCCTATTTTGAATAGTTTTATATAAAGACCTTAAAAGTTTTTTTCTTCTCTGAGTGCATATTCAAAGAGAAAAAAATTGTACTCTTAAAAAAACATTTGAATTTGAAATTTTCCCTGTCACCACAGTTTTGGATTTTTGAAAAACAAAGTTTTGAATTATGTGTATCTATTTGAGAATATGGATGAAATTTTGTGTCATTTCTATACACCAATCCAATTTCCCAACTTTTTCTGCTTCTTTTTTTAAAAAAAATCTGTTTGAATGCAAGTATAAGTAACTTCAAAATGCAAAGAGTATATATTGGTAAAATTTGATGCACTACTTTAATATTTTATGTAAGAAGCAAATATTTCATGTTTGTATATGCACATGCATATAAACTTGATAATTTAAATAAAATTTTATAAATCATCTTTTTATTAAAATTGTTTTTAATTTGCTAACCAAAAGGCTCTCATAAGACATGTTTAGTTTTCTTTATTATATTATGGAAACACTATGCTCATTGTGTGAGACTTTGAAAATAAAAATCTGAATTCTTGAGATTTTCATGGCTTTGTCCAAGATCTATAATTTTTATGAAAGAGGGTAGAATGAGAATACATGTACTAAGCAGTAATGAAAAAGTCATGTAGACATATTTTTCAATGGTTTTATATGTATTGCAATGTATTAAGCCATTTTTTATAATGCATTAAAATTATAACTCATTTTTCACTTTTTAGGCATTTAATATATATAAGTTAGCAAAGCAATAATTGTACATTTTTAATAATTAAAAAAAAATCTAGTGAACTCATTTCTTTTCAATATATATAATGGCAACTTTTCTAATAAGGTATATTTTGCTAAAGTGAGTGTAAGAGGGGACAAATTGGTGAAATCTTCAATACAATCAATCAATTATTGAATAATTCTTCAAAATAAAGAGTTTTTCGAGTGTGATTGATCAGTTGCCTTGTTTTATATTGCAATTTATAGTGAATTAATCACCATTAAACTATATAAGTAAAAAAATATGACTTGGCTGAAAAAATAAAGTATGGTTTATATTGTCTTTACATGAAAAAGTATTAAAAACAACAGCAACATTGTGATGCTGATCTCACAGAGCTCATGGATTTACTTCATGGGTATAAAGTCAAATCTTCTTCACTCAGTGTCAAGAATTTCAACCTCCGGGAAATGCAATTGTATGATTTTTCTTGATCCTTTGTTCTGATGTGAAGAAGTCCTTCATTAATCACACTTGCATAACTTGGCAAAACAATTGGGATTGCACATCCATAACAAATTTCATGCTGTGAAACCCAACATTGGATTATGGGCTGTTCTTTCTGTACGAGAGGTAGATGTCAAGTTGACCTGCCTCCGTATAGGACACATTCGCTTGACGCACAAGCATCTCATTTTTGGTGAAAGGGACTGGTGTGCCAAATGTATCATGTTGATTTAACTATTAAGCACATTTTAATTGAATGCTCATGTTTTAATTCGTATCGATTACACTTATTTAATTCATTAACACAAAAGGACTTGGTGGATGGAGAACATCACCCAAACATTTTTAAATATTTAAAAACCATTGGCTTTTATATACGTATTTGACAATTTCTTTTGCTGCTTACTCGCCATTTATTAATTGAATTTTTAAAAAAAATTTGTGTGAAAACCATTATTTAAACTTTTGAAAGCATTTTATATCATCTGAATATGTGTACTTTTACTTTATTTTAGACATTTTAATGTTTGGCTCTTTATATCACGTAGCATTTCAAACCATATGCTTGGCTCATTTTGGCCAAAGATGGCTCTTGTGCCAAAAAAAAAAAAAAAAAATCCAAACAATCAACCAGCTTGATCCTTTGTTTAGAGATTTATAAAACTGCAGACAAGTTTGAAATTATTTTTCATTATTTCTGATAAACAAGCAGTGAAGAACAATTGGTGAAAGAAAATTTAGCATTGATAAAGCTATTGAATTAGGAAATCTGAAAGAAATATATTTCACAACATATAGTGACCACTTAAAACAGTCAAGTGAAATTCATTCTGTAAACATTACCTACGATTTGAAAATGACTTACAGCCCATTCAAATTATTGCATATTTTTTGATTAACAGTAGTTGAAGACATAGCTAACAATGATGAATATATAAAAGTGAATTCTTTTTAGAAAAGGAAATTGCAGAAATTAAATATAAAGCTAATATACATGTTCAAGAACCTAGTGACTTTTTGTGACTAACACAATTGAATGAACTGTGAAAATATTTTAATGGTGAAATCGAAAGATCTGGAAAAAAAATTCTAAATATATATATTAAAAACATTAAAACTGAAAATAATTTAGTTTCAATGTTTGTGTAAAATATTCAGCAATGATTACTGATAATTTATATTTATATTTCATGAAATCATTTTCTTAGTTATTACCTTGACAATTACAAAGTTACTACCAAAATACATAGTTCTACAACCAAGGAATAATATGTTAATCTTGGTCATTATTTTTTTCTAAGGATGCTTTAAAAAATGTTATAGTACTTATTTTTTAAGATAAAATTTTACTAATTCAATTTGATTCTGTAAGGTGTAGGCTAAATTCCGGACATCCATATAAAAAAGAAAAAAAATTTACTATTAAAGACAAAAATAAATTTTTTTACAAGTATAAATGTTTATCTTAAAAGAATTTACTTAATTCTGTGGCACATTTGAAACTTTCAAAGCCTTGTCTTTGTAATGTTTTGAAAAATTATCAGCTTTTTGTGGACAAAATCAAGCAATAAATGTTCATGATTTTGGTGTAGATGAATGTGTTAAAGAAAAGCCTGCAATGTACACCAAAATGACTTAAGCTCCTAATATTGTGAAATGCAATTTGTAACAACATTCAACAAATTATAAAAAGCTGTTCAAATATAAACAAATATATATGTAAAAACGTTATGGATTAACATTTAATTAACAAAGATAAACAGTTGATAAATTAAAAATAATTATTTAGTAACAATTAATGGATTTTTGTTATATCTGAAATAAATGATAGATAGCCCTGAGAAATGTTTTTATACTTTTTCCTTGATGTGATAAAAAATATTTGATGGATTAACCAATTTATTTTAAATCAGAAAATGTTATCAGAATTTTTAGCTATTGTAATTCAATTTCTCTCAAGCAACTTTAATATCCTGTTTCTCATTTTGTGTTTTTTTTTTTTATTCTGCTTTTCTTTTTAGCTTTGACACAGGATCGGAAAAAGCTCCAAAAAGTTCAGTTTGTGAACAAGTCAAATATTTATATCTTCTCAGCTTCCGGTCAAGCTATATCTACAATTAAAGTAAATCAAAATGATTTTTTTTGTTCTGCCTTTTAGTTAAGATTTGTAGTTTTTAAGTATAACTGCAAGAAAAAATGAAATGAAAGTTAAGTTACACTTTTTTATAATGTCATAGTTTATTGATATTATATTAACATGCATTAAAATATTTACAAAAATGCTAATATGAGTATTTTTCTCTTCTTTTCTTCTCATATACAGATAAAAAGTAATTATTCTTCCACTCCCACCTCATTTTTTGCAGTGCATTTTTCTATTAATTGTGAAAATAGTTAAAATTCAAATCTGTTCATTTAATATTGTTAAAATGCAGACAAATTGCTGATTACAAAATACTAGCTGGTACCTGGCATGTTGCTGCCGCAGAAGAAATAATCTTGGAGATATTGTTTGGAATTTGAAATAGTTATCTTTTTTATTTAAGAATGATAGGAATAATGACATTTATTTTCTTGTCAGTAATTAATATATTCATTGAAATTGAAGGATATATTAAGAAGATTCATTAATATTATTTATTTTGTTTTTATTATCCAATTCTACAAACAAATTTCCTCTTAATATATTAGATTTGTGTATTCTTTTTAAATTGTAATGGTGCTTGGTGTTCTTCAGAATGGTGATGAAAGAAACTATATGTTGTATCTCTTGATTTGTTTAATATTCATTCAGAATTCTCAAGTTTAATGATAAAAAATGTGATTAAAATATTTTCTTTTAAAAATGATTGAACATAGAAAATATATTTATACCATAAAATCTTTAGGATAGTTGAAAAGATAATTTTTTGAAAACTAAGATGGTGCAGAATTATTTGTACTATAATATTTTTGGAAGTTACTGCAAAAAACTAAAATTTTATTAAATGTTCAGTTAAAATTTCAAACCTATAGGATTGGTTCTCCTAAAACTTTCTTGCTTATTCTCTAATAAAACTATTATCTCAGGGAAAGACATTGCATTTACATACAATAGCTACAAAATATTAATGTCTAGCTTGAATTTAACTTCTTTACTGAATCTTTTGTCTCCTTGGGAAGTTGTTTGGTGGTTAATATATGGGTAACAGATTCAGTAAATAGATCTGAAAATATTTTTTATACTTTGGATGATCGTATTATGACTATAACCTTCGCATAAATGCAAGCAATGAGTAGTCGAAGTTTTATCGGAATCGCATGAGCAGTACGGCATCGCATAAGAGACGTGTGGACAAACATTCATCTTTATTCATATATATTAGTTTAACAGAGGATGCTAGACAATTATTGAATTATCATTTGCTGTTATGCTATTTTCTGATCTGTGTCTGGAATCTGTACTTATTATAAAGGGGAATGCATATTTTTATGTGTGTTGGTCTTCTATAGGCCCAACAGTAAGATTTTAACAATGACCAAACTTCGCATATATGTTTTTGGAGGTGAAAATTGCAATTTACAGAATTTTTTTGAAATTTTAAATAGTTACTTTACCAAAATTTTGTTATTTTCTATAATAACTTCTAAAAATGGGGCACAAAACTTGTTTTTTTGCAGCATTTTAAAAATTAAAAAAAATTTTAATTATATATTTATTATTATGTAAAATTGCACCAAAATTTTGTTGGCTATATATATATATATATATATATATGTGTGTGTGTGTGTGTGTGTGTGTGTGTGTGTCAAATTAATTCCATGAGAGGGCACTCAGCACTTCTTCTGGTGTTAATCAGCAGTCAAAGGGGAGAGGGCAGAGAGAGTTCCTGACACTAAGGAATATGGACTGTCAGCTACCGAGAAGGGTCGCGATTGGAAACCGTTGAGACATGATCCTCTTCAAAGGGCCGAAACTGGAATTCTTGTATTGAAGAATTCATCTGCAAATGCTCAAGGTGCCACAAAGGTGGAAAAGAGCAACTGATATATCTACTGTTAATCTCCATGACATTGCAATTAATTCCTTCATCAGTGAAACTTCATTGTAAAAACCATCTTATTTTAATCATTCAATAAACCAATAATCTAAACCAGTGGACTGATGCATTAAAACCCATCACACCCACATATATATATATAAACATAATTTACACCAATGGATATCTTTGTAGAATTGATATTCAATCTATTTTCATTGTTCCATCAAATATTTAATTGCATGATTTTTTTCTATCATTAAACACTAAGAAAGAAGGATTCTGTATAATTTTCTTGACAAATAAAAAATCAAGTTATAATATATCATGAAAGTTAGAAGGTGTAATCTGTGGGTTACATTTTGGCATCTCTAGAAAATCCCGAAGTTTGACTTTATTAGGATGGTTCATATAAACAGTGAATAGAACAGGTGTATGGCTGTTAAATAATATTAATTCTGATATCTGTCACAATTTGATGCTGAAAATATCTTTTGGTGGGATTATGAGCATTAAGTAATGCATAGGAAATTTAAATTATTTAAAAATGAATACAAATTTGTGACCAAAGATATCTAGTAAATAAAGAAGAGTTCCATTATCATGCCCTCTATTCATTATGGTAAGATTAAACTTGCCATTTAGATAAATACATTTTGATGGAGAGTTCAAATGATATCCAATGTTTTTGTGAGGGAATATTCAAAGTGAAGTCTGATTACAGACTTATATTTCCCTAGACTTATTTCGAATATATCAATTTATGTTTCCAAAATTAAAAATTTTAACTGTGGGAAATTTTTTGTATTAATTGGTTGCATGTTAGTATTTTTTTATTGCTGTTCTAAGTTAGTAAACCTCTGTGTTTAAATGTATGCTAAGCTTTTAATTTTTTGTTATGTAAATAAATTTACTGAAATGCTGATTCATTTTACATTTTGTTTTAAATTTTATTTTATATTATTTTT
Organism: Argiope trifasciata; assembly: GCA_026543055.1. Taxonomy (NCBI): domain Eukaryota; kingdom Metazoa; phylum Arthropoda; class Arachnida; order Araneae; family Araneidae; genus Argiope; species Argiope trifasciata. The sequence continues at coordinate 2,098,131 of JAPMOQ010055686.1, forward strand.
AGAAGGACTTTAAAAAATATATAAATAATTATTTAATTTAGTGGAATAGTGGACCATTAGTGCATATGGGCTGGTCTTCAAGTGAAGACCTTATTTGTGTTTTAGAAGATGGAAGTGTGTTGCTGTATGATTTGTTTGGAAACTTAACAAAGACTACTAGTATGGGTCAAGTATGTACCATAATCTTTTTTATTTGTCTATTCAACTTTTGTTTCATAAAATATTAACTCTTTGGTATGAATTTAGTATTGATATTTGTATGTGTTTTAAAAAAAAAAATGTAAATTAGTATATGTTTTTTTAGTTCAAAAGCAATTAAAGACTGTAAAAACTATGTGTGCCCTCTACTGGCACCAACCAAAACACTGGCAGTCAACGTCCAGCCGCCAACAATGTAGCATTAATATTTTTCATTCCCTGTATGTGTGTGTTATTGTTTTGTGTAATTAATATTGAATTGTAACTAAGTGTTTGTGATCGTGCTAAATTTTTAGAGCTAGCTGGCATTTTGTTTATTTGTTTGGTCAATCAGCTTTGGCCTTAGCCACAAGATTAAATTTAGTATCTATTATTGTCTACCAAAAGCAAAACTTGAGAAATTGCAATAAACTGTCTGTATTTTTTTTTTTTTTTTTTTTTTTTTTAGTATTTGTTTGAACCACTTTAAGGTTTAATAAGCACTTTTCATCTTCATCACCAGTGTAAAGCATTGCTGATTTGACATCATGATGTAAAAAACATTATGTGGAGTTTTTTTGGTACATGCATTGTGAATCATTTATAGATTTAAATTCATTATTTTGTGAAGTTTCTTATTAAATATTTTTATAGTTTCTTTTTACAGTTATTTCTTATTCTGTTTTTTTAGGATGTTAAAGATACAAAAGTTTTAGAATGCCGGATTTTTAATAGCCCTAAGTTTTATACTGGAATTGCTGTATTAACTGGAGCTTTCAACATTTTCCTTGTGAATAATATCAAAGATCCAAGACTAAGAAAAATGGCATCTGTACCAGGTGAAAATTATTGAATATTTTTCAACCAAAACAAACTATTTAAGGATTGATTTTTTAATCTATATTATTATACAGATGATAAGAAAACCCTTAAATATTTTGTTTTTAAGCCTAATATTATACTGCAGGCTCTTTCACCTGCAGTATAATATTCGACACATACATACATTTTAAAATTTAGGAAATAACTGCACAAAATAATTTTATACCATATGAAAATTTAAAAAGTAAGGATTTTAATGATACTAATTTAATAATTGTGTGAATTTTTTAGTTTATTTTAGTAATTAAAAAAACATTTGTTTAGCAACAGCAGATTACATTGTTGTCCTGAAGTTCAAATTATTTTCATTGCTTCATCAAATACTTAATCACTTGATTTTTTTCCATTATTAGAAGTTAAGGAAGAAGGATTCTGTTTAACATCTGTTCTGTTAAGTGGAATTTTAAAAAAAGTAAAATTTTAATACTACAAATTTGGAAATTAGATGATTTGGATATTTATACTTCTTAGAGCACTTCCCCTTTAGAAAGTTTCATATATACAATAAAGAAAATATATGTAAGAAAATATGAAATAACATGTCTTTTAATATCTGATAATTTGGATGAATTATAGACATGAAATTTTATCTACACAATTTAAAGAAAAATGTAACCAATATTCTCAGCAAACCAGTTAGTCACTAAAGTTTTTAAACAAAAAAAGGTCCATTCTATTATAAATAATAATTGAATATTAATATCTTATTGAAAAGAATATGCAATTTTAGATCACTCTGTCGAAGCCCAGAGTTTCCCCAAGGCTGATTGGCTCTAAGATTATAGAAAAGTTAATTATTTTAAAAGTGTGACCTTCAAAACTTCATAATTCATTCAGATATGATTGCAAAAGATAGAAACTTTTTAAAAAATTTGACATATCAAAAATATTTTGTAGAATATGATTCCTTTGGAGTAAAAGATTGCTCAAAATTTAGATTAAAAGATTTTTTTGAGTCGATATTGTTTTAACATTAAATAACATGTATTGATCAAAATGAAATAAAATATTACAATTCTCATCGTTTTATTACTTTTGAAAGTAAAACTAAAAACTTTTTGATGAGTTGGGGAAATTTTTTATCAAATAATTCTTTGAGATATTACATAAATTATGATATTACATAAATTAAACAGTGCACATATGACTTCAATACTGAATGATTCTGTTTTATGTACTCATATTTAAAAAAAAGTTTTTGTATTAAATTTAAAGACTTCTGTTTTAATTTAAAACTTACATTTAATGCAAATTATCTGAAAACTAGAGAGAATTTTGTAATGTTACCTTAATAGTATGTGTTAGATGCCTATCAAAATTCAAAACTTAAATGTATATTGATGAAGAAGCTATTTAAAGTACGGTTGCATAAAATATTTAACTACAAATTTTAGTGAGCGTTAACTTGAAAAACTAGCTGAAATACGTAATATATGAATAAATACAATTATATTTTTATATAATATTACTTAATTCTAGTGTAAAAATTCTAAAATATTTCATCCATGTTTAGCATTTGTGGATTTAATTTATTAAAGCTTGCTAGCTTTTAACTGTCTTCTTCCTGAAATATTTTTTCCTTTTTGATATTCAATATTGAATTGCATGTTACAAATTGACAGTGTTGTTATTATTAACTGTACACAATTTTTTAAATTAGAAATGAAGTACCGGAACTGAAATTTTACATAAATATTTTTTATTATGTGCTTATTCCATTAATTGTAGTAAATACTTTTATGTTAAACTCTATGAGATATATAGTTTTTGTATGATATTTTATGCTAATGATCTTCAAATATTGGTGCATATAAAAATATTATTAATTTATGTCAATATTTTTAATTTATGTTAAAAACTTATTTTATTTGTTGTCAACAGTTGTAATTTTAAAGATTTTTTTTATTCTTTCTAAAACTAGGTCTTGATGCTCCTCCTAGCAGTTGGGCTGTTATACCAGAGGAGAGAAACACCAAAGTTCTTGTTGCTAAAGATGCAAATCTTTATGTATTGTCTCAAAATGAAGGGAAATGTGTTCAAATTGTAAGATTGCTTATTTATTATGAATATTTAATGATAAAATATAGCAATTTTTACTTTATGAATGATAAAATAAATCAAACATCAAATATTTTATTTCATAAAAAAATAAGCAATTCTGTAATTTAATATAATTACAATACTGAATTAATGGATTTCATTCATTTAAAAAAACAAATCATTGTTGAAATAATTAATTGAAGATAAAAGTAAAATTAACAGTTTTTAAGATGAATTTCATTCATTTATATTGTTAAAAACATTTTTCTTCCTTATTTATTTAAAATATTTTATATATTTTTTCAATATGATAATAGCTTGGAAGTTTAAAGTGAAGCATTTTATTAAAATTATAGAATTGTTCATGATATTCTTTCACTTTTCTTAAATTTCTTCCATTTTAACTGATATAAAATACTCTAAACAACACATTTATTTTAGATGCTAAAAATCTATATTCATATTTTACTTCTATGAAAAAAAGCAACAATTAATTGAAGCAATTGCCATTCTTTATCAAAAGGAATCAGTTTATGAATTTTATTATATTATTGTCTTAAAAATATATCTATAATTTGTTAATAGTTTTGAATATAATAATTCCTTAATTTTCTAGTTTCCAAAGTTCAACAATCCAATCAATGCCATTACAGAGATAACAGTTTCCTGTAATAGTCAACATATTGCTTTGTTCTCAGATAATGGAGCACTGTGGATGGGATCTTCTTCGTTTGAAGTAAGTACATTTTTTTAATAGTAAATCTAGAGTTTTTAGCTTAATAATTATATAAATTGTTCAAAACAATGTAAAGGATATTTTATTTTTTTAGAACTCTGTTTAAAACTGCATTAAAAATTTTAGATTACCCTGTGAAAAAAAAATTGCTTAAAAATTTTTATTCAAAGCATAAATTGTTTTATTTAAATATTTTTCTCTTTATAGAAAATTCGAGTTTCCTTAAAAATACAAGACTTTCATAAAAATTTGAGAATTATATAAAAAATGTTTGTTTTAAACTGTGTTTGTTTAATATTGAACATAAAATTAGACTCCATAAATTTTATGTAATTTATATTCAATTAATTCCATTACAATTTTCAATTGCATATACTGTTTTATTTTGTTTTAAAATTAACTTGTAGCACTTTGAACCTAAGTTTATTGCTATAAATAAACATGCTGAATATTTTAGTTTTTATTTATACATTTTGGTTATAAAGTTTTCAGAATCTAAGCATTTGTTATATAGGGATTCAATATCATATTTCTATTATTTTATTTTTGTATTGGAACTCTAAAGTAATGGCAGCAAACTTTTTAATGCTTTTTTTCATGTACAATACTTTATATATTTTTATATATAAATTTTGATTTTCCAAAAGATGCTAAAAATAGCTCTTTTAAATTTTTAAAAAAAGCATTTTCTTGTTTTAAATATTTTCTACTTCAATGTATGCTATGAACACTAAAACTTCTATTCTAGGTATTGTTGAAGTAGATTTAAAGTATACTTTGTCTTAAATTTTTTTTTCTGTCTCTATTTGAAATAGTACAGGAAAACATGTATAGTAGCTTATATATATTTTTCTTTTCTTTTTTTTTAATTTTCAGAAAAAATATTGTGAATTTGAAACTCAAAGTAAAGCTCGGCCTCAACAGTTGGTGTGGTAATTTATCTTATTTTATTGGAATTTTCTCTCAGTATTAGTTGATTTTTATTTATTCTGTTGTAGTTTAGTTGTTAATTTGTTTTAACTGAAGGGTTTTTTTTTGTTTACATTCTTATTGGATTTCCCATTGAATTCTTATTTTTTTCCTGCTATAAACTACTGATTAATTATTTTGTGAGTATATCATGGAATTGGAAATAAAATAAAGTTTCATGTCTAATAATAAGTTTATATAGATTGAACAACCACTTTATGAAACTGACAATTTCCTGCATTGTGTGATAAAAGAAATTTAGAAATTAATAGTGGCTCTTAAGTGGTTCCATCCTTGCCGAATAATTAATTTTATTGTCGATATGCTGATAGGCTTAAAAGTGCATAATGCCTGTTTCTTTTGAATTTCCTTTCTTTTCACGAAATATTTCTTATTAATATATAATTTAGGAAATTTTTTCATGCTGCATCATAAATGTGAATTTAAGTATATAATTCTTGAAAATTTTCATAAAAATTTGTAATTTATTCTATTTTTATAAATTTGGAAAAAATTGAAATTTTAAAGAATGTTTCATGCTGTTAAGACATTTTGTATTGAAAATTAATATATTGTTAAGCATCTTTATGCTAGATTTTTAACCCTAAAATGGAGTTAAAATTGTATTTACCTTTCCTGTTAGAAAAGAAAAGATGACTGCAAACAAAATTTCAAATATCCAAACATTCAACTATAAGTTACATATAAACTTCTATTAATTTTAAAATAATAATATTTTTTAAGACCATATATGTACATTTATTTATTGTTAGGAAATAGAAAATGTAAAATTTTTAAGGTTTCATTTACATTTTAGGTGTGGCAATGGTGCAGTTGTTGGAATATGGCAAGTTGAAGTAGAAAACATAATGCTTGTTATAGGTCCAGAAAAAGATTTTATGAAGTATCCTTTTATTTGAAACGTTAAAGAAATATCAATTTTGAGAATTTATTAAATTTTATATTTCTGAAACCTATATTTTATTAAAACTGTGATAGAAATATAAAAAAGTGAGAAATATTTTAAAGCTGTTAAAAATTAATATGAACTAAAGGATTGTATAGTAATAAAGAAAAGATGATGATTTTTAAAAATGGGGATTTCATAACTGTAAATGAATTTTTGAATTCTCAAAGAAAAGGTATGAAAACTTAAAACATTCAGGAAAAAATGTTTGTATGAAATTTTTATTTTATTCTAATTACACTTTCTTACACTGCTTGTTCTGAAAAATTTAATATATTACAATATTCTTTCATGATTACTTTCATGCCTTTTCTTTATGACATTTTTATTTGGTTATTCTTGGGTTTATATATTCTTTTTTTAGTAGTCCCTGTTATTCTTTTATATTATTTAAAAATGATTTGATCCATAACTTATAGTTTCTTTTATGTTTCATCAATTCATCAAGCTTTGTATATATTAATAAACATAATATGAAAATAATGGTACAATCAGTTGTTTGTTTTTCGCTTTAACTACTGAATTAAGAGAAGTATCAATATATTCAGTTTTTGGAAATTAAGTTTCTCGTGATTTTTGATTTGTAGTATTTAGATATTTATTTCACATGAATTTATTTCTATTAATCTTATATATACTACTTAGTATTTATTTCTAAATTTATGAATTGACCTTAATTTTGAAAGTGATATTTTTTACACTCCTGTACATTTAGTTCCAGAAATTGATGGTGTTCGCATAATCAGTAACACATCACATGAGTTATTGCAAAAAGTTCCAGGTATTTGATTTATTTAATATATAATTCTGCATTTTAGTATGAATTGATGCATCTACATAAAAAAGTGATAATATTTTTTACTACAAGTACAATATTAATCCATTCTAAAGATATAAAATTGCTTATAAGAGAAGGTGAAATATTGTCAAGAATTTAAAGCATTTTTTTTGTACAAAATAATATATCTATATCATGTGACTCATGACAAGATTTCTGATTATTTTTTCCTATAATCTATTATAAAATCAGTAAATATAATATATGTGTAGTGCATAAAATATAATGCTCTTTATATTTATTATTCCTGCATACAGCTGATCTGCACTCAGTAATAATTCAACAGTATTTTTTAATTGTATTTCTAAAAAATCTGGTTCATTGACCCAAAAATTGGTTTGATTTCTTTTCATTTTACAAAGATTTTATTGCAATTTTCAGGCATTACTATTTTCCCATAACACACATCTTACGAGTAGCTGCAACATCTATTACATCACTGTTAAATTGAAAAAGAAAATAAACAATTGAAAATATTGACTTGCACCATTTCATATTTCATTTAAATGTTCAAAAATACATAAAATAAACATTGAAGAAATATAAAGGCACTATCTTGTAAATAATTAAATTTCCATTCAAATAATATAATTAAAAAAATTTATACATACATTTTAAAGTGTGGAGAAAACACTTAATTGAATTATTATAAAAAGCAAAATATATATTATCAGAGTGTAACTGCACTTTTAATGGAGTTAGTTCAATTTTTCTGTCCTTCAAAGCTGATACTGATATCCATTTGGAATTTTTAAAATAGATTAATAACATTTATAAAATATTTTCTGAATAGCTTTTCAGAAAATTTGGTATGAAGGTTAATTTTGTATTAATGTGTAAGTCTTTAAATAATTTCAGAGGCTGTAACTGATGTTTTCCGAATTGGTTCTTTGTCTCCCAGTGCCATACTTTTAGAAGCATCTAATGAATTCCGAGTGAGTATGCTTATTTATAATCCCTTTTTAATATATACTTGATAGATTTGTTTTTGAATCTAACATAAAACTAATAAAATCAGTCTTTAATAAAAAATGTAATTGGTTTTCTCAATTTATCAGAAAAAGTTTTATCAATTTAAAAGTTTTTTGATTAATACTAAAAGTGTTTTGATAAATACTTGAAATTTAGTGAAATAACTACAGTTCTAAACTACTCGAAGGGTAAAGGACCTTTTTAGGTCCTCATCATTTCAGTAATCTTCTTCCTGTCATTTTAATATGAAAGAAATTATTCACTTATTACATTCTTATTAATCTACTGTATTACATTTATTATGATATTCCACTGTTGATGTATTTTCAAATTCCATAAGTTTTAAATCTGATTTTATATTCCATTGTATTTACTATCTAAATTTGTGTTTTACCCTTAAATTTATATTTTACCATTTGCATGCTGCAACTTAACCAAATGTGGCTTTTCCACCAAAAAACCTCACAAATCAACCAATCAATCAGTCCATTATAATACACTTATTTCATTTTAAACAGTCTATAAATTCTTTGTATGAAATTAAATTATAAAATCTATTGTTAAGTTTAATTGTTAATATTTGTTTTCTTACATTTAATATCAACAAAGAAGCATATTAAGAAAACTAAGATAATAATATTGTGATTTAGCATTTGGAAGAGTTAGACATTTTAATGCTCTTTAAATTTAAATAATTCCTACATTTTTATAAGGTTCCAATATATATTATTGGATTATACAATAAAAAAATACATTACTGTAAGAATTGATGACATCCAAGATTTAAATACAAAATTATTGTAGAATAAATAATTATGTCAATGCTTTTTGTTGAGTTTTATCCAAATTTAAAGTCTGATTATGCTTAAAAATGGGAAAGGGGAGAATGATATATATCTGAAAAACAAAGTAAAGATTTATTAAAAGTATGGAGTTTTATTATATATATATATATATTCTTTTATATAGAGCAATACTTTAAACGAAATAGTAATTATTTCTATAATTTTTGTAATTCATCAAAACTGTTTTTTCTCCTTAGGTAATGTCATAAAGTTTGAGTGCTTGGAAACAATTGATATTAATTACATTATTTTGAAACAATGCCATCCGATAATTTGAGTAGCAGTAGAAATAATTTTTGAAGACAATAGCATTTTAAGATCCATCGAATGCAATTTCTGATCAGTTGCAGTTATAATATACTAGTTGCTTTTGGTGACCAGGCAATAATATTTGATTTACTAGGAAGACAGTTGGCTGTGTTTTGATGAAAATCATGCTTCCATTGCAATTATGGAAAAAATAGCTGAAAATAATGCAAAAATATTTAAAAGACTGGAAACATTCAGGGCAAAATTGTGCAATATATTAAAATTCTATAATTAAATAATTCTTTTTGTGTTTTAGAATTAACTAAAAATAATTTTTTAAATTATATTTTAGGAAGTTATAGAAAAACATCAAATCTTGCTTAATTTTTTTAATTATAAAAATTTTAATTTTTATTTAAAAGAAAAATACTTTGCGGTGCACATTTTCATGCTCTAAAGTATATTTGAATCAAATTTAATTTATTATTCTGATTTATAGAGTAACAACAGCCAAACATTCTCTTTCATTATTAATTATGATTTATTATGTTGAAATCGCCATAGATAGATTTATTATAGAATAGAATGGATTTGTTATAATAGATAGATTTATTATAGAATAAATTTATTATAGTAAAATTTGAAATTGTAATTTGTATGGTAATATTGTTATTCATTTAGAGAAGCAATTTGTTTGTAATTTTACAGGCAAATATAGTTTTTTTTTTTTCTTCTTTTTTTTCAAAGCGTCGTAGTCATAAAGCTGATGAATATATAAGAATGATCCGTGAAAAAAATGAATTGGAAGAAGCTGTCCAATGTTGTCTAAAGGCAGCAGGCCATGAGTTTCAACCTTCTACTCAGAAAATGCTACTCCGAGTAAGATATTGCATTATATTGATACCTCATAGGTTTAGAACAATTGTGCAAGAATCACAATTTTGCTACTATAATTGAGCTCTATAATAGCATATATAGCATTTATTCATGACTTTTGATTTCTTAAAATATATAATTTGCGTAAATTGAAAATTTGTTGAATATAATTTTGAACTCTTTAGAATTGAATAAATTTTATGTTTTAAAATGCTATTTAGCATAAATGTTAAATTTTAAAATTTTTTTCACTAATTAGATTATTTTTACTGACTATATTTTTTTCCTTTTTTATATTGTTTGCTTTATATAACTAATTATTTATAGTTTGACCTGCTACTATATGTATGTTTTATCTGTTCTAAATGTAGATAGGAAATGCAAAATGATATCGTAAATTCAACTCTTTAAGACATTTAAAGAAATACAATTGTAGTTACACGAAACAAACAATACACGAAAGATTTCAAATAAAAGAAATAAAATCTTATAAAAGGAACTAAGGCTAAAAAAAAAAGTAAAAAATGACAGCTTTTTATCCCTACTGGACACTTTACAAATTTAAAAACATTCTAATACTGGATTAGTAGTAAAAGCTAACAATATAAACTTAAACATGACTTATTCTGTCCAATAAAAATCAAAAGGGGAAAGCTCTATAAAAAGCAGTTTTAAGATTGGCAAAGGTGCACTACTGATAAATGTGACTAAAAAGGGAAACTAAAAGTGATGCTACCAAAAAACCCCATTTTCTAAAAAAATTTGCATCGGAACATAAATAATTTTTGTGTAGTGATATGCTGTGACGTTATATTAGTTAACATAAAAGTAATTTATTGCCTTATTATTTCAAATCTCGTAATAGTACAGTTAATCCATTTATATGCTAAGGAAAATGTATGTAAAATTTCACCCAAATATAGGAGGTATAAGATTAACGAAACAAAAAGTAACAAAAAAAATGGACATTAAATTATCTATATATAAGTTAAATTCCCTGCTGTTTAATATTTCAACACTTTTAACTTTTTTTAAATGAGAATCTTTTTCTTTTAAAAATATATATGGCTAAATAGCAAATAGTAGAATTAACTTGAGAATAATTAATTGTCGATTGGGCTAAATTAAAATGGAGGGGATACTTACATTCAATATAATAATAATTTCTGCTTATTTCATAATTTTTTATTGCTTTATGATAAGAATAGAAAATGCATTGCTGCTAAATATTCTGTTGAAAATGTAAATACATTTTGTAACATCTATGTTATCTTACAAATGAAGGAGAAAAAGGTGACACAAAATTACTTTTTATGAAAATTGTAAAAGTACATTTTTAGTTTTGTGTTAACTTAGATTAACTTATTTACATGGTATCCCCACCTCCATAAAATATGAATTCTTCATTATAAAAAAGATTGCACTCCTGCATTTTTCAAAATTTTCTACTTGTTTCAATCAATTTAGTCTTCATGTGAATTTAATTTTTGTAATCTGAGAGTCTTAATTATATATTTTTCTTTTGAGAATTTATGCAAATAGTAATTGCATTCTATCACACTACTAATCTTCTGTTGCTGTTATTTTTTAAAGTAATGTAATAATTAAATTATTTTTGTTGACTTTTACTGTTATATTTCTAGAACTCACAATTTTCTCAAAACAAGACTGTAAAAAATTTATATTAGGCTATTTTATGAATTAGGAAAATAAAGCAAAATTTTTCTATAGTCAATATCGATTTTTCTGTGATTATTTTAAGGTGTTTTACCAAAATTAAACTTAGAATTAGTTCAAAAAGTTAATTTTTTTTCTGGTTCTAAGCAATCTTGAGTTAATCTGCTTAGTTTGATATAATTATTCACAAAGGTAATAGAAATGAGTGTTAATAGATTGTTTTACTATTTGATTTACTTGCAATCAATATTAATAAATTATTAATTGAGAAACTTAATAATTATACTTATAATAAATATAATATTGCAATAGTTAAATATTAATTGCAATATTTTTGTAATTTCAAGATATGAAGCAATGAAAGCTTTTAACATATTTTTCATTACCAATTTTTGCAAATATAGAATAAGAATGAATTCAGTAAATTCAGCACATTGCTCTTAAAAAGTGAGTTGTAATGCTGTTCTACGAAGTTGTAATGTAAAAAAAATATCTGAAAGGAATTCAGATTTATTAATTATGTAGAATACCCTTTGTTAATATCACATAATTTTTATTTTATTTTAGTAAATCCTATGCATTTACTGTCATTGAATACATCTGTTTTCAGGAAATGACAAATGTTTTTGTCTTTTATAATCATTATTATTTGTAGCTTAGATGTTTCATTATAGACCTGTCCATTTTATGTTTGTGTTACATTTTGTTTGAATAAAAATGCCTTAGATGTGAAATAATACTAATTTTATTGTAACTATTTGTTATAGGCTGCATCATTTGGAAAAAATTTCATTCCAGATATGGATCCTGAACCTTTTGTTCAAATGTGTCAAACACTGCGAGTTCTTAATGCAGTTAGAGTAAATGTTATAGGACTGCCTATAACTTACACACAGTATCCTTTAAAGAATAATTACAATTTTAATAAGATTTTAGGCTTCTTTTCTTTATAGTTTAAAATGAAAAATCATTAATTTAAAATTATTCTGTTTAATTTTTTAATAGTACTTGTTTATTTCTATTTATAATTAAGTTAATAGAATAACTTTGTTGAAAAATATTTCATAAAATTAATGAATTAAGGTAATTTTCTCTTTGCATTATATTGTTCATATAATTAAATCAATATATTCAAAATATCAATTGTCTTTTATTTGAAAACATTGAATTTAATGAAATTTATTTTACTGTAATATTACTACTCAAAATCATTTTCTCTATTCCATGTAAAGAATTTTGAGCATGCAATACACACCCACATATTTCTCCCCTCTCCCACATGCATACACACACATGTGCAAATTCTAAATGATTGGAAAAAAATTTGACACTCATTGTACTTTATAATTTTGACATTTATTAAGGTGATATCTTTTGCACATGTAAACTTATCCTATATTAAGTTTTATCCTATTGTATTATTTGTTTCTTTCATTATGTTATTTTTGAAATTAATAAGTACACATAACTCTAAATTTCATATTTTTAAAAAATTATCTTTCATTGTCTTTTTGAGCATCTAACATTTTCTTAAATAAGATATTTCCCTTGACATTGAATTAGACTTGAATTTTTAACTATACCTGTCCTACTTGATCGCCTTGTTCTGAGAAGACACTATGCTTATGCTATTTGTATTTGTCAGTATTTGAAGATACCAGATACAGAAGGAGCCAGTCGTATACTTGATCATTGGGCTTGTTATAAAGTAACTATTGTATTCATAATTCTGAATCTTAAAGAGAAAGCTTAGGAGTTTAATTTTCACACTAATCTGTATCAATTGGTTTCTGTATCTACTAGTTTAATTCTTAGTAATTGATATTCTTTTTGGTAAATTTTCTGTTTAAAACAGATTATAAAATTGTATTGTATTAGAATACCAATATTTTGTTGTTAAATTGTAATATATTGAGCATAATATTGAACTATGTAATAAATATATTTTAAGTATATAATTTTTGTAACAATAGCAAAAAAAAAAATATTTTGATGATGTAAGCAATTATTAAAATTAATTTTTCTGATAAAGGATAAATTTTTATCTTAATTGTGAGAAATTTTTAAAAACAATTCATTTAAATTTACTGTGTTAATGTTGCATGTTGATTTTGTTTTATATAATTTTATTAAATACCTAATAGAATGAGAGGGTCTGATCTATAAATTTAAAATTTTTTGTCAAAGGCAGAAATATTTCAGAAAGAAAAATTACATTATTTACGAAAATATTTAACCAAATTTTTCATTTATTCTTCCTCTTACTTTTATTTATAGACTAAATTATTAACTTTTGAAAAATTCTTTTAGGTTAAACGTACAAATTTAGATCCTGAACAAACTGCTCGAGATATAGCAGAAAAATTAGGAACAACTCCTGGTATTTCATATGCTGAAATTTCTAACAAAGCGATGGATTATGGTCATCCATCATTAGCTGTTAAGGTAAGTGGATGGAAATTTTCCATGAGATTTAAATAATGATTTAATCAGTTTCATTTAAATCTTTAGAGGCCATCTAACTTTTGACTAGTTGTTTTTCATGAAAGAAAATTTAATATTTAATAAGCTTATTGGTAAAAATAAAATTGTCGCTTTTTAAACAAAAGCCCTGATCTTTGAAAACTGTTACTCATAGTTACACTTTGAAATTTCAGCCTAGAATTCATGAAAAAATGATCTCTTCTATTAAAATTTATTAATTTATCGATTAAAATTGAAATTTTTTATTGAATGTAGTTAAATCATTAAATAAGTGACAAAATTTTTCTTCTTCTCTTTCTTTCAAAAGTAACTTTAAAAAAAATTTTGAATACGTTTTGAGAGAATTCAAAATAATTTTTCTAGGAACTATGATAAATAATATCTTTTAATTACATTTTTTGAACTTCTAAGTTATTTTTATAAAGCCTAGCAATAATTTTGAACTGTTTTTACCTCCTGCTCTTCTTGTCTAATTGTAATTTCTAGTATTTATAAGTTCCAAGCATTTATCTTACAGTTGTTAGATTATGAAACTCGAGCATCAGAACAAGTACCACTTTTGATAAAATTGAAACAAGAAACACAGGCCATGGTGAAAGCTATTGATAGTGGAGATACAGATTTGAGTAAGTTTTTTTTAACTCAGACATCCTGTTTGTAAAGATGTGACTTTTATATTTTGTTACTTTAAATTCACTTCTTTTTTATTTGATCAAACATAACAAAAATTTGGTTGTAAAATTGCTTGTGTCTTTTTATATCGCAAATTTTTTCCCCCCTGCTACTTAGATAAAGTTTTTGTGTTTGGTGTACTTTCAATCTCATAGGCATTGCATTTATAGAAATACGTTTAAAATTCTTAGATTCAATATTAGATTAAAAAGATTTATTGGAATTGAATGGAATTACTAATATATGGCATTTTGAATTTTGTAAAAAAATATTCTATAAGCATAACTATATAATCTATACAATAAATATTTTGGTTGAAATAATAATTATTATTGGAGAGAAGAGATGTAGGTTTGATGTAAGAACCATATCGCTCTTTTCAAATCCCTTTTCAAATTAAGGATTTCATTAATACAAGTATCTGTATTAATAATCAATATAAATTTCTTTTAAAAAGGAACTGTAATAGTGTATGAAATATTTGATTCTTTAGTTTTAATTTAATATTTGTTTTTCAGTTTATTCTGTGATTCGTTACTTGAAAACAACCCTTTCTAAAGGAGACTTTCATATGAAAATTCGACAGTTCCCAGTGGCACATAATCTTTATTTGAAGGTTTGTAATAGGTTGTTTCTATTTTTTAAACATAGTTTGAAACATTGTTTTTATGGCTGAAAATTTTTTCAAATTTTAAATTCAAATTTCATAAATGCATCTACCAGTACATATGACTATTTTATGCCAAATAATTGATAAAAAAAAATACCATACCGACATAATCATAAATTCCGTTTCTTCTGAGAATTAATATATAATTTTTTTCTTTTATGACAGTTATGCAAAGAACAAGATTTAGAACTTCTGAGAGAAAATTACTTCCAAGAAAGTGACTTTAATTCTGAAGGTCATTGCTATGTAATTGAAAGCTATCAAACACAGGTAAGAAAGATGTTAAATTGATTTTTAGAAAGTTTATGCATGTATATTATTATTAATGATTTCTCTGTTCATTTTAGCTTTAAACTGAAGAAATGTTTTATCTTTTAATGCTTATAATATCTCAAATATTCAGTCCTGAGTGAATGTAGTAAACTGTAAAGAGAATTGAAGTTTTTGTGATTAATCTTTTTATTATAAAAAAAATAAATAAAGATACCAACTTTTACTGTTAATTAAGAAATGTTTCAACTGAGACTTGTTTTCTTTATGTGTAAGTGTATGATAGTATTTTTCTAATTTATCTATAAAGTAATAATGTTTTTTTTTTCTTTCAAAAAGAGAATTGAAAAACATACTAGTGCTTTACAAGAAGCATTAAATTCATACAAGAAAGCAAAGAACGATTTTGGAACTCAGGTAAAATCTTTGTATTTATTTCGATATTTTATATAGTTGGATTTGCCAACAAAGTATTTGATTTTCTAAAAGATACTTCAAAATTAATTGAATATTAGATAAAAATACATTTAATATATTTTATATGGAATATATGTGGTAAGAGTAGTATATTCATAACTTACAGAAGAAATTTACTTAATTATTTTGTGCTTAATTATTATGTATTTGATCAGCTAATATTTATTATAATTAATAATTTTTATTATAATAAGTTAATAATTTATAAAGAATATGCCATCAAATTAAATTATAAAATTTATTTTTGGAAGACTATTTATACTTTTAAATGCTTGTAAGCATATGATCTTTCCTACATGTTAAGGTGTCTGACTTAATTATTATTTCCAATCATATTTTTATCAGGATGTTTTTATATTTCTGGTACAGAAAACATTGCTAAAAATATAATAACAATTTTCGCTAGTTCTATCCAAAGGTACACAAAAATTGAATCTTTAAAAAGAAAAAAAAGAAAAAAAAAGATTTCAATTTATATTAGATTATCCGTCTCAGACAATGTGCATCTAAAATGACAGTGTATCCAAAAATTTCCTATTTGGCATCAACTTTGTTTGACAAATATGAATATGATTGTTATTAGAGATCTGAAAAGCCTGAAGCATCTCAAAATTTGGATGTTATAGTGTCCATTATTTACTTAGACCCAGAAAAAAATTTTTAGTGAGTAATTCTAGAAATTCAGTAGTAAACAAATGTCATTATGCTTTGACAAATATGAAAAACTTTTGGCACCTTTCCAGACTTAATTATAGTGATGAAATATCTATTTACTGGCATTTTATGGCAAAATGCCATATATTTTGCATTAATGCTTTTTTAAAATAAAGTTTTCTTAATATTTATTAGATCATTTTAGTGTTTCTGTAATTTTTGTCATTTTGTGTCTTTTTTTGGGTAATTAATTCTGGATATTTTCTTGATTAATTGAAATAATTTTTTTGTATTAGAAATAAAATAGTGAGATCATTTAAATATTTTTCTGATAGATTACTGAAGAACAGCTGAAATTGTTGAAATATCAGAACACCTATGACGAAAAATTTCATGAAAGTTTTAAGCATTTGTCATTGCACCAGACAATGAAGCAACTTTTGATTCACAGAGAATTCAAGCATGCTGAAGAATTAAGGAAAGAATTTAAAGTACCAGATCGAAGGTGAGTTATATTTCTCTGATAGCTGATTAATTTTTTTTATTACAGCTTTTTTATTTTGGTAGAAAAAATTAATCAGTTAAAAGTCAGATGTTGGATTCATTATCATCTAAGTTATCAAATTTATTTAAGTTTTCAAATTTATTTTAATCTTAGGGGAAAACATTTAAATATTGTGTGATTATAGATAATGATTTTATTTGTGATCTACATTGTTACATTGTATAAATAAATAATTATAATCAAACACATTCAAAAGAACCAAAGCACACACAACACTTCTGAAACTTCTAAACCTTGCCAGTTTTATATAATATTGTAAAAAATAATTCTGATTCTTTATTTTTATTTAATTAGTTTTCTATTAAACTTTAACCCATATATATTCAAATGCTTACGAATTAAGGAGAAAAGAGTAGTCATAGAATTTTATATATTTATTTAAACATAGCAATGCAAAGCATTAAATAGCAGATCATAAATTACTAAGTTACAGGTTGAAAATTAGTTTTCAATCTCTAGCAAGTTCTAGGCAATAAATTTCTTTCATAAAAATTATTCCTCTTAATGAAATGCTCATTTGCCTGGTTTGTTTTATTTTCCTAGCTTCGGTCATAAAAAGATGATGGGAAAATGAAATTTTTAACACCTTTTCTTTTCCATTTTCTTTGTTCCAGTTGCCCCATTTACAAACCAAACTTATCCGAGGTTTTTATTCTCCTTACAACATATTCCAAAGAGTTTCAGATCCAGTTAAAAATTACTCTAGTTATCGAGTTAACAAAATAATACAGACAAAGTATTTTATGCTCACACACATGAAGGCACATACCCTCCTCCCATAAGCTTTTGAATGTAGAGTGGTTTTGGTCTCTACAAACCATAATTGGTGAAAATTTGGAGAAAGGTTCCCAAAGTGCTGTTGTAGTGAAATTAATGATCCACCTGTTAAAAGGGGACTAAATTAATTTATTATAGGAAAGACGTGAAGCTTAGCTTGTAAATTGGTTGACTGTAAAATAACCTAAAATTTTGAGTGAGTTGTAGTAATTTGAATATTGGGAAGAAAAAATTTAAGAAATAATTTAAAAGGATTACTGAGAATACATATGGTTTCTTTTGAATGGGGGGTTTTAGGGTTTTTTAAACTATGGGTCTTACTGATATTTTTTGAACAAATATATAAAGGAGGAAAAATAATGTATTCTAATGGATTTTAGAATTTTATTTAGTACACGCAATTAATAAAACATCATTGTTTGAAATATTTTCTTTAAAATGTTTTTTTTTTCAGATATATCTAAGTAAATCAATGACATTTGAAGTTGGCATTATATTTCATGCACAAGCAATCCATCATTAGTAAATGCTATTTGATATTTTTGGGGGGGTTTAGGCTTTTGAAGATCTGCATGAAATTACAAAATTTTTATTTTAAATTTTGTGCCTTATTATTAAAAGATTTTTTTTATTTGTTTAAAAATTAAATTTTTTTCAATTATATTTGTTTCTAAATATGTTAAATACATTGGGATGGGAGTCATTTTTAATTGGAAATAAAGATAGAATATGTTTTCCAATACTATTCAGTTAAATTATCAAATAAAACTCTTTTTATTTTTAAAGCTTTCATTGGTCTATCCATTTTTATATTTGACATTGTGAAAAATTTGCTTTCACTAAGCAACAGATTTTTTTTTTTTAATTTGTAAAAATGATTCACGAATAAGAAAAATTTTAGTAGTTCCTAGGCATACATGTCAAGACATTTCATTTACTTGTAATAAAGAAAATTGTGAGTATGTTAGCTTACACATATTGATACTTTGTAGATTGAATCATTTGACTTAAAATTACTTGGTACAATTTTATTGAATTGTAACTAGAATATTAATTAATTACAATCTGTGTGAAATTCAGGCAATAATCTTTTGTGCCATTGTATATATTAAAATTTCTTTTAATATATATAATGGCACAAAAATCATGTTTGGTAAATCCTTAAATTAAAAAAAAGCTTTTAATGTTATTTATTAATTTAGTTTTGGCTGGGAGTTTTTCCTGAGTATTAATTTTTGCTTTTTTTCATTATTATCCATTGTTGCAGTGAAATTCAGATTGTTTTAATTCTTTCATCAAATATTTAATTAATGAACTTTCTTCCATTTCTGATATCTAAAGATCTATTCTTACATTCTCTGGGTATTTTATATGAAAAATAAGAATATTCAGTTCATATTGATTTCAATTTGAAGATACATTATCTGGAGAATTGTGTTTTTAATGGCACTATTATGTCAATGGATATAACTCCAATAAGAATGGCCAATGAAAGGTGTGCAAGTATTTTAAAATATTATGGCACTAATGTCTATCACAATTTGATGATTAATAATATTTTATTAAAATAGTTATAAATATCAGGTTTTAGCTGAAAAATTTAATTGATATGAAACACAGCCAATATTTTTAGTAAGTCAGTTTATCACCGCAGGCGGCTGGTTATAAATTCCTATTAATCAAATGAAATATATGTGTTGATACTGTACAGCCCAAACAGTTTGATCAAGAACCACCAAATTTGGTACGTATATACTTAGTAAGGTGGAAACACTTTGGAACAGTTTTTAAAAATTAAGCGAAATTTTGGTGTTTTGCTCTATAACTTCCGAAATTGCTGTAACATAAAAACTTTTTCATATCGTAAAATTATCTTTTCATGAATACTAATTTGATATTCATGCAGTTGTTTTCTGAATTTCTATAATTTTTTAAAAATATATTTTTACCTAATTTTCTACAATATATTACATATATTTTTCCATAAATTTAAAATAGTTTTCATTGCTTCTTTAAGTATGAAATTGCTTAATTTTCTTCTATAATTTAAAACTTAAAAAGTTTCTATTTCATATCCTTGCAGTTTTTGACATATATATAAAAAAATCGTTACAATATCGCGAAGTTTAGAAGTTAGATGAATCAGATATTTATTGTTTTTATTTGTGCTGTCATGTCATGTGCTTTTTATTAAAAAAGTTTTTAATAAAAGTTGAACAGATACTTGGGAATTAAAATAACACGATTTTAATCACCGAAAATTTGGCGGAATGGCGGACATAATTATATCTAAATGATTTAATAGAAGTTATTAGGTTGGTGCGTATGAAATGTCGGATTCTTAAGTGATTGTATAAAACTGCATATCTTTCTTCAAAAGCTGTTTATTCAATCAAAGTATGCTCCATTCGCTTCAATACACTTCTCCCAACGAGATTTTAAAGCGTAGATGCCTGTCTTAAAAAAATTTTGGTCTTTAGAATTAATAAACTCTGATATCGAGTTTTTTAGACTGTCTTCATTTTCATAGTGTTTGCCCCTTAAAAACAGCTCTAAATGCTTGAAAAAATGAAAATCGGTCGGCGAGAGATCCGGTGAATAGGGTGGATGCTGCAAAACTTCATATTCCAGTTCGTTCCAGCTTATTTCTCTCTGTCAGTGCGTGCGGTACCCACTTGTCCATCTTCTTAACCTTGCCAATCTCAGAAAGGTGTCTCAATATCGTTGTATGGTCAACTTTCATCCTGATAGCAAGTTCCCTCGTGGATACGGCTGGATCCGCTTCCACTAGAGCCTTCAGGTCATCATTCTTCACAGACGTTTTGGGTCTTCCGCGCGGCTCATTTTGCAGTGAAAAATCGCCGAAATTTTTCGAACCAACGCTGCACTTTCCGATCGTTAACCGTATTCTCCCCAAACGCTTGGTTTATGTTGCGTGCAGCTTTTGCAGCACTGTTACCAAGTTTGTACTCATATAAGAAAATGAAGGCAGAATTCATATCGGCAATAAACTCAAAAGAAATAACAAAAGGGAAGACCTTCGAGAAAACCTATTTTGCTGAAATGAGTCTCTGGCAATGGACAATACGACTATGAATGAGGTTATGCCAAAGACAAAAGTATAACGAAAACAGGGAGACAAACGTCCGCATGTAAAGACAATCCGACATTTCATACGCACCAACCTAATAGATCTAATCAAAAATGGTAATACGTACTAAATTCCCCAAAAATTAATTCTATTTTCATAAGATTAACAATAAAAAATTGAAACCTGCTTTCTCAAATTTCAAGTTATTAAACTAGAACGTTATTATTATTATTTTTAAATTGATCACCAGAAAGAACACCATGTTTTCACATGACTCGCAATCATCAATATTTGAAAAAACGATGGTCTTTGACCGACTCAAAATCCATTGAAGTGGAAATTTATTTTATCATGAAAGACCAATTTAAAGCAATTTGAAACAATCACGTTACTATCAAATTATGTTTGCGTCGATATTTAGAAGACGATAGTCCCTTCCCCCATCTCGAAATCGTTCGAACACCAACACTTTTTTTTCCATCTAGGATATATATATAATATATATATATTCTAATTTAAATCCAAATTAATTTCTAAAACTTTATCTTAATTTAGCTCATAGTAACTTTATTCTAAAATATTCTCTTATTTCCTGATCTAATTCCATTTCTCTACTTAATTAATTCAAGAAAGGCTTTGTAAAGTTCTTTAGTCAGCGATTCTCTTGGTGAGAGTGAACGATAAAAATTGCTGACTTAACAAATACTTTTTTAAAAAAGGTCCCTGTGTTTCCCTTATCATGTGATCGACGTGCGTCAGAAATCTCTATGAAAATCTTAATATTATGTTGGCAGTATAAACAGTATTTTCCCTATCAAGATATGTTTTGGCGTACGTGTTGGCGGAATTGTGCCAATGCGTAGGTTGAATTCCGCCAAGGATCGAACTCGCGATCTTCCGATTTGCAGCCGAGTAACTTATCCACTATACAAAAGTGGCCACTGATGTTTAGTGGTAGTTACTGGCTGATTAAGATGTCACCACAATACTCCCCTACCAGTGAGGTCTGTAGAGAAAAGAACGATTTTATTGCGCCTAGCGTTATGGCTAGTGTATGAGAGTTGCTGCTGCGTCAAGTGGGTCTGACGACTTTGCGTTGCTGATGGAGAGAGTTGCTGCTGCGTCAAGTGAGTCTGACGACTTTGCATTGCTGCGTCGTGTGAGTCTGACGACTTTGCATTGCTGCGTCGCGTGAGTCTGACGAATTTTGCATTGGTTGCGTTTGCAGCAGGTAGATGGCGTCACTGTAGCTATTTGAAAATTCATCACGTCCGGGTCACCAATTTGGCGTTGGTGTTGTCGGGAATTGTGCCAATGCGTAGGTTGAATTCCACCAAACTCGCGATTTTCCGATTTGCAGCCGAGTAACTTATCCACTATTCAAAAGTGACCACTGATGTTTAGTGGCAGTTACTGGCTTATTAAGATGTCACCACAATGTTATATAAAACGAGGGAAAAATAATTTCTTTTCTGTCATATATATATATATATATATATATGTTCCCTCGCTTTTTCCCATTTTCTTCTCTGGGCTTCGGGCGATAGCTTCTTAAGCCGTGTCTGAACGACCTGTCCATCCTACAGGCGAGTCATACACTCCCCTTTCGACCGCTCTTGTGGTTATGTGGGCTTCTTTCATGCCTGCCCCTTTTACGGACAAATTGTCGGCAGAATCGACAGACATCAAAGGTGTCCAGTAAACTGCAAGAAGTGTCTGAAGGGGGAACGCGTGGCTCCTCTGAAGCTTCACCGATCATGTAACCGGCCCTTTACGATCCTGCTCTTTATTGGTCAGACAAGAGAAAAGGATAAATGGCGATCATCTGCACCAAGTTGTTGATGCTAAGATACCGAATGTAACAATGTCTTTATCATTTTATAATAACCCTAAAAGCGAAAAATGAATGCCTGAAAAGTTATAAATCGCCAACTTTCTAAAGCTTTAAAACCCCAAATCAAAACAATATCATATTCTCACATGATAATATCTTTTGCTAACAGCTGGCGGCCAACGGCAGACTAGAAAATAATAAAAATACACACATTACGCCTTGAATAATATCATGAGTCTGAATAGTAATCATCTTTCATCTGCTATATGATCCGATGCCTCAATTGTGTCAGATGTTGCTGTAAGGGCCAGAGGTGGAGGGTGACGTCAAACAAAAGCCGCGAAAATTATTTTTGCCGGTACTTGAATTTGAGCCAAATATTGAACATTCTGACTACTCATTTTCATTATTTCGAGTGGAACGGGTTTTGTCTGTTAATAAATTACAAATCTCTTGGCGTGAAAGTCACGCATCGATGGGAAGCGCAGCTTTTGATGTCTCAACAAAAGCCAAAGGATTATCAAATGTAAAAATATATTCATTTTATTCTTGATTTGTGAAATAAAAAAAAAAATCTCGATATCATGGTATTAGCAAATGATTTCTAAGAAATCCGTCTGTGTATATCCGTTCCAGTGAACGGAACATAGATTTTGAATTGGTTCTTAGTCATATTGTAGTTATATCAATGACAAAGAGATGCCATTGTATACTTTATTTCACTATAAATTTTCCACCTAGTAAAGAATTGTTGCTTCTTCTTTTTTAAAAATTTTATGCAAATATAACAAACGGTTATTGTGAGGAAAACTTAAAAAAAGGTTATGCAAAAGCCTTTTTTTTTAAAAAAAAATTCTTTGAATTTATATATATATATTTGTATTCAAAGAATGCGAAAAAAAAATAAATTATAATCAGCGAGTTTGCGATTTTGATAAATTTTCACGTTTCAGATCTTTCTGAACCAGAAAAATACATTTTTCGATTTATAGCTGCTGATTTGTCTGCAAATATGATAATTCAGAAAGTTTTGAGCTAGACGAATGAAATTTTTTACATGGATTTGACAACAAATTTGTAGATTTTATAATACATTTCGAATGAATTCCATTCAGTTTAAGTCTGCCTGTAAGACTCTTTTTTATAATTTAACACGATAACCACAAAACGATGAAAGCTAGATGAATAAAATTTGTAACACAGATTTGATATCGAAAACAGGTTTCTAATTTGGAACTAAATCTGTCTATGGGTCATTCACATTGTTATTATAAAACGTTACAACGTTTTTGGAACATTTTTAATTTTTTTTCCAAAGTTTTTGTGCCAGTAATTAATTTGAAAAACTTTTAAATCTGTCTTCTAGCTGTACAATACCAATATCCGTTACGAAATTGCAAAATATCTAAATTCCTCTAGTTTTCCACAATTTCATCTTTTGCTGTTTCGAATTATATATTTTTTCTTTTTCGAATTCGTTTTTCAAGAAAATGATCTGAAAGATTCAAATTATGTGCTATCGCTTTTGCTTTGTCTAAATACGAGTTAAATTTCGTCCTTAAATTTTGGATTTCAGCTTAAATTTTATTGACTAAATTAAAAATCCAGTTGGAAACTATATTTTTTATTTGAAATAATTATTAATGGCCCATTTTGGACAATATTGTAAACCATTAAATATAAAATAAATGTCATTTCCTTATTGAATCCAATAGGCTTTATAGCTTCGGAACCGCTGTAATATCGTTATTTGCATCAACAAATTCTTCTAGGGCATTACAAGTTTACTCAAACTGTATATAACCGCTTTATCCGTATCTATTTTAGCTTCCCAACGAGTGTCGCATAATGGTTGGAGAGTAATGTTTAAATGCTTTTGTAGATTTTCACATCTTTTTCAGATGCAGGAAAGAAGAATAACAGAAAAAAAAAGATCTAATGCTAGAAGTAACATCACAAATCAATAAATTAAAAGAGTATAAGCCAACCACACACATAGATTGCATCAGAGAAATAGAGAAATTTTTCTAGATTTTTCATCGTTATATTTCCCTTCTGTGTTTCTACCGTTGTCGTATGCCTGTCTACTGCAAACCATAATATCTAAATAAAGTTCACTTAATATTTCTGAATATATATATTTTGCTAGTCCTTCTCCAGTAACACCAATTACTTCAATAAACCCTATAAATGACTCATTTATACTTAAACTTTTCTCATCAAAATTTATATACCTAATAAAGACTGAAGTTTGTAATTTATGGGAAATATCAGAAATAGAATGTATTTAGATGTTGTAATACGTAGCTGCATTTACATTATCTTTGATTTTGTGAAGAACTTCCTTTCCTGAGGTAGAAAAAATTTGATTTTGTAATGTCTGAACTAAATCATTGACAATTTAGTTTGTGAAATTTTTTATTCTGTTCATTTGATCCATAAGCTCAGAGTCGTATTTACTTAGTAATTCTATTACAATTAAAAATTTCCCATTATTACACGTTCCTATTATTTCGTGGGTTCCATGAAGTGGACGATTATGAAATGCTAAAAATAGAATCACATCTTCAATTCTTTGAAATAGTAATTCAAGTCATACATAATTAAGTCATTCATAACGAACATAAATTTAATTATCGTAATAATTATTTCCTAAGACTGCATTGCTAAGAGTTGATTGCTTGATTTATTGTTTTACTTTTTTTTTTGGACAACTTAAACAAACATACACAGATGCACACATAAAAAATTATTACATTAGATGTAGACAAAAGTAGATGACTATTGATTTACAAGTCCATTTGAACCCA
This sequence comes from Argiope trifasciata, assembly GCA_026543055.1. Lineage (NCBI taxonomy): Eukaryota > Metazoa > Arthropoda > Arachnida > Araneae > Araneidae > Argiope > Argiope trifasciata. Next base: position 2,123,663 of record JAPMOQ010055686.1, read on the forward strand.
GCCTCAGTCGTGACTTCTGGGCGCCAGGCATGTCCCTCTTTCTTAACATGTCTGAAGAGGACTTCTTTATTCATAAGTACACTTTTCCCGTCTTTTTTATAGATATCACTGCGATCTTTGCTCTCGCAAAGGCGTATCTCATCATACTCTTTCTATATATCACAGGAAACTTCGGGAATTTTAGCAATGCAACCAATAGGAATACAGAAAAGCCTTTGGCATACGTGTTGGCGGAATTGTGCCAATACGTAGGTTGAATTCCGCCAAGGATCGAACCAGCGATGTTCGGATTTGAAAGCCAGTAACTTATCCACTATACAAAAATGGCCACCAATGATCAGTGGTATGTACTGGCTTATTAAGATGTCACCACAATACTCCCCTACCAGTGAGTTCGCTAGAGAGACAAACGATTTTATTGCGCCAAGCGTTATGGCTAGTGTATGAGCGTTACTGCTGCGTCAAGTGAGTCTGACGGCTTTGCGTTGGTGCGTCAAGTGAGTTTGACGACTTTGCGTTGCTGCGTCAAGGGAGTTTGACGACTTTGTGTTGCTGCGTCAAGGGAGTTTGACGACTTTGTGTTGCTGCGTCAAGGGAGTCTGACGACTTTGAGTTGCTGCGTCAAGTGAGTCTGACGACTTTGTGTTGCTGCATCAAATGAGTCTGACGACTTTGCGCTGCTGCATCAAGTGAATCTGACGACTTTGTGTTGCTGCGTCAAGTGAGTCTGACGACTTTACATTGCTGATGGAGAGATGGCGCCATGAGAGCTGTTGAAATTCATCATGTCCGGGTCACCAATTTGGCGTACGTGTTGGCGGAATTGTGCCAATACGTAGGTTGAATTCCGCCAAGGATCGAACCTGCGATGTTCGGATTTGAAAGCCAGTAACTTATCCACTATACAAAAATGGCCACCAATGTTCAGTGGTAGTTACTGGCTTATTAAGATGTCACCACAAGCCTAATTGGTCCAAAATCTTCTCGCTTCACTTTCTTGGAACTATATAAGGGCGGCAGCCTCAAGTTGTAGTCGGTAGTCTTGCATTGGCTGGTGGAAGGAGTCAATTACAAATAGTTGGATTAGTCCAGCGAAGAGCGAACCTTGTGTGTAGTTCAAGCGATTGCTAAATTGAGTTGTGTAACGAGCCATAGTGTTTATGGTGGAAGCAGTATCGAGTCATGTGAAAAACAGCCAGTCTGTAATAGTGAGTCGACAATTGGTTACAGCTAACACGAGGAGACATTGGAGAATTGCAGGCGTTTGAAGAGACTGCTACGAAGATTCCCTCCTCCTGCTGAATTCTGTCTGGCTGTTTTGTGGCTGTGCTTATTATTACTACCGTTTATTGTAGTGATGATGTGTATTGTCTGTGTTCATCTCGGCTGTATATTTGCCATTTTTGTATTAGTGTCGGGGTGTTTAATAGTCGTAGTAGTGTCTTTAGTAGTGTCTTTGAAGTTCCATAATAATATTATGAAGGGTCTGGTATATTCCTATATGGGAGTGTAATTTTTAAACATGAAAATCAGGTCTTCTTATATTTATTAGTTGCTATAATTGAAATTCAATGTTCATTTCTTTTTTGATATTGTTAAATTTGCTTCATACATGATCTCTTAAATAAATGGATGAGAATTTTGTAACTTTTATGCAGGTTTTGGTGGTTACAAATAACAGTATTAGCAGATGGTGGAGACTGGTTAGAACTAGAAAAATTTTCTCGTTCAAAAAAATCGCCTATTGGTTATGAGGTATGCATTTTTGTTTATCTAAAATTTATGAATTATTAAAATAGTTATTTTTATTGATAATTCATTAAAATAAAATGCATTTAATATCTGCATTTTAGTTAGTAATAACTTTTCTAATAATAGAATAATTTTATTGTTCAAACATTTAGTGTCCAATTATCATTGTTTTGGATGCTGAATTCCTAATGAATGGAAGTACTATAATTTTTTTCCAGTCTTTTCTTCCGATATGTCTTATGCTTTTTCTGTATTACTACTGTCACACACACAAAACACCCTATTTATAGTGAGACAATGATATTTACTAAAAATAGTTTTTTCCAATAATTGGATACTTAATTTTAATAATAATAAAACTGGACACTTTTTACTAATTAAATCTTAGAAAATACTTAACTCTTCTCTTCAATATCTACCCATAAACTTTTTCAATTCTTAAATCTCTTTTTTTTATATTTATTACAAATGAAACAAATTCTTTAACAGTCAGCAATATTAAATTTCATTTCTTGATCATTTAATAGGCCAGGATTCATGTTCTAAGAATTTTTGAAATGTTTGCCGAGCTACATTTTACTTATCAACACAGAATCTACTTATATGATGAATATCTTAATCCTTGTCTTTAATCAAATTTGATAACTCACTTTGTATTCAGTGCTTTTATGAAGTACAGGATTTTTAAAGACATTTTCTGTATAAGTTTAATAGACTTCTTATATTTCAGCCTTTTGTAGATGCATGTGTCAAACATGATAATGTTTATGAAGCAAAGAAATATTTATCTAAAGTAAAAGAAGAAAATAAAGTAAAATATTATATAAAAGCAGGGTAAGAGATATTTGATAATTTTTTATTGAAATAGGTTACTATACTCGTCGAAATCTATTAAGTACTGACAATATTGAAAATTATTTCTACCATGCCCTATAGCTTACTTGAAGATGCTGCGAAGATTGCATTTGAAAGGAAGGACATACCTGCTTTAAATCAGATTCAAAGTCTCTGTGGAGTAATGGACAGGACCATTTCAGATAAGATAATGAACTGGAAATCACAACTGTCATCGAAGAGATAAAGATAGACTTATTTACAATATTTAGTATGAATGTTGAGCTTATTAATTAATGTCAGTTACTTGATTTTTATTTATGTAAAGTAGATGAATAAAATGCTAAAGATACTGTTATTACATAAGCATTTGTAATTACATGTGTATAAACTTTTTGAAGAAAATTTTGTTTTCCTTTTGTTTATTATATGCACACAAAATTATAAAATATAACCGAAGTATATTGGAGATAGGAATTGAAATATTACTACATATTAATTTCATCTCATGAGCAATTAATTATCTTGTTTTAATTTTTATTATTGATTTACAATATTTAAATATAAAGAAATAAATTAGTTTTGACCTATGTATCCTATATTGATAAAATAATTTGATTGTGTATGTTAATTTCTTAACTGCTTATAAAATCAAACACTCCTTAGTGTCTTTATAATTATGAATTTTAATGTCACTTTTACACACAATAAGTTCCTCTCTCTTATTAACTAGTCCAAGATAAATCTTAGCTCTTAGTAGAGGTCTTTGAATAAAGACTCTGCATTTCTTTTATAAAATATCTTATACTATAAAAAAGTGGGGGAATTACTATGTGCCACCTGTAAAAAGATACTTTTTTAAAAGAGAAATATCTTTGAAAGCAACAATGTTCAGAAGTTCACAGATTTAACATGTTCATTAGTTCTCTAACAGAATAGTGAACTCATTTTAAAATCATAAATGTGTTAAAAATATCATTGAAATTTAAACAATTAAGTTATAACAATATTCAAATTTAGAAATTTTTAATACTTATATTGGTTGCAAGGTATGAAAAATTGTCTAACCCTTTTTATGGATAGTACCAGATATCAATAGTAGCAAAATGCTGAGTCAACTCTGGAATCAATAAAAGACTGAAATTGCAGGTATAAACTGCAACTTCAAAATACTAAACTGACAACTTAATAACATAGTATCAATCAAACTGAAACTAAAAATTATTCATAATTTAAAACTCTGTTAAATAAATAATATAAATTATTTTTGCCCTTTTGTGGAATATCAACTTAAACCATTGAAAAAAATTAACTTTCCATATGAGAATGCACAAATAAGTTTCAGAAATATTGTATTAAGTAATCGATTTGTGCTTGTTGTCACTGAAAAGATCCAAAGAACATATACAAGAACAGTATGTTTTGCCATTTACATGTTTTGTATATTTTTTACGGAATTTGTTTTCTGAATTTGCAATCACAAAGAAGTTAATATTTATACAAATTTTGTGTTTTTCTCAAAATTCTTCTTTAAAAACTTTCACTTATCTTCTGCAGTCTTCTTTTCTATTAACTACAATATATCAGATCACAGTAAGATTGAACTTTATATACATATTCTGAAGCTTGAAGTGGTCTCTTTTATAATAAGAATTATTCCCATTTTCTTTCACTATTTTTCATAGATAATATAATTCTTTTAGGCTTTTATATGTTAGAAAAAAGTTTTAAATTATTTATTAAAAAAAAAAAAATCCAAATCAAGAATTATACAAAACTTTTCCTTTAGTTCTAATTAAATTTAGAAGCAAATTTACCTTTTTTGTTTTGTCAGATCATCTCCTACAATTATATATTCTTCCAACAAGTTATGTGAGAATTGGTCACAATTACATAACATCTGAAGTGGATATGTCATGAGAGTGACATAGAAGTTATACAAGTTTAGCATCACTCCCATTAAACTACAACTATTCTGGTGATTATAAGTTGAGTGTAAGTTGCCATTTCAAAAGTAGAATATTCTTGAATTCACTTGTAAATGGATTATAATTTAAATGTGAGACATCATAACATGATCACTCAATTCAAATAAAAAGCTTGATACACGGGTATGTGACAGAGCTCTTAAGTTGATATCAAATTATACATTTATTTTAAGAAAAACTCTATCTCTTGAATAAATACATAGAAGACAACTAATCTGGATTTAAGAAAGTTATATGGTGTAGCATATAAAATATTCTCTTAAATAACTTTGTATATTATTTATGTTTAGATGCTGATATTTGTATTACATATGGCAAAACGACATCTTCAAAAAATTATGTACACAGTTGAGTGTTTCATTAAATCCGAAAAAAGATGCTGGAATTAATCCTACTTTTAAGCCAGCACATTGTTTTAAAAAGTAATGATATTTCTAATTTACAATCAATCAGAATGAATAGAAAATGAAAAAAAATCAAATTAAGATTGAGTTTATTCTAGCGAACAGTTACATGGTTTAGCTGTAATGGTAACATTTTGTTCAAATGACTGTATACAGTGAAAAGAAAAGAAAATAACAAGCAATGGGCTACTTTCACAAACACTACATATTGTTGCAACTTTTTACATAATAAATGAAAATATCCAGATGAGCATTCATTTGTACTACTATAAATATCTCAAGCTGGTGAAATCGGCCAAGTAACTAACATGAAAACATCATACTGATTTATATTGTGCGTTTTATTATAGATTGGTTGCAAGATAAGAATGAGAAAAACATTCATATGAATAATACACGAGTAAAAAGACAATGACATTGTTTTAAGAGATTAACTATCTATAACTTAAAAAGAATATCACTGTAACAGTATGGTTGTCTAAGAGGAAACAAAAAAACTACAAAATAAATTTAGTCACAGCTAAATTTACTTCAAAGGGATTTAAGTAGATTACACACAAGAATTGTGATAAATTTTACTAATTATGTTCACTTATCCCTAATTTTACTGAATTTTGTTCTTCAAGCATTTTTTTCTAAGCTTTAAATCAAAAGTTTTGATAAATATTGACAAACATGACACAGGCTTGTAACAAATACAGTCTAATTTCATAAAATAAGTTACATCAAGTATAAACACAGAGAAATAAAATAAGTATGATTAACTGAACAATAAAATGAATAAATATATGCAAAAAGTGCAAGAGAAATTAGCAAAATTTAAAAATAATTATATAAAAGAAAATTAATCTCAAATGTGATAAATTTAAATTCCAAAGATGCTGAAATTAAGATAAATATGTCATATCTGTATATATTAAATAATTATTATTTAGAAAAATGTTCTGTTCTTTTTCTAGATATTCAAGACATCTGACAAGTACATACGTTTCACAATTCAATAATTCGAAAACATCTAAAGCAATATTATTTTCTCTTTTGGGAAACAAGAGAGGTCTTTATGCCTTTCAAAATTTTTCGCAATTTTTCCATTGAACACCGTTTTATCATCAAATATAATTTGCTTAGATTAAATTATTCACTTTTATAACAACTGCAAATATAAAATTTATATATGATATTCACATGTTTTCACTTCCTATAAAGGTTTCTCTTTAAAAATGTCGAATAAGAAAATGGATTTTATTTTTAATTAAAAATTCAGCTGTGACCAAAAAATGGAGTGAAAAAATGCAGCATTTTTGTACAATTAAGAATTTTTATCACAACACTATGTAACTACATATGAACTATACAAACACTGAACATTCTTTGAACATCTAGATGCAAGTTGTGAAAAACATTAAGGTTAAAAGAGGAGGAAGAAACAATCAGCGAGAGTCTTATTTTGCCAGTATCGCTAATTTCTTTCCATATAAATAGAAAAACCATAACAAAAATAGTTTATCTCACTCTCAGTGAGGTAAATTTTACAACATCAAGCTAAAATCTTATATCTCCTAACATGAGAAATGCTAGTACAATTTTTTTGTTCAGAAATTATAAAAAGTCCAAGTTATAAAATTTCCCTTGATTTTTAGTAATTATCATTACACCACAGCTAACACATGACATGGCATCAGCATTTTAGATCATAAACTAAAATAATTAAAAATTCAGAAAAAAAAACATACATATTTTCGATAAACTATAATATATAATTAATTTTATTTACATGCATGTATAAAGAACTAATTTCATAAAACAATGTGAAATGATGATTAAACTAAATCGAACAAACTTCAAAATGTAAACATCTACACCAACTATACAATAAAAAAAATTATACAAATCTTACATTTTTGAAAGTTATTCATAAAGTAAAATCTCAATAACACATAGATATCTATAAAAATGCAACACTTCCATAAACTTTTAATGTTAAAAAATGAATTTAATTCATAATGTAAAGTTAATTACCACATAAAAATAATAAACAAAACCAATAGCATTTTTTTTTTCAGCTTATTGATGACTTGAGGGAGTTATCAAAATATCTGAAAGATATTATTACTAGGAGCACATTTTTATACAGACAAAAATCTAATATTTAACAGTGGGAAAATCTTATCATTCAAGAAATTTAAGGTATTTGACATAAGTTAAAATGATCTTCAACCGAGATGGTATCGTTTTTTTAATTGATACATAATGAATCATATTAAGACATAATGCTACTGTTTTCATGTAGTAGCAAAGATTGGATTATATTCAGCATAAGAATCAGGACTCCAGAAATTACACAAAATGTTTTGTAGCACCAAAAAATCTGGGCCAATCACTACAATCATGAATGACTAATCTTACAAGTAAAAAAGCAATGAATAATTCTAAATTCCAGTTGAAGATTACCGAAATTTTCATTGATGAATTATTACATTCTTGGCACATAAAGTTTTTATGAAAAATGTTTGAGAAAAAAAAAAAAAATTCAAAACCTATGCAATACAAGCCTAAAACTATACTAAATTTCCTCCAATTGTGGAAAGTATAGCACCATACCAAGTATAAAACTATCTTAGTCAATACTTCATTTTTAAACATTTTGAGAGGGTAAAATCTTATTTATACTATTAAAGGTGCACAATAGTATGATTGAACGAAAAATATTTTCAGCAGCATAGCCAATAAAATGCAGATGTTAAAGCCAAATGATGAGTTTTATAATATTACAAGAATGAACATTTAACTTCAATAATTACTGTTTATAGATGGCATAATATTATGACAGTTATAAAAATTAAATTTATATAGACAGACAATACAGATTGATTTTAAACTTTTTTTGCTATTACAATACTTTTAAGGTTTATATAAATCATGAATTTGTTAAAAAATCAAAATTAATAAATATTGTCTAAAAATTTAAATGATAATTACTATTCACATGTTCAATTAATAATATAGAATATGAATTTTGTACATGAGGAACTACAAAAGGGACAAGGAATAATTAATTTTTTAAATATTTTAAAAGTTCAATTTTTTACAATAATATAACTATTGCTACCTTACAGCTGACAACAGACTAAAAATACAAAAACAAAATTAATAAAAATTACACAAATTTCATAATTCTTTCACAACACTTATTTTATAAGTCGGTAATGATATTTAATGGAGATGAATTACTGTAAAAAGTTTCAGCTCTAAAAATCAATAAATCCAATGCACATACATTGATGACTTTGATCACTTGAAAGATTGCATTTTGGCTACACCACTGATAATCTATCCAAAGAGTATTAAGCAACATATTAAACCAAGCATTTAAAAGTAACTAAAAGAAGGGGAAAAATTATCTACATTTTAGGGAAGAATTCTAGACATGAAACAAAAACTATAGTTTCAAATGACAAAATAAAAGCATTGTTCCCAGAATGAAACAGGAATTTCTGAATGCATAATGATACTATACACGTCTTGCAAATCCCAGGAATGTCTGTGAAGTACCTGATATTGAGATAATGTTTAATGACGAGAATAAAAATTAATGAAATAGCTTGCTAACAAATAATTAGAATTCAAAAAAATGCAGTAAATGTGTAATTAATTTATATGGAGGAGGAACAAAATTATATGGTTATGAAATAATAAAGAAAGGAATCTGTTTTATAGAGTAGGATTACAGGAAAATTGATAATAACTGCAGATTACCATGAATTCCTTTTTTGAAAATATACAAAAGTGTACAGTGTCCACCATATTGGAATGGTAAGTGGATAAGCTGAAGATCAAAATATTCTCCAAGCTAGGTGGCAAGCTGAAGATATTGATTCCCCACATGAGAAGGAGATCATGAAACAAGAACTAACATATACAGGCAATAATTAAAAAAAATGATGGAACTAGTAAAAGAAACTTTAAAGAGTATCACTTGCATATTAAATGTCACACAGAGACACTACATTTTGATGACCAGCATGGTTTACCGGCAAAACCAATCCATTCACTCTTGGCTTCTCTTTAGCTTGAGGTTCTATCTGTATGACAGTATGCTCGGTTGCAGTAGCAGGAGACAAACATAGTGTGTTCATGTTCAGAGGAACGGAAGCAGAAAATTTAGCTTTGTCAAGTTGCGCTTGCGAATCTTTTGATACACAAGTTGATGGGAGTTCCTGAGATGACATGATCCGGTCATCATACAAAGAAAATCTACATTTGATCTCAAAAGGAGTCTTTACGCGCTTCACGCCCTTTTTCTTACCACCACTACCCTTACGACGCACCAAGGCAGGCTTGGTTTCATTACTATCTGGCACAGGTGCTGAATCATTAACAAATTCATTTGTAATATCACAATCAGACATATCAAGTATGTCTGGGTCAATATCTTGTTTATCATTATGGGAGCGCACTGGGAGTGTAGTGGGACGTTTTGTTTTTTCTCCAAGTGTATTGTCCTGATTCGGTAGAAAAGCTGGTAACGATCTTTCTTCATTTACAGGAAAGGCATGACCTTTCAGTAAATGATGGTCATATGACTTCATAACAGTATTTCCATCACTAGCAGATAAATTGCTGGTACACAAAGTGCCATAACTATCATGCTCTCCTTCCTTTATCTCGGGTGATGCCCAGAAAGCATTAGGGTTAATCTGTCCTTGTTTGTCACCAGACTCACTAGGAGAAATGGGTGAAGTGACACTCGAAGTTTTCAGGGGTTGTTGTTCCTCAGGTATATTACCATTGCTGATGGAAGTCTTGCGATCAAGAAGCATTCTCAAGCTGGCCCTGATACTGCTTTTCGCAGATTTCTTGTCAAAAATGTTCAAAGGATTCCACCGTTTTTCATTTTTCAGCAACAATTCTTGAGTTTGCTTGTTGCCTACCAAATTGGTTTGCTTAGGAATGGTACTAGTGAAGTTCATAGGATTCTGGACAAATGGAATAGGGTTGCATACCCTGTTGGAATGGTTAGTGAATTCATTTGCAATCAGATTGCTTTCCAAACCAGGAGGCATGCTGAAAATGTTAGCATCACCATCAGAAAAGGAAATCTTCTTATTAGAAGAATATTTGGAAGAATAATCAATCAGGCCATTGCCAATGACTGGGGTTTCTCGAGGTAGATCCTGCATCAGATTCCGAGCAAGGCATGGATTACGACCCTGATGAGGCTGCAAAGGATAAGTCACTTTTAAATTAGATGATTCATTACTCAGTAACTTGTTTTTATCATTAGTTTGGCTGACAGCATCAGACGGTGAAAGTAAAGTTTCAGTAGTGCATTCAGAAAGACTATTAACTCTGTCTCTTGGAGTAATCAGACGGTCATCCAAGTTGTCAGAACCAAAATCGCTATCAATGCTTGATTTGTTGTGGTAATTAGATTTGCACAAATTAGAGACCGGACTTATACCAGTAGAAACATTGAGTCCAGCTGCAAAGAAAAATAATACAATTTATAAACATTCATAACGTTTCAAAACTAGTGTTTTTTAATAATTGAAAGGCAGTCGAATAATAATGATCAACTGATAATAATCAAAACACATGAAATCTTTTACAGAATCATTAAAAATATTAAGATAACTAAGGAAAATTTTATTTGATACAATTCTAATAAAAAATTTCTATACAAATAACAAAATAAATTGGTTTAAATATAACAGTAAGAATGAGATTACAAATGGAAATGCAAAATTAAAGCAATAGGTTAAAATTATAATCATATTTTTATATATTACTATCGTATATTAATCAATATATGATACTGCACACACATATTGATTATAAATAATTTTTGTAAATATATTACCAACATTATAAATATTCATTGCACATTTTAATGACTTATTTTGAAGTTAAAAGAGCCACAGAAACATTTCCATGAAAGAAAAAGAGCAAAAATTAAAATATTTCAGGTATTAGAAAAACTGAACTTTTGGAAGGCACATTTGTGAGTTATGATAAAAGTTGATTCCATTTAGAATACCTTTATCTCTTTCCCACAGCACCGGTAATTCTAATATACGTTCTTCCACGCAGAGAGTAGTAAGTCGAGCTTCAGCATCTTGATCCCAACAATCCTCAATTGTTTCTTTTAAGGATTGAACAGCCTATAAAAGTGTTAATTCATCAATCAATTAAAATTAATTTCACAGTATATAGCTTTTTCACAAACAGGAAAAGAATGAATTTTTTACAATAATACAGCTGATAATGACATAATATATTTCTTAAAAATTGAAGATAAATTGAAGTAACAAAACTTTAGACCAAGATATGGAGCAAAACGAAGTTAAAAAAAATTTACTATATATATATATAATGCTTGTAAAGGATAATGCAGAACTATTATCCTTCACAAGCATTACTGACACTTTAAGTCAATATCAGTAACAATCATAATTAACAAAACAACGAAATGACTGATGTTCATTATAAGTGTCTCTCAAGATAACAGAGCATTAATGTTATAAATCTTTAAAAAAAATTGCATTAAATAGTCTTTTAGTTCTCACTCTCTTTTTAATAATAAGCAGCCATCTTTCCTTTGGGTATCAAGTGATAAATGGCAGTTGTGTCTAAGTATTTGCACAGTATTAAAAGAAATAAATTGTATTATAAACTATATCAATTGAAAGGAATACATTATGAGAAATTGGCTGAATCTGAAATAAATGTAATTCACCAATTAATAAAGGAGAATGTGTGCTTTATGCGGCACTCAACAGTTGTTAAATATTGAGTTATGACATAAAGTACAAATAAGCTTTAAAGAATGAAGATCTGCATATTGGAGGGATTTTATAAAAATCGTAATCAATCAGAATTTCAATTAATAAAAATACAGAAAAGTATTGGCAATAACTTTAGAAAATACTATTTATTTAACAATATCATGAAGTGATAATGGTGTGAACTCTTTTTGTATCATTCCCAATAATACTTTCTATTTCAGCTGTGAAAAAGCTTAAGACAAAAAGTTCTGTTTATTATTTGTCAATTCATACAAGAAATAAGAAACAGCAATTTCAAAAGATAAGGTTCAATTAAAAGTCAGAGGACCTTAACAGTTTTGATTTTTAATGGTATTGTGATATTGGACATAATATCACAATAGCTTTAATGCATGCAATTAACATAACAAACAATGTTATCAAAACAATGCAACTTTAAAATTTATTTCCATTTGATGCTTCAAATTATTTTGTTGAGAAAAATATCAACATAAAAATTATGCATAATCAAATTTATTCTAACTAAGCATAATCAAAATTTTTGGAAAATCAGATTAGCATAATAACTGGCTAGAGGACAATAAATGAAATGCATACTTACAGGGTTAGAAGTCTTCCATATATCTGGGAAGAGAGGTCGAGATTTGTGTTTGACAACAAGAGTTTGCATTTGTTCCATGGTAGGCTCAATGCCAACCTCAGCCTCATATGGTTGTTTATAGGGTGGAACATCCAAACCTTCAATCCAATACAAAATGATTAGATTAATAGTAAAAAATAGCATAAGCATAGCATTGTTTTCTAACACCAAAGATAGAAGCAAATGAACTTAATTTCTTTATATAAATAAATTAATAACAATAAAAAAAGTGATATTTCACTAATTAAGATGATTTCTAAGTATGGTTAAAGTCCTGGAATTTAAAGAGAATCTGAAGTCATAGAATAACTTCCTAACATTACTATTGCAAATCCATAAATGTATTGCAATAAAAAGATTAGTAAATATTTTAGTCAATGGAGAATAAATAAGGATAGTCAATAAATTCACAAATCAAATACTATAATACAGGTGAATCCAAGGATGACAATCATAAGCAACAACAGCAAACAAAAGAGCAAAAAGGATATAAAGGCACCATTTCCAAAACATAAATTTGCAAATTTGTACATTGTATGCCTACTATCTGTAATACAATAGAAGGGAAAGTGTATGTAAAGCAATCTGGAAACACCAAAACCAAGCAGCAAACAGAAAGTTATCTTCTTTACATAGTGTTTCAGAAAACAGTTCCATCAGTGAATGGAACATTAATGGAATGGAGTCAGTGAATGGAATGAAAATTTTAACAGTTCCATCATCATTCCTGAGAAATTAAGCTTTATTTACTTTGATCAACTAAACAGAATTATATCTATATAATTATATTTTATACATTTTTATGCCCCTAAGTGTTCCCATATAATATATAATTCTGAAAACAACTTATAAGCCATGAATTTCACTGATATTTTTAATTTCTTGATTTCAATTTATACAATTCTTACATTAAGTCAAGCAAGCTTAAGCAATATGCAACTGCAGTGAGCTATTTGATAAAATCTTCTGCATTTTGAATAAAAATTAGTTACAAAAAATATTAAATAACTTTGAACTTGTTGGGAATTAAGCATACATATATAAATATGCAATATATAAGAGAGGGAGACAAAGTAATTTCAGTAGAACCCAGAATATTTTATATTTTAAAATCAGTTTGCACATTAAATTCAACTTACATTTATAATCTAATTAAAAAATTTTGTGACTCAACCTAGTTGATAACACTGATGGTTGAAGTTAAAACATATCAAATTATACTATTTTATATTGAGATTTGCAATCAAGATAAAATTTTTAGCTAGAAGAAACTATTTTAAAAAATTGTTTAATGATTAGTATCTTCTGGAAAGAAATTTTTCTAAAACTAATATCAAGAAGTTACATAACAAGAACAAAAAAATTATTGTGGTACTTAACTCTGAATACCAAACCATAAAAAAGAATAAATATGTCTGTCATTAAATGAAATCTTAGAATTCTTATTTGTCCCAAAAACTTTATTAAAAAAATCCATTATATATTAAGTTATAACTTTCATGAACATGAAAAACTGGTGTTTTGGTACTGGGATCAAATTATAGTGTAATGTATTGATGCAGTAAATAACATCAAATATTAAATAATTGTGACAGATAAATATTTTTACCTTGGTATAAGTCAGCACATCGACTAGAAACTTCCCACATTATCAAACCTAATGCATAGACATCAGTTTGCTTTAATGAAGATTCACAATCTCGAAGATTTACAGCACCTTCCAGAATCTCAGGAGCCATGTATCTTAATGTTCCAACCTAAGTTGATATAAAAGAAAAAATCATAAAATTAAAGAATAGTATGTTTAAAAAAATGTAATAAAATATGGGGATAAGCTTTTAATGTCCATGTATGATAACAAAAGTAAAATAGGGATGGGAGAGAAAGAATGCACATTCATTAAAAAAATTATTTGAGGAGTGTATGTAATTGTTTTTGCCTAAATTCCGATCAAAATTATTCTTTGAAAAATACAGACATATTTGATACATATAAATTGTTACCTCAGGTATGCAATAATAAGAAGTGGAGGGGGATGGCTTTGATTGCTTATTAAAGGATTAATTGCAAAATATTTATTAAAAAAAATTGGCCTATTGATTCTTGTCAGCTATTCTGCAAGCTCACAAGGGAATTCAACACAATATGCTTCTCAGCTACACATGATAGTTTAATTTTGGTTTCTGATCCATTCATATGTAATATTTTTAATCATTTCTATTAAAAGTTAAGATTTAATCTCTTTAAAATTTAGCCATAAATAATCTATTATTATTATTTTTTTTTTGCCAAGAAGTTTGCTGGTTTTAACCTTAAGAAGCACTGAAGAGTGTTTTTCCTTTTAATGGAATTACTCAATAAAGGCTTTAAATCATTATATTCTGGTCAAAATTAAATAAAATTAGTTTATTTATTATTTCTTTAAAAAAATTAGCATTTTGAAAACCATGAATACAATACACAAATCAATCACAAAAACTTTCATAAATTCTTTCTTTATCAAAAAAAGAAAAAAAAAATTATGAATATTTATAAAATTCTGATTAACTATATTGTAATGTACCTCAGCTAATGATGTTTCTTCAGCTTTCACTTCTTCACCATTTAAAACATATGTAGAACCTGATATCTGAATTGCAAATCCAAAGTCACACAACATACATTGTCCATCATCTTTCATAAGAATATTGCGAGATGATACATCCCGATGAACAATGCAAGGTTTGAATTTATCTAATAAATAAATGCATATTATATATAAATTGTTTGATATCTTAAAATAATTTGCAGTAAAATAAAATAAAAGATTTTTTTAATGAAAAGTTTAATATACAACTTTCAGCACTTCAATAATATTCTAATATTAGGATAATTTTATAAAAAGTGAAACTGAGTAGTTACAGAGGTAATAATATCAAATAATCCACTGACACATTATAAATGCAAGAAATAATTATTGAAGCCACTCATTATTTTCATAAATGCCAGTTTTGCACACAATAAAAAGAATTAAGTGAAGATTCGAATTGTATAGAATTACAATTCGAATTGTAAATTCAAAAGCCCAGTTTTAGAAATATATATATATTATAATTTTCTTTTTAAATAAAATGCATGCTTATAAGACATTTTAAAAAAAGTACAATTGAACAAAGTCAAGAAAAAAAATATTAAATATAAAAATAAAGTAAGTTGGCACATTTTCTTTATTACTGAATAAATAGATAGATAGAAAAAAGAAAGAAAGGAGGAGTAGAATTTCTCTCATGGGTTTGACTATTTCCACCAATTATATTAAGATTTGAAAATAATTGTTTAAAATCTTTTAATATCCTTAAGTCAATTAATCCCAAATTATTCTAACACATTATTTAAGTACAATTCTTTTAAATTATTTCAAAGATAACTATAAAGTAAAATTTACCTCCTTTCTTGAACTCAGAATGCAAATATGCCAGGCCACGTGATACAGACAAGATAATTTTACAAAGAGAACTCCAGTCAACTGTGTTATCACGCAAATAATCCTGCAAACATCCAGCTGGAGCAAATGACAGAACAAGCATGTACTCGGGTCTCCCATTCTCACCCATTAGTTCTTTAGTGCCTAATACAAAGAAAAGCAATATTAGAAAATCGATTCAATTTTTTTTAAAATAAAATCTTATTTAAGGATCATTGTTTGAAATAAATAATAAAAAAATTATGCTGAGTTCTAAGAATGTTTTGGCTATTAACTATGAAATACTTTTCAACATTTTTAATTAAGTATAGTCTTGTGTTACAGAAATAATTACATAGCTAAATTGACTTGAATCCTTTTTGTAACACTGATTTAGAAGGAATGAATGAATGTTTCCGTTTTCAATGGCTACTTCATCGGACAGTCATTTGTTGGTTATTTATTTATTGGATTGTTTATAATTGCTTTATTTTCAAATGATATAACAATTAATTATAAACAATTCAAATTTATTTTTATTTTATCTTGAAAATTAAAATCAATCCCAGAAATCTTACACTTTTTGAAGGATATTTAATTCAGAAGTGGAAATAAATATTCAAATTAAAAATGTCTTTAAGAAAAATACTTCCAAAATTTAATTATGAAATGAATGCAATACTAAACAAAGATTATTTAAACATACCATAGAATCTTGGGAAGTTGTCGTGAACCATGTGGGGAAGAGTATATACTGCTCTTTCATTGAAAAAATGCTGTTGGTCATGAAAACTATATTTTTTCACAGCTACTATTTGATCCCCTGCATTACCACGGTATACAGCACCATAACGTCCCTTAGCCACAACTTCTTGAAGTTTCAAAGTATCAAGATCAATATCTGCAGCAGAAGGTGGTGGAGCTTCCATCAAGTGAAGTGATTCATTACTTCTTTTTGGTACTGTGCAATGGTTTCGATAAATAAAATAAACTAATGCAACAAAAACTGCAACTCCCACGATAACAACAAGTACAATGATGTAGGGCATATAAGGAGGCATCTGTCCAAGAAACTGCTGGGCTATAAAGAAAGATTTACATTACAGGACATTACAAAAAAACTTAATATCTGACACCACATATTTAATTAAAAAAATTGCTTATTTACTACTTAAAGTTAAACTTTCTCATAATTTTAAAATAGAATTTTTATAGTATATTATTAATTTTAACATAATTTTTGTACCTTTAGGAGACATAATGGTTATTTGATTTTTTTAACATCAAATTTTTAAAAAATTAATAGTATTAAATTAATTGCAAAAATAATTGAGCATTCCTCAAAAATCTTTTGCATTAATCAGCATTATAAATTAAAAACAATAATTTAATTTCAATTATGAAAAATTAGATATTCCATAACTATGTTTTGTATTAATCCTATTGTGTTTATAAATAATAATAATGATAAGGGTAGTTTTTTTTTTTTTTTTTTTAAATTTCTAACATCAATTATATTTATATATTGTTGAAACTAACATAAGATTAATATTTTGTATTTCAATTGTTATTATAAAATAATATAAACAATAATTCTCTTTTACCTGCATTACTATACGATGTTAATGATTTAATGGTTTAATTTCAATCTACATAAATGAAATTTAGCTAACTTTAAATATTGTAAAAGTTACAAAATAAATCATACTAATGAAATTAGAGGGATTGGGAGCTACATAATTTTTTTAAATGATATTCAAGTGAAAAACAAACCAGGATCATCTGCAGCATATTCTGGAGCAACTTTGGCATCAGTAATATTAGTGTTACAGAAATTCCCTTCACAGCAGCAAAAATGAGTGTTATCTAAAGCTTTTGATGATCTACTAGGAATACATTCACTTTGTTGACATTTCTGGTTTGCATCATTCCAACAACCTATAAGATGAAAAAGTGACTTTTTAAAAAATTAAGAAGTTAATAAGAATTTTACCAATAAAAATTGAATTGCTACTTTTTAAAGTTCCTTCATTTTCCTCCTCCCCCAAAATGAAAAAAGGAACATGTTTTAGTGGTATAAATCTGTGTAACTACAAGAAATAAACAGATTTCCCAAACAGTTTGATTATATTCTTATAATCAAGATAAAAGCTAATTTTTAAACATAGATTCATTTATTTTTTTAAATTCCAAAATAAAATAAAACTTCATTAAATAACTGCATAAAGACAATGAAACCTTTTTCTATTTACGAAATAGCACATATCTGTTCTGGCAGGTTACTAATACTTAGTGCTCAAGTTTTAAAGAAATCAGTCACATTATAATTCTGACATGATTAGTGAGTTCATAGGCAGAGAATATACTGAGTTCAAATTAATTTAATTATTAATTTTAATTAAGAGGGCAAGGGATAAGCATTACTTGTATTTAAAATTGCTTCATTTTTGTTTTTAGGACCTCCTTTTTATGATTTTCATTATGTATCTGTAGATTCTACACATTTTTAGAAGAAAAATTAATTTAGAAATGCAATGCAATAAAAAAATTAACTGACCATTAGGAGCATGTAAAGCTATTATTGTTTAGTATTGGCATATGAGTAGCATGGAGTTTAACACCATCATTCTCACTCATATTAATGAGTACATAGAAATGGGTACAATTTAAATAATGTTATAGTATTTTTAAGGATGGAAGTAGAAACTTACCTTGGCTTATAATTGTTATGCTTTTATTTTTGGGATCTTCCTGCCATAATATGTAGCATGAATCTGTAGGCTTTGAACATCTTTCCGTGGTATTACCATCTAGCAAACTTCCAACTGTTACATTAATTTGCTTAATAATAGGAGTTTTCAGATAAAAACAAAGAGGATGACTTTCATCATGAGATTCTGTAAATAAATGGAAATGACATAATTATTTTTATGCTTTGTTGATAAAGGCTTTCACACAAATTAACAAGATTTATTATAGAGAAACTACAATACCTCCATTTCAAACAAAATCACAATTTTTTTTTAAAAAAAGATCTTATTTTGATCAAATGATTGACTGTAGTTCAACAATTGTAAAATGAGAAAAGTTTATTTACAAATAAATCATTTTAAAAAAACAGGGCAAAAGGAAGTACAAAATTTTTCACTATGATATAAATCTACATTATACTGAATTTATACCAGTTGCATACAAATTTATTTAGCAGTAAATTGCAATATTATGTTCCAATGAAGAAAACATTTGAAATAAATTACTTTGCTGATAAGTTTTCGCTGAACTGGAGTATACCAATAATTAGATTTGTTTTTCATTTTAAAGTTTTAAAATTGTAAAGCTGGCAAAGCCTGCATTCTCTTTTACGTTGCACTTACATAAGAAGAAATAAGAACTATTGCTAATGTAATCAATTAAAAACATTCTAAATTTTATGACAGGCAGATATGAATGCCAAAACATATTTTAAATTAATTGAGAAAAATCATAACACAAGGTAGCAATCACTTTTTGAATAATAAAACTAATTTACAAACGATATAATAATAATAATAAACATTTTTCAAAAAAGAAAAGTTAGAAAATTTCAAGATTTGAGTCTGAACAAAAAAAATGTAGAAAGTTTCGTTTCTTAAGATATCATTGGTACATAATCATAAATACTATTACACATAATACAATAGTCACAATTTTCCCCTGACTATAAAAAATTATTGCATCAATCAGTTTGAATTTGGCATATGAGTGGAATGTTATAATGTAAAGATGCTAACAAAATATCAATAAAATCTTTTATGACGATAAATTTCAATACGAATCTCCCCCATCCCCCATTAGAGCAAACCATGTCAAGGTGGTATTCCAATTCTTATGAAGTAATTTCTAGTATTTTGACTGTCATGTTTAAAACAGCAGCTGTGATCTTAACTATGAGTATATTAATATCTTAAACCAGTATTCCTTGAAGTAACATCAAAAATGACAGTGAAAAATAATGAGCATTTGAATTTAAAGAAGCGAAGAGCACAATAATCGCCCCCCCCCCCGTTAACTCTTATTTTAATAACAACTGAAAGTAAAATTACTGTTTCTGCATAAGTTTGCTTAAACAAAGTTAAGAATACGGCTAATTTAGAGTAAAAAGTTTACAGCATTACATGTAATAGTTCTTTTGTCATGATTTTTTGAAATTAGGAAAAGATTTTATGACCATCATGTAACTCAATATTTATTTCACATTAACTGGTACGGTATATCATGAAATGAAATTAAAATATTATACTTGTTAACCCATACAAAATTTTCTTCTTATAGAAAGCAGATAACATATTCCACACTTCCATCTAAATGAAGCAACAACAAAGGTGGTTAATAAAGAATGGGTTTTTATCGAGAGTTTTATTCCCAAACAATTCTCTTCCAGAAGAGATTTGCAGGCATCCAATAAGCATTTCTCCAAAAATTATCTGCAACCTATAGCTACTTTTTTTTACTTATTCACACACTCTTTTTCTAAATAGTTTATTTGGTAATAAAGCATAAGCACTACATTTTTGATACCGACACTTAAACACCAAAAGTTCACCCACACTTTTACATCAGATTCTGACGTATCATCAATGAAGTAAAACATTTAACTAATCATACGTTAAAAAAGGAATTAAGGAAGAAAACTCTTTTCCGGTAAGATTGAGAAAAATGCTGAATGAAAAGCGCTTGCGTAACAGCACAACCGCCGAAATCGGATGGCGTCATAACAGCAAAAAACTTCAAATAAAAAAAATCGCCCAATCCTTAAAGTCCAGTTAACTTCCTTCCGCTGCCCAAGACAATTCACTAAAAAAGCGTTCACGAATACACAAAGGCATCATTACTCTATGCAAGTTATCTTCATAAAAGTTTATAGATTTTGTTCTTTTGAAATAGATGAGAAGAAGAAAATAATATTTTCAAATAAGGCTTTCATTAGCAGATAATCAATTTTCAAACTTTTAAGAAAATTCGATTAATTCGTTCTAGAACAAGGAGAAACTTACTGAAATTCAAAAATCTATGCAATGCACTATATGTTATGCATACAAACGTTAGAACCTCGTTCCTAAAACTATTCCCTAAAGTAGAAAAATTCGCACTTTTCACTTCCGATTTCCGTTTTCATCTATTTATACTTGGCCAAGTCGAAGCTGTATTTGATCTCAAGCATTTCACTTTTGCCAGTCTTATTCTACTGCTGTGGTAACAACGAATGAGAATAAAAAAAGGTTTTACAAATCTAGTAAAAGTCGTGAACTAGTCATTAAAGGCCGATTTCCAACTAGGCAGTTGCCTAAGGTCGTTCAGCTGAGAAAGAATAGACTTAAGACATTTTAAAAACATTTATTTAAGTTACCCACATAAATCAGTAAGTAAAAAAATTCAAATTCTATGAATGATAAAAATATAGTGATAGTATTAACGTTTCATCAAGTACAATAAATTAAGGACCTATCAATTTCATGACGTTCATTTAGTTGTCTAATTGTTTATGAAACGGAACATCAACTTTAATAATATTGTGTATAAATATACACATTAAAAGTACCGAGTACACATGAGATGTACTCGGTCATCTGGAGTCATGATATATTTATAAATATGTAAATATAAAAACTTGCCTAAATGATAGCAAAACAGTAATAAATTACCAGTAAACTCCAATATTCTAATAGACATTTGGAAAAAAATCTGAATCGAGGAACAGTTTTCAGAATCATATCTTATACACTAAATAAACCGAGAGCATTTTGAAACACTAATTTTCTTATCAACTTTATGCAGTCAATATGTTAATAAAAACAACTATAAAGCAAACACCTGAAAAAGTTCCGAAATAAAAAATATCAAAAGACACACCACACGCAGGCAGTAACTATCAAGGAATAACTTTATTATTGCATTACGAAATTTATATATATATACACACACTTCATAGATTTCATTTAAATGCTACATTTGTCATAAATTATTAACTACAATTAAATTTCACGTTGCACTGTTTTCATGGCTAATTTACTATAAATAATTTTACTGCGATGTTGAAAATAACCGTCTTCATATAGAGAGTTACAGTAAAATATCATTTGTACGTTGTTTCAACTTAGTCATAATTCATTCTTCATTCGTAACAATGGTAAAAATACAGTATTTATTTTTATCACGCAGTGCTTCGGTTATAGACTGTTTCTGATGAAAAATATTAGCATATCTTGAGAGCAGAGATAACTTTTGAGGAGTATATAATCTGTGATACCATGACTCCAGAATTAACTGATGAATTAATAGAAGATAATTTATCTGTTGCCCTTATAAGAAATGATGAAGCAGATATAATCGTTCTTTAAAAATGCTCTGACTTCATGAAAAATATCGAACTTATTTTGTGTGATAAAAAATTCATTAAAAATATTTACAGACAATCAGGATGTAAAATATTGCTTACATATTTTTAATAACACATTTGCCTACATGTATATAAAATGTATAAAATAAGAAAGTCTAAATTTAGAATTTTATTTCTGATTTAAATACGTTTATACTAGTACCATTTTTAAAATTTTATTATATTAAAAAGAATTTGGATTAGTCATCTGAAACTTTTAACAGTCGAGTGTTATTTTTTAAAATTTTGAATATAAGTCTTTTCATTTTTAGGTCGTTATATTATGCGTCCTTTCAAAGACGTATAAATGGATTCTTCAGCTATATAAACAAATGATTAATAATGAAAGTCAGATTTGCAGGAGAATCAATGAAATATGATCCTTTTTCGTGCTTTCTGTCAACGAAAGAATTGCAAGAATTTATTATTGACATTCCAAAAGTTTAAAAAATGAAAAAATTAGAAATGTTTTGGTTTTAATTAATGACGTTAATAGCACCGAACAGTGCAGTTAACAAGCATTACAACCGGCTTAATTAGTTGAATAATGGGTAAAATCTACAATCCGTGCATGATGTCATTAATTTTGTTAACATTGCTGTTTGTTTCATATACATTGTTTCGTTTTTAATAATCATAACCGTTATTTACGTGATGCGGAACCTTTCACCTGTGAATTACTGCCTTCTTACGAAGAAATTTCTATTTACAGATTTTTTACTTTCTCGCATACTTAATATAGAGAGAATGCAATAATCGTAAAAAAAAAATAAAATAAAAAATAATAATGAACTTGAGGTCTTGCAAAGTTTTACGTTTTAGACCTTCTTGAGTTCGAAAACATATTTTTGGAAAATGTCTCTCTTATGCGACAAAAGTAAAACAAAAATGATTTGAGGTAGACAAATGAAATTTTTTTATATGGTCTTCACACCAAATGTGTAGATTTCTATCAAAAAATCAAAAATAAATTGCTTAATTGAGTTAAATCTATTCAGAGAAAATCCGTCAGTATGGCTGTTCTATTATAAATTAACACAATAACAATGAAAATAAGAGAGCTAGATAGATAAGATTTGGTACACAGATTAAGCATCTATAGTGCAGACATCTATCAAAGTTTAAGCCAAAATTAAGAACGGGTTAACTGTCTGCCAATGTGTATTTTCAGTAAAACGTATAATGATAATTCAAAAACGCAATGATTCAAAATTAAGTATGGGATTTTATGACTGCATGCGTTTTAAAACTTTATTTCAGTTTTTTAAGAAAATTTTTTCTAAAGCGTAAATTTTATGTTCGTATACTATTAATCGTATGCCAGGAAATCGCAAAAAAAAAAAAAAAAAAAAAAAAAAAAAACCCTCACCACCAAGATGATTCAATAGATTCCGTTAAAATGTTAAATTGAAATGAAAAAATATTGTGAGACTATTATATGCAAATGTCATTCAAGATATTTTTGACGCGATAAGTTTATTAGAGAATAAGCGAAAAAATTTAGGGGAAATCATTCTTACAGGTTTTAACTGATTTTATAATATTGGCATTACAAATGAAAAGAAAAGTTCATTTGGAAATCGTGGGAAATAAATTTATGTTATAGAATAAAACAATTTTAAAGCTTTTTAAAGTGCTTCTTGGGCTAATGCCCTTTATTGCTTCAAACACAAGAAATGTCTAATAACTCTAGGGGGAAGAACAGATTACTTTATAAAGTAGCGAAAGTAACAATGCGCACATAATTCACAATTTTTTTAAAAATAAAAATTGGGAAACAGACTAAGAGAAAGTAAAAAGCCCTTTTATCAACTTAAAGAGATAATAACAAAGTAAATAACCACATTCCACAAAACAAATTATGGGGGTGTAATTTTGTCGAAAAAGAAATAACATCCAGTATTCAATAATGGAAAGAAACGAAGAGAGCGGATACTGATGGAAAGGATTCAGAAGTTTCACCTACACGCAGAGAAATTCAATAAAACCCGGTTATGTCAGAAAACAGAAGATTGCAGAACCAACTTATTTCGCAGAAGTCAATACCGTTTTTTCGTTGATTAAAGAAGAGGGGGAAATGGGGGCCAAATGATACCTAGATGCAGCAGAAACACGAAAAGAGCCATTTCTGCCTTCCAGAGAAATTGCAATCCATTAGCGAACTCGATACTAATTCGATCACAGACTCATTAATTATTGACGAGTTTCAGAAGGTTTGTAGCGCCATTGACGAAGAAAAAGATTTTTACAAAGATTCCAGGAAATCTGCTCTCGAAAAAGCATGCTTTATCTAATCAGTGGTGTTCAAAACCGAGGCCACCCAAAGAGAAAGAAGGAAGTTTTAACGAATGTGGTTAAAGGGCCAAGAATAATAAACAAGAAATTAAAAACAGTTACTAGACAAAAATTACGATTATGTATTTTGCAGACTGAGATACGATCTGCATATCAATGATTGAAACACTGTTTCAAAAACTGAAAGAGAGATCTTGACACGGCGCCAACTGTATGATCAACACAATAATTTAATTCCTGATTTCCAATTGTGTTTATCATTATATATTTGAAGAATTCACCGAAGCATAACAAAGTCAAATTTTTAGACCTAAAGTTACGATAATTAAGTCACTAATCAAATTTTTTAAACCGCTTTCATTGTTTCACGAAATATTGGCTCACGATTCATGATTTTTCTTCATTGTAGAAAACTGGGGGAGACTTTTTTAAATATCTGTGAAGTTTAAAGACGAATAAAAAAGTGGTTAAAGGTAGATGAACTGGACACTTTCGTTTTAAATAATGCTAAGGTTCTAGTCTATTATACAGATTCATATACAAAATGCATATAAGTGGAACAATTAAAGAAACGTGGCCTTTTGTTTTAGCCTTCCCCAAGACGGCTCACTTACCCAAAAAAGGTGAAGACTTTAAAAAGCTTTGATGCCTACCAATTTGGCGGCACAATGGGCATGAAGATATATTTAAACGATTTATTTGAAATAATAAAACCAACAATCTCGGCGGACCATCTGGTTGTCAAAGCGCAATAGTAATGAATATGAGTGTGAGAGTGGTGTTCCGTATGCTGACCCTTTAATCGAAAATCTACCAAAGTAGGCCCATATATATACTTAGGAGGTTGAAAATGTGTACCTTAAAAGATTTTTAAAAAAATCAATTAAAACTAGCAAAATTTTGGATTTTTCAACCGATGCATTTCAAAAATTTTACAGGAGAGCAATTATACTTTCTCGTAGAGGAAGTTCAGAGATAATCGTCAATCGTATAATCGTCAAAAAATTCGAAATCCAGATTTTGGCGAATCTCCATGCTTAAGACTCCCTACATTCGAAAAGCATATTTTTGGAAAAAGTTCGTCTGTGTGCGATAAAGATAACAAACAAACAAAACATGCTTGGAGTTAGAAGGGTGAAGTTTGGGATATGGACCTTTACACCAAATTTGTAGATTTCCATCATATTTTGAGCAAAATCCATTCATAGAAATCTGTCTGTCCGGCAGTTTGAATACAAGTTTACGCGATAACTACAAAACGAAGAGAGTTAAATATGGTGTATATGATAAAATTCGATACATGCATTTAACATTATCAAATTTAAATTCAATCAATTGGTAAAAATGTGTCAAACACATATTCAATTTCTGGATACTATAACAGCATGTCACGGATAGATTGCAAAAACTCCGTTAAGGATCATACGATGGATTAAGTAAAAATGTTAAATTCATGATTATTGTTATTTTTTATCCCATAGAATTATTTCAACGCCATGCAAGGCGTTCTGATTACATTAAATCAATGCAATAAATAATCAGATTACATTAAATAAAAAACAGGAAGAAATTTTTCCCCCATATCTATATTTCATTTAAAATGTGCACAAGATCCTTGCATTTACTGTTCCATTAAGACTAAGGAATGTTAATGAGAAATATTCAAACTGTCAAACATACATTTTCGGAAGCACTGCTTTCTATGAGAAAAAATATATGACCTAGAACGATCTAAAAATAAAAAGTTAAGTGCGTATCATCATACTTCCTTCACCAAGGGTGATTTATTAATAAAAAGTTTAGCTTAATTATATACGCAAATTCTTTCATGCGACTGGAATTTTCTAGTGAGGTTAGCAACACAAAGCAGACTAAACATCAGATTCGTGCACATAAAATTATTTAGATACTAAAATAAACAAATTGAAGTATTGAATATTAAATTAACTTGATATAAATATTTCAATATATCTTTTCACAGGTTTTAGCTAAATGATGAATTCAACGATTAGCTGACAAGATATATATATTTTTAGTTAACTGAACAAATAAAATGCAATCGAGGACTTAATAAGTTTATTTTATGACCAAGTATATCGACATAAAATTTGAGAATGACATGGACGTTTAAATATTCAGAAATGAATTATGCATGGAAAGATGTCTCCTATGTTGTCCGAGTAAAATAGTCATAAAATCTTAATTTTTACAGTTAACCGTAGTTACTTACAAGCCGCTCACGCAATTGCGTTGTTTACGATTGGCTACTAAATATTTAAAGATCAGTTTATTGTAGTAATGCAACATTGTTTCAGTCAAAGTAATAAAATATATCAATACATTTCAAGCTTTTATTGATTCTAAAGAATGTTGGACAAAATTAATTAAGCTCCGTAAAAATTATAACAAAGGAGACACATACTATTTGGAGGCAGTAACTTTGAATTAATAATTGATGCTATTACAGGGAAAAGCTGCCTATTGCGACTATTTTACAGAGATCTCGCCTCGTGTTTCTAGACCATATGGGGAATGGGGGGGGAGAGGCCCTAAAAATCAATTTGCTGTAAATCACAGTGCTAAGCCGACTATGTATTTACGACACTTAACACGAGAACTGTTCAAAACAATTTTAAATGTCCCCTCATATCGTTAAAAATTCGTCCATGCGCCTATCTATAATAACAACATTTTTTAAAAAATCGAGGCAATGTATTCGCATTGTTTATATCCTCCACAGTGTTAAAATAATACAATCTTCCTTTTTGGATAAAAATTCTATACAATAATTGTCATTATTAGAAACCTTCGAGTAATTAAAATTCAAAATTGAAAAGTGCGCATTTACACTAAAAGGATTAAAGACTGAAAAAAAAAAAAAAAAAATCCTCTATGTAACGCGATGCAAATTGCACTATAA